>JARHVA010001680.1:1882500-2337500 GCA_037957365.1 Torreya grandis | reverse complement strand
TACTCTATTATAAAAGTTGAATTTCATGTTATAGAACTATGTCGGCCTAGCTGACCTAGATTGAGGCATAATGGTAAATTTTTATTTAAAAATAATTCATGTTGGCTAACCTCATCATATAAAATTATAAAAGTTTTAACACTTATAAATAACTATAAATAAAAGGCTCATTTAATTACAATAGGGATGAATATTCATTTTCACATTATTACAAATCATAATTCTACTACATCCACATTTGAAGAAGTTAATGTTTAGGGTTTGCCTTAGAAGGAAGATAACTTGTCTTATAGGAAGCCTTGGATGAAAAGTAGGATTATTTTATCCTAGATATTATTTATATATTTTGATCCATACAAATCTAAAAAAACCTTTTAAAAATAACCATTGGCCAAGGGATATTTTAAGACTTGACATGTTTTCCCAAAGGTAAGTATCTCTAATGTTTGTTATTTCATTCGATAGATTGATATTATAAAAATTAATAGGTTTTGAATTTATAAATCCTTGATTATATTACCTCTAGATTAAACTTTGGATAACTATATGGTCTTATTTTCTTTCCATATTCCACATTATGTGATCTAGGCACCCATTTTCCTACCATGATCCCTTGATTTTTTGTCTATATTAAACCATCCCCATTTGTGCCACAAGATTTGGTGAACACTATATTAATTTGATTTAATGTATTTATAATTAGCTAGGTTTATTTATAGTATTATTTTCATAGAGGATTTAGAACACTCTCCTTTAGTATTATGTAATAAGTGATCTAGAAGTTAGGTTTAGTGAATCCAATTTGCTCATGCCCCTGATATAAATAGTATTAAAAATTATGTTGGTTGATTACCTTATTTTATTTTGGATTTACAAAGTAAGATAAGTTCTATATCTATCTTAATTTTTTTTATACATTTTGGTGAACTCGACATGAATATAACCCTTGCATTTTTATTTTTTATTTGCATTAAACTTGGTCATGTTAGTTGATCTATTTTTAACCTTTATTTATAGGTTCATGATCCATAATTAGCTAGGTTATGTTGGTCAAGATAATTTTTCCCTCTATTTATAGGCTTCCTTCCACAATCAACTAGGTTTAATTGGTTAACCTAGTCATTTTATATTTTGACATATTTATGATCTACAATCAACTAGGTCACATTGGTCAACCTAGTTTTATCATTTGTTTCTAAGGATTCATCTCTTGTAAACTAGATTACACAAGTCCATATAGTTATTTTTCTTGTTTTTAAAATTTTTCACTTGTATTCAATTAGGTTAGGCTAATTTACCTAGTTCATTTTAGTAATCTTTATTTTTTAAATTTTCAATAATCTAGATTAAATTGGTTGACCTAGTTTGATTTTACTATTTTAGCTTTTAAATTTTTACAAATAAAGTTGACCTAGTCAACCTTATTTAACCTCTATGTTTTTTATATTTTTTCCTCTATTAGACTCAATCAAGCCTGGACAAAATTGTCAATATTACTATCTTTAGTAATCTTAGTTAACCAAATAATTTTACCTAGTCAATCTAGTTATATTTCTTAGGTTCATTCTAAACCAACTTTATACTTCAAATCTTATCAATTATCTCAATTTGTCATTTCTAGTTTTAATTAAAATTAATCAATCTGTCTAATTTATACTTTGATTTACTATTTTTTAGTTATGTAAAATTATATCACATAATCAACTAAGTCAACATAGATAAATCAAATATATGTTTATCTACTCTTCCAAATAAACTAAGTCAACATGGTTGACTATGTTTATTTTTAGTCTTTTGTCACAATAGACTATATCAACTTGCTTAACTTTGTTCTATTCTATTTTCCAATTAGATCACCATGGTCAACCTTGTTGCATGTTTTAATTTTAGCATAAGCAAATTCAATTTCATTTCAAAGTAATTAGTCTTAAATTTTATTTTAAAATATTGTCTTTTTATTTATTTAATTTCTAAAATTTTAGATTGGTTTTTGATACTTGATTTTTGACTTTATTTTTCACTATCTAATTTCCATAAAAATTGTGTACTAGAAGTTTTAAAAATACTTAGATATTATCATGAATGGATAATGATGGTATATATATAGTACTTATCTACTATTTATATATATCATGGCATGAGGGGATTTCCCTAATATTCATAGACATAATATAGAGCTAAAAGTGATCTTTAGTTTCCACGTACCTCACAATATTTCAAAAATGCCTAGGATTTCTTTTTATATTAAACCTTAGGAATCTAGCAATTCATTTGATCTTGTCATGCATTGGTTATCAGTTAATGTTGATAAGTTACTTATATCTTACCTTTAAAACTAGGTTTAGTGGGATATTGGAATAATACTTCCTTCATATTCATCGTTCTAAAACATTAGGCTATCATTATTCAATGAACAAGCATCTTTGGAAGCCTAAACATCAATCAAAACCTATTAGTATAACTTATTGATATTATTTTTGGATAATTAGGTAACATTAGTAGTTATAAAATTACATTTTATGCTTTCTTCTTTCTATTTTTTTACTATTATAAATTGTATTGACTAGCATTGATACAATTATGTGTTGTGTGCATCAACCAAATCAGCCAATATTGACCTAGTTTACTATGTGTGAATAAATTAAGTTGAATATGCTTGAATCAATCTCATGTATTCTTTCCAAAAAAAAATTTAATTTTTTACGGACTTAACTAAGTCAACCAACTTGACCTAGTATAATTTTATCTCTTCCTACTTGTACAACTAATTCAACTAGCTCAACTTAGTAAGATTTCAAAAACTTTATATTTTCCCACTTGTATAACTAAGTTGAATAGTTTGACTTAGTAGGATTTCAAAATTCTATATTTTCTTACATATACAACTAAGTTGACCAAATCAACTTAGTAGGATTTAAAAATTCTATCTTTTCATGCCTGTACAACTCAATCAACTAGCTTGAATCAATAGGTTTTCAAAACATTGTCCCTTCCTTCTTGTAAAAACTAAGTTCACCAGTTTAGCTTAGTAATTTAAAAAAATATCATCTCCCTATCTACCCAACTAGGTTAACTAGCTTGATCTAGTAGGTTTTTAGATTGTTAATTTTCCTTGTCAACCTAAATAGTTTAACCAACTCAATATAGTAAGCTTTTAGACTATTAATTTTATTTATTTACCAACTAGGTTGACCAACTTAAGCTAATATATTTTTATATTGGTTAATTTATCCTATCTAGCCAACTAGGTTGACTAGATTGACATAGTAGGTTTCCATATTTATAATTTTACCCTTATCTTTCAACATGGAATACATTTTTGAATAAACTAAACTCTAAAATAAAAAATATATGATAAACATAACTAAATCCACTACACATCCTCACTCCTATATTCTTTATACTTTGATATAAAATCTAGATGTAAGCAATGTTGATGTGTCCACTATAACCAAAAACTATGGGTCACTTTGTTTCAAAACTTTGGATTCACTTAACTATCCTCCAAAAATGTCTATTTTTGAGGATAAGATTCATCTGAATACATTGTTGAAATGATACTTTTCAATAACAAAAAACCTCAACATAAAATAACGGATCCCATGATCATATACAATCTCATTATGGGACTTTACCTTGATTATCCACCCTCACCTACATATAACATGTCCAAAAGTATTGGGTCAATTCACCTTATGAATTATTCCATGAATTTTTGTTATTTTATACCCACTTCTTCTTCTATGCCTTCAACTTTATCTACTACTTCTTATTTTACCATGCTTATTATCTTAATTGGTATGGTTGGTCTTTCCTCCTATAAGCCTACTCAAATTACTCATGTTCATACTCAAGTCAATGGTACCTCTAGTGTATCTAAAGATGATTCTATTAGTCAAGATACTATCAATACTAATCAAATTATATTATAATCCATGAATCAAAGGGTTAATTTCTAAAGTAATAGTACAAATTAAATGATACAAATTCAAAACCAACTTCTATAATTTAAAAAGCATCCTCAACCAACTCAATATGGAGTGAAATTTCCTCATTACCCCTATCCCCACTTATAGATGCACAAGGTAATCTTATACCTCAACCCCCTACATATTAATAAGTCTATCAAACACTTGAAAAATAAACCCATAGTCCCTTAAATCATAGAAACTAACATATGTGGTATTTTCCATACTAATAGATTTATTAATCTTGCTTTACATTTGAAATCTTTCATAAACTTGTATAAATATTGGATTAAGCTTGATACCTTTGTCACCACAGATATTTTAGCTAAAACCTTCATAAGTGATGCTTTGGATTGTTATAATCAGCTCAAATATCATACTATATCTAATTTATGATATTTATCTAAGGCATTGGTAAAATAATTTCAAACTAAAAATCATTCTAAAAATAACCTATCTCACTTTATCAAATATTAAAAATCTAAATCTAAAATGGCCCAAGTGTTCATTAGACAATGAAAATCCTTATCCAATAAATATGAACATAACATGTTAGAATACAATATCTTCCACTTGTTCATTAATTCTCTCCATCATAAATTTTAATATCATGTTAGGACTCTCTAAAATATTTGGAAGAATCCCTCGACTAAGCCAAACATCAAGATATTCTCATAAGACAATTTCAACCTTCCCATTCTCTTGTTGGAAATTTAATGATTATGAAATATAAAAATTGGCATGCTACCAATGATGGTGTTATAGATAAATATGATTCCATACACATTATTCATATTATTATCCTTAGTAGTTTTAGTGATGCCACTCTTTCACAACCACTTTCACAAAATACTCTACTACAACCTAGATCTACATTTTCACAAGTGAATAATGTAGACTCTCATAAACCTCTTTCCATGTAATAAATTAAAAGTGTCTTCTTAGGTCTTCACCATGATATATTGAGCCTACTTTCACTACCAAAAATTGGTATGATTGATAAAAAAAAATTTGGTAACATGCAAGTTAGGGTCATTCTCATGAGACTTCTCACCAATTAAGAAACATTTTTGTTGAATATCTTATTGGACCTAATTTTGATCATGAAACTCTAATTGGAGAGTGTAATAAGCTTATGAAGTGGTAACTAAGTTTAATGAAACAAAAACTAAACATGAGTACCTTAATCAAGATAATTTTAATTTTATTATTTACAATTATCTTCTTCTAAATCATCAATCAAATAATAGTCAACCTCCCACTATCAACATTGTCAAAACTTCTATTGGTTCTCATTATTTCAACAACAATAAGAATCTTATCAACATGAATAATATGAGGAAAGTAGTCTCCTATATTGATATATATCCATATTCTAACTTAAAAATTTCCTAACTTTCTAAACTATCTAAGATTCTTACCCATCTCAATTTTAAGAACTTGAGAATACAACAATAATTCTAACAAATCTAACAGCCCAACCTATTCATTCATACACTATCCCTCATGTTTCCAATCAAATGACATTTTCCATTTATACAATAATTCCACACTTATCATCAACTTATACTCAATATTATATACCTAACACTCTAAATCAACCTACTTAGAATTTTTCATCAGCTACAAAATACTCAAATAAATAAAGCATTGAACCAACCATGACACTAAAAACATTAGCTAATTAAACACAATCTAATACACATGGAAAAACCACATTGGGTATGTACCAATTATATACCCATTATCAACATCAATTTAACTAAACTTACGCCCCTCCTTTAACAAATTTTCTTCAACATTATGAACCTCTATTTCATATAATCTAGCCAAATATGATGAATGGGATCATATAACATAAATTTCACAAATTCATTTTCCATAACTCATGTGGAATTATCCCCATCGTCTTAATAATCTTATGAAACTTACATTTGAAATTAACATTCCTTGACCTCCACCTATGGGGAAAGAAGACACTTTTTTTGGATCCAAAACTAAATCTTTCAATAATGTTAAGAAATGTATATACATGTTGATAAAACTATAGAAACTTATCTCTCATTCAATTTTTTTATTTCTAAAATGATTTTAATAAAATATGTCTTCGTTTTATGATCCTATGTTATTCATTAGTGTCCAAATTGGTAATATCCAATTCAAGTTCACACTGATTGATTAAGGTTCAAGATCTTATGTTGCCTCCCTTGACTTTATTAAAACACTTAGGTACTATGAATGCAATCTTAATTCAACCCAAAATATGGTTTAAATCTATAATCAAATACAAATGCCTCCTCTAGGGTATGATTGGATTCTTATTATAGTTCTTCGTGTCATTGTTTGTATCAAAGTCACGATCTTCAATTTTTTTTTATCATATAACATCTTACTCATTTGACTTTAGACACACCACATGTGAGTTATAGGTTCATCAACATGTGAATGTCAAAATTACCTCATAATGGTGCTATTTATAAGATTCAAGGAGACATAAAACCTTTAAATTTTGAATAATTTTTCAATGTGGTATCTTTAAAATACCTACTCTTGAACCTTTACCTAACATCCACTTTCTTGAATCTCAATGATTTAATTATCCCATCAATTCTAATAAAGGTTATAATGGCCATCTAAAACTTGTTGGAAATACACCACCCAACCTATTAGGTTTTGATGATGATGAAATGGATGAGATCATTTTGAAAATAAAAAATTATGATCTCCTTTCACATATAGTTACTCATTTACCCCCTTATTTATGACTTAATTATCATCAAAAACTAATTGATGAGTTAAAATTAATCTAAAAAAGACTAAAAAATCCATTCTTCATGCTTTTCAACTAATAAAATCATAAATGACTATACTATTGATCTTTATAGTCTTGATTATAATGATATATATTCATTAGATGACGTCTTCGCCTAAGCTAAAAATGCATAAATATATAGATATTATTCTTATTTACAACATTATTTTCATAGTATTAGTTTTATTATTGTAGTCCCTTCTCCTTATATTTTACCTAACATTATCTCTTCTTCACCTTATGTTCATAGGTCTGAGATGGAGTACATATGCACTAGTTATCATCTAGTCACTATTAAACTCCTTTAGAGTATGTTTCTTGATCATTCCATGAGAGGACCATATCAGTTTGCCAAGTTTTTTTATCCTTTGATATTTATTCCTCTTTATATGTAGGCCACAATTCACTAACCAACATTTATATCATCTATTAAAAATCATAAGCCTACTCCTGATCCTATTCAAACTATTTGTATTGGTAGTGATAGCATATTAAATTTGCCTAAAATTAATACTTTACATACACAATTGATATATGAGCCCTAGTGTGAGTTATATAAGGTTTCTAGAATTGGGCCAAGGATTACCAAGCACATCAATGATTCCTAGCATAGTCATAGGAATTAAATTCTACCTCTATCATAGATAGTATACCTCAAAAGTCAAGTACTCCTAGATGAAATTATTATTTTCATGGCATAACCGTGCATACCTATACACATGATTGATATATTTGGTAGTACATTGATGAGATTCATCCAAATAAGGCATGGTCTAATGATAAATATCTATCTCTTCCTAAGATTCTTCTAGAGTACATTTACAAATATGGTGAAGTATATTTCCTTTGGCATTAGTGTGTTACGCATCATACATATAGGTGTAGAGTCTTACAACATCATTCTATGATTTTACATAGCCTATAACATCACCTTATCAACACTGTACATAGGGTCATTCATGGGCAAAATCTAAGCCTTCCCCACCCCCTTCATCATCCCATAAATTAGATGATTTTAGCCACATTATAACACCAATTCCTCACATTTATTATCCTTCATTTAATAATCCACAAACTTAGCATTATTATTATATCATACCTACATTATCCATTCAGATAGTTCAATAGGAAGTCCTCACATGTCTCTTAGTGAAGATAGATGAAACTATGGTTAAGTCTAGATTCATTTACACTAGGATTTATCATATGTTATTGATGTTTTATATTTTGAAATCTATTAGTGTTTGTGAACACATTATTTTTCCTTGGAATATTATGCCTCATATATCTATATTAATTTTTTTTGATATTCATACTTCATTATATCATATTTGATGCACTTCTTATATTTTTTTATGTTGGCTATTTCATCTATATTTGCATTACTAACTTCACATTCATGGTTATTAGTTTACAACTCTTGAATATTTACTTATTCAATTATAACTCTTTAATTAAATTTAATTATATGATTTGAAAACACTTGTATTCCCCTCTCTTGGGATTATTTTTCCTTACATGGATGTTTATGTCAAATCACTTGTTTAATAGTATAGTTATTTATGTGACATGGCTTGTAGACCACACCCTACACTATCTTATTGTTATTATGATCAACTATAAAACATATTCATCATTTTACCATTTAATTAATGGGTCTTTCATGATCCTAATTTCTCCCATATATTTACTTCATCTTAAGCATACATATGGTTAATCTTGATATTGCATACTTACTTATGGGAAAGTATAATAAATTTTGAAGCTTACATAGTCTTGAAATACTTATCTCTTGTAATCAAAGTATAACATTATTTATGTTTATCACCTATATAAATAACTCATGTTTGGTTATTTAAAATCCATATGGATACAAATTGAACAAATAGAGAAGAGAGGCTTGGAGCTCTACAATGGGGAGATAAAAAGTCATCCTCCATTAATGGTGTTTCAACCTTTCTCTTAGTGGCTTGCCTTGGTCACCTTTGATTCCTTTGTGCCTATTATTTCCTCTTTTATTTATGAAATTAGTGTTCATTATTTTTATCATTTTAATCCTCTACTTTATATTTTTGTTTTATTTATTATTTTTGTATTATTTATTTAGGGTGTTTGGTTATTTGTTTGATGTCTAGGCTGTGGTGTATGTTTTTTTTTTCCACATGCACATCCCTTCCCAACTACCCTTCCTAAAACCTTTGGATATTTAAAATAGGCATTAATTAATTAAAGAGGTTTATGGAAACCCTTGGATTTGATGGGTTTGAGCATGGGGAAAAAGGGAGGCATGATTATTTTAATGAGTTAGGTGATTATTAGTAGGATTGTAAGATTTGAAATAATAAGAGTGATTACCTTGACCCATATTAGGTGGAAGGTGAATATTGGAGTGAAAAAAAGGTTTTTTAATGAAATTATTCAACTGGAAGAAATTTTAAAACACTTAGAAAGACTTGAGTTTGTGGTGTGCAGAGAAGAACATGGTGAGTAGTCATGTAGTGAAGACCAAATCGGTAAACATTATAAACCTCGAAAGACCTTGACAATTGTTTTAAATGTTTCCATGGAATATGACCTAAAATATGTGGAAATAAAGATTATAAATTTAGTTATTTTCTTTATTTTCTTAAACAAGAACTCTCTCCCCTTTAGGATTTTTTTTATAATTGGCTAAATTCTATTTGGGGTAAGTGTTTGGGCCTTTATATTAGATTTTGTTAGATGATTCAGAAAGGGTTGCTCATGATTTTGTTTAAAAAATCTAATATGTAATTTAGGGCTATCAGTAAAACCTCATGGAATGTTGGCCAATCAATTTTTAAAGTTATCCCATGGATCCTAGAAATGGACTGTAATGACCTCATTTTCAAAATTGCTCCCAAATGGGTTGATATTGAAGGAGGGCCAATTCAATTATGGAATTTTATTCCATAGGAATTAAAACCCCTCAAATAAGTTTTGATAATAGAGGATACTATAATGTCTCTTTCTCACATGAATGCTAGGTTTTTAATTTCTTTAGAGTCCTTGGAATGTTTTTTGGAATCCCTCAATTTTAAACATAAGGGAAATTCCCTTACTTATGCTCTCAGAGGATTAGGTGGATTTAATGCTTTTTTTTTTGTAAAAAGGATGGAATTATTAGGAAAAATTATCCTATGTTTATTAATAAGGGTAATATACCAAATAGACAAAAAGAGAAGGAAGACCCAAAAGATGAGACTATCTTGAATAAATTATAGGTTTTTGAAAATCCTCTATTCAATAGTATACCTTTGAAATATAGTGCCCCCTTGTTGATGCTTCTATAAAGGATGGTCTTAAGAATAAAAAAGAGTGGGGTCTTGATGACTCCTCCCTCGATCCTCAGGTGCATATCCCCCTATAGCCTTTTATTCATAGCTTGAGTCTCTCACCAAACATGATAAATTTCCTACCGTGTAGCTTAGATTATGTATTTATTGAGAAGAAAACTTTAGTAGACCCACATTTTAATTAATACATGGTTAAACTTGATAAATACCCTATTAAACACACTAATTCATTTAATATCTACCCCTGGATAAACCCAATAGTCATGCTAGTGAAGTTTATCCTATGGTTATCTCCCCTGTTATAGAGAAATATGATATACCTCACTCTAAGATGTATATATTAGATGGAGATACCTTGACCCACAAATATACTTTAGGTTCTAATAATTGGATGTCTAAATCAGGAAAAAGACTTAAAACTAATTTGGGGTCTTCCTTATTAGAGTATACAGTGACTAAGGAGAAAAAATATGGTGAAAGAGTCCCCTCGCAGTAACTAGGACCCTTCCTTCAGAAAAAGGGGTAAGGAAAATAAAGTCCCAAACTAGTTCATTAGATTGTAAAATAGTGGAAGTAAGCCCCATAGTCAATTTAATTGACCTATGTCTACCTCCTAGGTTGTGTATGTAGATTGTTAGTTGGAATGTGAGAGGGATAGAATCCCTTTATAGAAAACCATTTGTAAGATGTTTAGATACTCAAGAGAAAACTTGTATTTTTTATGTTCACAATAATTTAAGGCTAATGGACCCCAATTGTCCTTAGTATTAAACTTTATCTGGCCTAATGCTCAATAGTTCTTGACTAATCATAAAAGAGGGAATGGTGGGGCCTCTAGTTTGGTCAACCCTAAGTTGAAAGATAACTTTATTGATTATGGTGCCTCTCCATATAATAGAGCTATTTGGATATTATTAGAAAGTCAAAATTATACCTTTGGCCTGTGAAATATATATTCCCCTAATGATTATAGGGAGTTATCTAACTTGTGGAATTAACTAGCTATAAATCTAAAAAAATTTCCTTAGGTCATTGGAGGAGACTTCAATATGGTGGAAGAAAAAGAGGATAAAATTGGGGGAGATAACTAGGGTTGTGAGGGCAATGAGATTTTTTCTGGTCCAAATTCAAAATAATGCATAGAGTTGGAAACCCTCTCTAGAATGGTAAAATCCTAAGTAGAGGAAACTAGTTTACCTAGTGCAATAATTAGAGTAGTAATAGAAGGTAATATTGTAGACTTGATAGATCTTACTTGAATAAGGAAACATTCACTATGATCCATAACAAGGATGGTAATGTGATGATACTGTTTCCCTTTACTATGTATAACCACCACCCTATTAAAATGGATTTTTCATTAGGTAGTGAAGAAAATAAAGACACTTAGTCCTTCAAAGGATTATATATATTCAATGTGTCCCATTTGGATAATAACATGTGTTTAGAGTGTCTTCAATATTCTTGTAACATTGGTAAATTCACATGTAACTCTATTTCCAAAATTGACCAATGGAACTCTAGTATGGAAACTTCAAAAAAATTCACAAGAACCTATGGGAAAATCAAAGAAAAAATCATTGAAAACTTACAAGGGGCAGTCAAAATAAACTTATTCATGCAAAAAATCTCACTACATCTTAACCTAGCTAATGGAAAAATTCTTGAATAATAATTTAACCTCTTGAAGCATCAAATTAGATAGTCATATAACTATATTTATAGGGGGGTGGAAATCCAATCTAGATTAGCCTAGTTGAAGCTTGGTATTAGAGTATCTAAGTTTTTATTTAGATTATTGAAAGATAAGTGTAAAATAAGTAAGATCAATGGTATCAAAGTTAATGGGTAGCTTATCCAAGATGTAGCCAACAAAAAGAATCATTTTTTTAGTTTTATTCCAATATTTTCCTTTCCAATGGCTCCTATGACTGTATTAAACAAAATAAGGCTTTATGTGAATCCTACATTCCTAAAAAGGTGTCACAAACTTAGGATTCTTTCCTTGGTGCATGTATCTCACTTGATGAAATTAGAAACACCATTGACTCACTTAAATAAGATAAAGTGATAGGGATGGATCGATTCCCTACTAAATTCTATAAAGTGAATAAAGAGTTTATTGCTAAGGACTATTTGGAGGTTTGTAATGAGGCCATTTATGTCATCACACTCAGCTTGAACATAAATAGAGGAGTAATTAAGATCATCCCTAAGGATGGTAATATGTGTTTAGCCAAAAAATAGAGACCAATTACCCTCCTCAATATCTCTTATAATATTTTGGAAAAGATCCTTGCTATGAGAATCTCTTCACTTCTACCCTATATTATCTCAAAAACTCAAACTAGCTTTGTTGAAGGGAGATACATCGTAGATAATCTAATTACCAGCTAGGAATGCATATACTAGGCTAGAGACTTGAATTAGGATATAGGAATGATATTTCTTAACTTTGAAAAATCTTATGATAGAATTGAGTGTCCATTTATTGAGAGAATATTACATGCCTTTAGAATCCATAGTAGATTTTGAAGAATGGTCAATGCTCTCTTCAAGGATGTTTTGGTTGTCATTAAAGTTAATGGGGAACTAACATAATCTCTTAATCTTTAATGCTCCATTAGATAAGGATGCCCTCTATCTCTGACTCTCTTTGTTTTAGTGGCTAAAGCATTGCATTATCTCCTTAGATTCTCTGACATAGGTCATTTAGTCAAAGGTATCTCACTTCCCAATAATGATGATCTCATTAATGTCCTCTTTACTAATGACACAAAAATATTTATCACCTTAGAACAAATAAAATTGGCACATATAGTGATAATAATGGATATTTATTGCTCTTCTTTTAGATCTAAAGTAACAATCCATAAATCACACATGTTGGGTTGGAAAGAATGGCCTCCTGACTGGTTGACAAACTATGGTTGGACTTGGAAAGGGATGGATGAAATGGTTAGGTACTTGGGTATTCTTTTTTCCCTATCACCCTCCTTCAAAATTATGTGGGAATCGATATTTGATAAAATTAACAATAATATTGTAAAATGTTAGGGACATTTGCTATCCTTACTACATTTACTATATTTTATAGAGTTTTTCCTAAAATAAATCTTGAGTGGAAAGGGTTGAATATA
Organism: Torreya grandis; assembly: GCA_037957365.1. Taxonomy (NCBI): domain Eukaryota; kingdom Viridiplantae; phylum Streptophyta; class Pinopsida; order Cupressales; family Taxaceae; genus Torreya; species Torreya grandis. The sequence continues at coordinate 2,324,266 of JARHVA010001680.1, read as the reverse complement.
GTTGATCTTCTCATTTAGTCGTTCACTATTAAAGTGGCTAGTTCTCCTATATTTGCTTCTATTTGGTCAGCCTGGCATATTGTCAAGCCCTTCATCATTGCTAAACATGTCTTCAATTAGTTTGGGATAATTTTTCAAGGGTATAGATCATTATGATGGAATTTTGTGGTTAATAAGAGGATACTTTCCCTCACCAGGGGATGTTCTACCCTTTGATTGATAAACTAAGGGGTTTAGGGATTTTAAGGATCTCTATCCATATGTAGGATGGGCTTATTGGTCAGATCTTAAAGATAAATTTTAGATCCTTGACTCTCAATGCAAAACCTTCACCCTTTTATAAACAATGTTGAAGGGAAAGAATATTGTGGTTTTTATTGAAGAGGAGGGTGAGTTTTGGGATAGTTAAAGTTGAAGAATGGTCCCCCTCTACTTGAGTTTATCTCTCAAATTATATATAATAATCTCTCCTTCTCTAATGTCCCCTACCTCATCATCAATTGTATCTAGTATGTGGTTGATCCTCTATCTTCCTAGTCCTTTAAGTTTGATGTGATTTGGGTATATTGTATTGAACCTAAGAAATCCTACTTTCACTGGTTGTTAATGGATAAGAATCTAGTTGTTGGTTATATATTAAGTAATTGTGGCCTTGTTAAACCTTTTTGTTCTTTTTTTAGTGAAATTGAAATGGTTGAGCATGTTTTTTTGTCCCACCCATATGTGGATAAGATGTGGAATTATTGTCTTAAATGTTGGAATGTGGTTTTTTATTATGAAATTGGTTGGCTTAACATTACACTTGGGTATGCATATCCTAAGATTAAAGTACACCCTTTCTTTCATAAATTTTAGCTTATGTTTTTTATTGAAATTTTATGGTTTTTATGAAAGTAAAATAACCTTGATGTTTTCCAATAGAATTCTAGATTACTTATTGACTTCTTAGTAGAAGTCATCCTCTATATTGTGTCTATGTAGATTTTCCTATAGCTAAAAGTACCTTAAGACTAGTTGGAGCAATTTATCAAGACATGACTCCTCAAAGTCACCTCTGACTTCCTTCTAAACTTTGGGAGATAACCCAAACTAAGCCCCTTCTAGATTGGGTAGTGAGTTACCAGATAGTAGCCAAAATAAAATTTTAAAATTTGAGTGGGATTAAATAAAAGATGCATATTTTGACAAAGCTGAACACCTGATAATGGAATGGATTAATCCAACTCTAATCATAATGGGATGAATACTTAGTTGGTTTCAAAGGAAAACATGCTAAGAAATGAGTTCAATAATGAGTTGGGTAGTTAAATAATTAGGGAAGCTGAGTATACACTTATACCATTTGATTTGAACCTATTCCTTGAATTGGTTGATGAGAATGTGGAGATAGTTCCTTATTCTCATGGGTGGACTCCAGCATCATAGAATCAAGGTGCACAAGAGGAATTTTAGAAGAAAATTGATGAAAATATAAATATATTCTCTATAAATTTGGGAAAACTTATTGAATGTGGTGGTTAAATGGATGTTGAAGACATCATGGAGTTTTTTAAAAAGAGCAATTTGAAAGGATTGCTGGTAAAAGTTGATTATTATCCTACTCAAATGGCTATTGGGTAGATATGGTTGGGACCTGATGAAGGTAAAAATTATTCTAGGGGACTTGAATCTATGGATTTAGTGGATGGATTTGATGTGGAAGGTGCTAATAATAGTAGTGTGTATGACTCATATGATTGATTCTACTAACTTTAGAGTGGTTACACTATGATATAAGCCTTTTTTGTTGATACTACTTTTTATGATATTATTATTTTTTGTTGGGCTACCTATACGGGGATATTTTTATATTTTATAGTCAAGTACTATGTTTATTGATGCGGGACGCCCCATACTATGATTTTTATGTTTTGGGAACTCTATAAAATAATTTCTCATCTTTGTTGCTTATGTTAGTAATCGATTTTACAATTCAAGAAAAACAAATACATATGGATGAGGAATATAAAAATCCATAAAACTTAAAACCCAAATAATTTAAACAAAAGGCAATGATAAAAAATCAAAAATAAATACTCAAAATTCAAAATCACATCAAGAGACATGATTCTTATTTGGCACATCTCTTATTTTAATTGAAATTTAAACTCCATATTTGGCCTCATGACATAGTTGAGGTACATTGGGGTGAATTAAGCTAGTAGAATAGGATAGAAGGTCTCTTTATTATATCTAGAGCCACCCACTTTGTCACACAAGTACCCAATATTTATAGTATAACAATGCCTTTGTAAGTGATCCTAAGGAACATGGAACACATCATGGGAAGGAAGGCCCATTTTAATTTTTATATATAAATAAAACTCATGAAATGATCTAGGTACTTCATAAGTTAGCCAAAAACTTTATGTCTATTCAGAATATTATCTTAATTCCTTATTGTCCAAACAAAATCTTAGAACTTGCACATTTTGATTATTATGTCTCATTTCTACTAAGGATTAATGAAATGCCCATGGAATGCTTTTTACTCCCTTTTTACATAATATCATTATCAATATTCCCCTTGATGCATAGTGATTCATATATGATCATACATTTTTGGTTCTTCTTTTGTGAGTTTTAGTGTAAGACTTTGGAAAAGACTAGACCTTCATCACAAAAATATCTTATATCTTGTAAATAATTTCCATTTTTTATACCTCATTGGTTCTCATTTTCTGATTGTAGTGTAAGACCATGGATAGGTCTAGGATTTTTTCACAAAATTCCATTCACTCCTATAAATAACTTCCATTTCCTTGGTTATAATTTTATGAGTTTCAGTGTAATACCTCAGACAGGACCAATCCTTCTTCACAAAATATCCCCTTTTCTTCTATACAAAGTATATCCATGTTTTGTCATTAAATAAATATAGTAGTATACATTATCAATTAAAAATAAACACTAAGTTTGGTCTATCAAATTTTTTCCACTTTTTATTTCACATATTACATATCTCACTTAGTCACATATCTCATTTTACATTGATATTTCTTATTTACATATTTTTTGTTTGCTCATCTTTGTTTACATTGATATTTCCTATTTGCATATATTTATTTTCATATCTATGTTTACTATTATTACCATTCATTTTTATTCCATTCAATTAACTTATGACATGTTTTACTTTTTAAACATTGGTTTCACATTTCTATTTAATTCCAAACTTTACTTATTTATCATTATTTTTTACCATGCATTTGTTCACATTTGATAGAAAATAATAAATATATACATCATAAATTTTACCATATCATATAAATATCAAAACATGTGCTAAAAATAAAATAAATACATCCATCTACACAAAACCTATATAATGGGTGGGATGATTCACACAATCATGATGCATTCCATTATAAATTTACCTTAAAATCAACCAACTCATCATAGGTTACACTACAAGATTTCCCCTTAGTGGTGCCTATGGTGGTAGTTGTGACTATGTATACATATACATCAAATCCTACCTTTCTCTCCATCATCATCATAGATGTTATAATATATGTTTTTTTAAAATAGAAATGACATATCCTCATCCTTCATCTATCACTAGATACCCACTATTGTTATTGATGTCATCCCCCAAATTTCATTTGGTGTGACCGTATGATATGAAAATATAATGGTACTCCTATAGATCATGCACCAAGAAGCTCACTCACATTTCATTCTTAAAACATTATCACTAATATAGGATTTAAAGGGTGTGGAAACAAAAACTATCCTGTTAAATAAGGCATGATATGTGTATCCACCCAACAAAGTTAGTGACCTATAATCCTTGTATAAATCTATGCCTAAAAGGTACTTGTCCATAAGGGCCAAGTATTTATATTGCCTTAATACATGTACTAAATATTCTCTCCATAAATTATCATCTACAATGTTAGGGAATGCTTTACAACATATAACATATGATCATGTGCTCATCACTGCACACACAATAAGGTAGCATATACTACATGCATCAATTCCATAGGCTGATACATCTAAAATATCTCATAAATACAACTACTCAATAAAATAATAGGGCTCATCATCATAAAACCTAGCAAATTAATACTATAAAAATGTGTACCAATTGTACCCCAAGCATAGATCCCAAATCATACATTATACCCTAATCTAGCATGGATCAACATATTATAACTTTATATATTGGGAACTTCACATTTGACTTATGACAGATCACATGAGCTATGATAATTCCTATAATGGCCTTATAGCTATCTGAAATGAACAACATAAATACATAAAATAAGTACACTTTTAATCCTACCTAATTTATCTCATAGATCCAATCTTCCATAAGGATGAGGCTCATCTCTTTATATTTATCTCTAGTATATTGCACACCATAGACAAACCTACAATTAGAAATATAAAAAATGCATGGAAATCCTCTAGGATAATACCCACCTCAATGGTATCCCCATCCACCACCAACCTATAAGTATTAGTTAATTTATCCCATGTTCCTAAGAATATGGTGACCAAATCCACACCAAGTGGAATCTTTCTTATCTCCATAATACCATGAAAACTTAAGATGGTAAACTACACTCAATCTACCATAGATAATCTCTTAACCAAATTAGGTAACCAAAACAAGTCCGTTAATCTCCAATCTCAGTTGCCTCTATAAAATAAAAAATAAAAAATCACATATCATCTCTATATAGAAAATAATAATAAAATATAATTTAAAAACTATAAAATACACATAATTACCATACCTAGCTACTTCATTAGTCTTATTTTATTTTTCTTCCCACTTCTACTAGGTTGGCCAACTTCTATACTAAGTTAGCCAGCATATGTTTATTTATAGTTGGCTATGATATACTCTAGAAACAATCCTTTATCATTCCTACTAGGTCAATAAACTTCTATAGTAAGCTGTCCACCCTATCTTTATATACAATCATCTATGTGATCAACCATCCCTTACCATTCCTACTAGGTTAATCAACATCTATACTAAGTTGGACACCTTATCTTTCTTGCATTCATCTATGGCATATGCCACTAACCACCCTTTACCATTCCTAATAGGTCATCCAAATTCCATACTAAGTCAACCACCTTATCTTTGTATGTAGTCAGACATGGAATACACCATTAGACATCCTTTCTCAATCATACTAGGTTATCCAACTTCAATACTAAGTCAACCACCTTATTTTTCTAATAAGTTGTCCATGGAATATGTCAACATCCACCCTTGATATTTTTCACTATATCAACCACCTATAACACTATCAACCACTATATGATACAAATAAATTGACCAAATACTACATATTCAACCACCTACCCAAACTTTCTAAAATAAACTAAGTCAGCTAGGATAACCCTATTCAATTTACATGGTGATTTTTAACTACCTCATCATTAATGCCCTAGACATAATTTTCCCACCCTTGATCCATACCAAATATTCCTAATAATTTTTACTCTATTCCTATTTTTTCTAGAAAATTATACTGAATGGATTTTCTTTAGCACTTATTTTTCCTAACCTAGTTCATTTTAATAGTAAAATTATCAAAATTTGTATTAAATTCACCACATACCTAAATTATCATGACAAAATATTTGCTACATCTTATGCTTGTCCTCCTTGTTTTATATAAGCCATCATATCTCTAATCACTAATTTTAGTCACATAGAGATCTGATTTCCAAAATTAGTAAATTTATAAATGATTGGATGATTACCCTTTTATAGTATTTTTTTAAAATTTTAAACCTTGTAGTTATTTAACAAAAAAAATGTATTTTTATCATAACTTTACTTCTGTAAAATATTTTTACAAACCAAAAGAGGTTATAGATTCCTAAAAAAGTAGATACTTTTTTAGTTTTAACCAATTTTTTCTAAAGTTTCAAATTTTATCTTATTATTTAAGTTCATCTCTTGTTTTGAATACTAGATGCCTCTTCCATATACTTCTCACATAACTCATATTCAACAAGAACAAGGTTAGTGAAAGTATTTATTTAATTTACTTTTTTTTCCACTTTCTATTAAAATTTATTATCTCAACATTATGTATTGATATGTTATTTATCAAATCACCATCCCATGTATCACCTACATGACACATGATAATATTTGAGTGGGGCAAATGTATACACAAAATATTTTTTAAAATTTATCATTTATTAACACTTTTTATCTTGAAAGAACCTTTTGAGTTATGATATCTCTGAGTGTGTGACTTAAAGGGTGCATTAGTAAAGGGGTGGGTATACCATTTGTGTTTCACAATATTTTTAGTTAGTAAACCCATTACAAACTGCACTTATTCTACACTCCAAACAAACAAATCCTGCTTATCTAAGCAAAAAACCCCATTTATCCATTTCCATAATAAATTATCATTTAAAATATCCCATAACTAAGTAAACACTCTATTTTAATACTAATTCATCTAGGTCAAACATGTTATAAAATTTAAAATGCATGCTATGAAACTAAGTCGGTCTAGCCAACCTAGTCTGAGGCCTAACGATAACTTTTTATTTAAACTAAGTCATGTTGGCCAACATCTTTAGATAAAATTATGGAAGGTTTAAATCTTATACATCACTATTAATACAAGGCTCATTTAAATCCAATAAGGAGGAACATTCATTTTCACACTATTACATCTCACAATTCTGCTACATCTACATTTGAAGAATCTATTGTTTAGGGTTTGCCTTAGAAGGAATATAACTTATCTTATGAGAAGTCTTGGATTAAAAAGACAAGAAATTTATCCTAGAGTTTATTTATATAGTGTAATCATTACAAATCCATAATAACCTCTTAGAAATAACCATTGGCCAAAGGAGATATTGAGAGTTGACAAGTTTATCCAAAGGTGAGTATCTCTAACTTTTACTATTTCATTTGATAGATAGATATTGCACAAAGTAATAGTTTTTAAATGTATAAATCCTTCCTTAGATTACATATATACTTAACTTAGTATATATATAGGGTTTTATTTACTTTCCATCTTCCACCTTAGGTAATCTAGGTCCCCATTTTCCTAAAATGATCCCTTGATTATTTATTTGTGTTAAGCCATCCCCATTTGTGCAACAAGCTTTGGTGATCACTAGAGTAATTTTTTTACCTAAATTTATACTTAGATAGGGTTATTAAATAATATTATTTTCCTATAGGCTTCGGAACCCTCTCATTTAGTGTTGTGTCATAAGTGATCCCTTAGTTAGGTTTAACAGATCTAATTTGGTTATTCTCATGATATAAATAATATTATAATATGTGTTGGCTGATTACCTTATCTAATCTTGGATTTACTAATTAAGATCAACCATAGATAGATCTTAATTTTTTGCATACATATTCTATTAAGATAACTTCATAATTTCCACATAGATATGTATATTTGTTCCCTTTTTCACTTTCTCTTATTTATTTTAGCATTTCCTTGGTTATGGGTTTATGTAAACACTATTTTACTTGAATATGATTCCTTATGCTTGTAAGTACATGGATTTGAAAATTTAAAATATGAAAGTATGGATTTTTATTCCAATATTTTCATGATTTTTCATGGTGGAATGTAAGACACTCACACATACTTTGAGGAGTATATGATTTATTTTTTGTAGGTCACACGATCTAGACTCTAAGATAATGTAACCTCTCTTATCCTTTTGAATTTCATATCATTATTATTTATATATTAAATTTGATAAATATTATAGGTTTTTTCAAAAACATATTCTATGAATCCTCCTAGGTACACTTATTTTTTTAACTTTGAAATGTATGTGCACAAACATTAAAGTGGGAAATTATGTAGACACCTAGTTTTTGTCTACGGGTAGTTTTATATGTTATTTTACATTTATATAGGATATTTTATGTTTTTATTTATTATCAATTCATATTAATATCTTATTCACATGAATTTATATTTTTTAGCCCATGTGTTCCTATCATGCTTATTTTTTATCTCTCTTTTGTGGTTTCTCATTTTTCTTATTTATTTTTTGTTACTTTTTGGGCTTAACAAAAAGTGTAGTAATATGCTCATAGTTAACCAACCGATATTTTATTTATATAATAATATTTCCCTATTTCTTTGGGTTCTTTTGACTCTTCCCTCTATTTTATTTAAGGTTTGTGTTTCTTTTGTTTTATTTCCAACCTTTTTGTGTCAGCATATGCAATAATATGGTTCTCTCTCTCTCTCTCTCTCTCTCTCTCTCTCTCTCTCTCTCTCTCTCTCTCTCTCTCTCTCTCTCTCTCTCTCTCTCTCTCTCTCTCTCTCTCTCTCTCTCTCTCTCTCACACACACACACACACACACACACACACACACACACACACACACACACACACACACACACACACACACACACACACGTGCGTACACGCACGCGCGCACGCACACACACACACACATTCATGCATTAGTTCATATAAGAAAAGAAAAAAGTATATATAAAGTGAATTTAAGACAACAGAGTTATAAGAAAAGGTCAATAATGATAAGCATAAGTCTATCGTTTGATTTTAGAATAAAATTTTCATTTGGATTCCTCATATTGCATCATGTCTAATTTTTCATGTAATGAAAATTAATATAAGGATTATGAATTGCATCACATATTTTATTATTCAATAAAATTGAGTGTTGGTTTCAAAATTTGCCAAGGATTAGGATCTATTTGAGACAACGCCCCAATGGCATCATTTTTAAAGCTTTTTAAAGTTTTAATAAGTTTATTAATATTTCAATAAATGATAAGGTTTTATCATTGATGTTTAATTTTTTTTGAAATATGAGTAAGGTTTTTAGAGCCTAAGAGTAGAGTATATAGGTTAAATTTTTTCAAGCTATCACAATTGACCAAGAATGTATATTTTTTACAAGTATTTTTCATCTTTTACTAACAATCTCTCTTATAGTAGTGTTGGTGCATAAATATTCCTGAGTACATGTCCTAAAGAGTGCACTAGGAAATGGGTGGGGTTAACTTGTGGTACCTTATGAGATATATTTTCTTACTATCTAGTGATAACTTTATCACTATTAGTTTGGCCTTCCCTAAGTCTATTTTCCCTTCGCTTTCTCTTTCTCTATCTCCTTCCATTTAATTTTTTAGCCACCTTGTATTTACTATTGCATCAACATTTATGATATGGTTTTTTATTTAATGTTTATTAATATATTATATCAACACTAAAAATATAGTTCTAATATTTTGTGTATTTTGTACTATACCATGATTGAACAAATAATATTGTGTCAGTCAATGCCATGAAATTGGAGTTAAAATTAATTTATAGGTTTGAATCCATATATAGGAGTCATAAATATCATTTAAAGAACACATAAAACTCTATTTTTATGCTTGAATTTTATTTATAACCTTAAGTATTAAAAGGAGTTAGAGTCTAGAGCCTTGTTCTTTTGGAGATCAAGTTTTTCTCAAGATCATTGAATCTCAATAAGAGGAGTTGAACTAAGGAGGTTCCCCATAATATTTGGATTCCCTAACTTAGGAAACTTAGGTATTCATTTTTACCATTTGAGGTCTTCACTTAAAACATCTCTTGCAAAATGACATTAGAGCTAAGGGGGAGATTGATACACCAACAATTCAATCTAAGTTAAGTATCTATAACCATATTCTCTTTCCTTTTATTTACTTAGTAAATACATATGTTTTTATTATCATTAGAGAAACATGTATGTTTTTTACTTTCCTAATTTGCCTTTATCATAAATAAGTTGGTATAGTATATGGTGCTTAGGATATCCATTACAATCATAGTTTAGGACCTAGTCTAGGCCACTTTTATTATACTGCCACTACAACCAGCTCTTTTGAATTCATGTTTTATTTAGTTTGGTTTAGTTTCCATCTTGTATATAAGTTACCCTTATTCATAAATTCCTTGCATGTAGTTTCCTTATTATATCCTTTATTAACCCATTTTATACATCTTTATTTATGTTGGGAATTATTTAGACCCCATATTACATATCAATTTAGAACCATATACCCTTATATTGAGTTTGGATTACCATCTAGTAGATCTAAAACTATCTATTATGCCACTATATTTATGTATCATAGGTTCTAGTTTGGTATTTGGATTATATCTTAGTCTATGTAGATAAATAGGATTATTATCTTGACCATCTTAGCTTACATATATACATTATGGTGAAATCATCATGAATCTTATGCCAAATCTAGTTGAATTTCCTTATCATTTTTTAGATTTACAATATTACATCATAATGTCTCCTTTTATGATCTGTATAATGAGCCTTCGCCCATTCATATTTTATATGGGATACTATTTCATCCCTTATATGTCCACCTTTGACACAAACTCCTCATAGTGTAGTTTTTATCAATCTCGACCTAGGCCCACTAATTTTAACATGGTTCAAACTAATATATATCCAAACCTAGGAGATTTTAATCAATAAATAACTTTGATAATAACACCATTTTTACCCAAAATAAAAATTGGAGTCTTTGTATCATAAAAACATCCACTAAGGTGTTTGTGGAAACTAAAAATGGTCCATAAATATTCTCCCTAGTAATCCTTCTCTCAATAATCCTAGCCATTCCAATCAAAATCCTCTCATAGATAACTCCTAATTCCTTACACAAGTGGTTAAAAAAATTGTATTTATTTATCTTCCAATAATAATTATGTTCCAGATGTAAAACCACAATTTTAAAATGGATAATTAATATCCTAAATTCATTATAAATCAACCTAGTCAAAATTACATTCCTCCTCCTCTATGAGATTCTTGTGGAAATCCACTTCCCCAACCTCTAATCTAAAACAATATGCTTCAAAATATTCATAAAAAACCTCTAGTTACATGTTTCACTAAAATTGTGTCTATTTCAAGTCTAAATAAAAACAAAGAAGGATAGGGATAAGTGACTAGAATGAACATGGATTGGTTTGTGCACTTTATCTAGATGTTTTGAGCACTGCTCTTTGGCTAGGGAGGACTACCTACAAGTAAGAAAGCACTACCAAAAAAATGTCTATTAGTATATATATGAATGGGATGCTAAGCTACACACTTTTTCCAAGAAGTGTTAAACTTCCTTAGGGATGACAGTCCACTTTTGAGAGGCAATAGAGTAATAAATAACCAAGAGAGTAGACAAGAGAGATTATATTATCATTATTCATAACTTGAGTGTAGTAGAGAGTAACAGAGTGTAGGTGGTATATTTAGGCTTATATTTTGGAAGTTGTTTGGTCATGTTTTAGAAGGGTTACTAAAAATTCATAGTTACCAACGTCGGTTAGGCTATCAAGGTTGATGAGAAAGTGTGACTGATATCAGTTAGGTGATCGATGTAAGTATGGGTAATAATTGCCTAAGAGCTTATAAAAGGATTTTTTGGGTCTAATAAATGGTTTTTGTCAGGTCTAGAAGTTTTGAAAGAGTTGTGAGAGAGAAAGTATTGTTTGGATGGATCTGGTCAAGGGTTTGGTGTATTGGAACAAGGAAAAATAGGTATGAAAGCTTTATAACTCCTTCATAGGGGTTTGGTCAAGAATGTGTAAAGAAATAAATAGTAGATATAAAGTGATTATAAAGTAACTAATTAAAGACTTATAGAATAGGTGATGTACTTAGCTATAGAAGTGATTAAATGATAAGTGTCAGATGGATGGCTCTTATAAGGCTTGCCAAATTGATACCTTAAATGGAGAAAATAAGCATGTGATGATGGTTTTCAAGAGCCAAGTTCCTGATTTGGATTGACTTATGCAAGGTAACGGTGAGCTAAGATGTGGAAAGTTTAATGCCAAATGCTTGCATGTGAATAGAAATGAGTTTTCTTTATTTCTATTAACCTAAACATTAGTTTAGAGTTTATCTTAAATATCTGACATCAGCAATCCCATTGATGTCAACTATGGGTTGACCAACATCGATTGCATGAGAATAGGTAAAATTAATATTTTTAGCCTATTTTATATTATTTCTCATGCCTAGTGTGGTATCCATTAGGAAATGGTAGAAATGGGAGGTTAAGAAGGACATAGTTGGTTAGGAATTTATTTTGGGGGTGAGAACAAGTCATGGGTAGTTAGGATAAGGGGATTAAGTCTTAAGGGGAATTAGAGAGTAAGAATTAGTCTTGGGATGAGGTGGATAGGAAAGGTGGCATGAGTGGTTTTTAATTAACTTAATTAAATATTTTAAATTAATTAAATGTGTGAGGGGTAAAAGCATGGGTTAGGAAGGCTAATTATTATTATTAAAAAGGGGCTCAAGGGGGGTTTCAACACATGGAGTTATGCATGTGTGTGACATAATTTTGGTGTCTACATTTTCCAACTTTTATCTTTTAATTTAAAATAATATAGGAGTTAGATACTCCAGGTATTGGATGAGGTATCCCCATTAAAAATGGGAATTAATGGAGTAGAAACTAGAATCAAGTACCAGTTTGATAAGAAGTGAATTGGGTGAGTGGAGGAGAATGTGGTATCACTATTTGTGTGTCTACTAATATGAGCTATAGTTGAGAAAATATAGAATAGGTAAGGTGAAAGAGGACTCAAATAGAAATAACCAAAGTATAGTTTGTAATTGATAGCTAATAAGGTCAAAATAATCAAATTTTTAGCTCCAATGGTCCATCTATGCTAGGTATTTGAGGTAGGAAGTGCCCTTGGGAAACACAAAAGGTTACAAGTGATAAAACTAACTTGGTCACTAGATAAAACACCTAATATACATGTGTGTGTACAATAGCCAACTATAGCAAAATAAAATAAGTGGTCAAGACAAGTAATGCAAGGTTATTATAAAAGGGTCAATAATCGAGGAGATATTCATGATCTCCAACCAAAGTCATCATGGATGGAGATTTAAATGATCTCCAAGGGTGACTTTCATGGTTAGGGAGATATACATAATCTCTAAGTTGCCCTAGATTAGGGTTAAAGTCTAAAGGATTGTGTTTGTTAGTAGAAACTCTAATACAAGGGTACTAACATCAGTTATGCCACTGATGTCAGTAGGAAATAGTGTTGATGTCAGTGGCTTAGGTTAAGGTTGTTGACATTGGTGGGTGACTAAACTCAATAAAAAGGGGTTTGGTGGCCCACCAAAACTTATTTGTAACATTTTATTAGAGATAAAAAGAGCTTTGAATGTCAGTGAGATGGTAGAACTAGGAGGGAACCCAATAGGAGGCATGCCACCATAAGTGCCAACTATTCCAATATGGAGGAGATAGAGAGATGAGGTAAGATCCTCTTTAAGTTGATTTGAATTTAATTTTTTTAGTTTACTTTTTTAGGCTAATTTTGAAATTGGGGGGGGGATGATAGTATAGGGTAGAAAATGAGGTACGAGTAGGTTTGGATGAATTTGGGCATAGTTTAGGGGTATTTTTTAGGTTAAAATTTAATGTTGGGAGACAGGTCATTTGGCCTTAGGCCCAAACTAGTCACAGATGTTAGTAGGGTCCCCAATTGGAGTAGTCAAAAAGCCTAACGACAAAGCTAGCCTCAAAATACCTTGTGTGAATTGAGTGTTGCCTACATAGCTTGATTGAGGGCCTCAAGCTAATGTAATTATCCTAGTACATAGGGAAAAAGATTTAAGGTATGGTTAAAAGTGTGTTAAAGGAAATAGTTTTAAAAAAGTAGGTTGAAATAGGTAAGGGGACCTAGGGCTTAAAACATAGGTCATAGGGTCAAGGGTCTGGGATATAAGCCATGGGGCCTAGAGTTATAATAGGTAGTTGGGCTTAGGGTGGAGAGAGAGGTAGTGAGGCCTATGGTGGAGACTAGAGAGTAGGTTAGATATTTATGTGGGTATATGTCAAAGCTAGCCTCAAAATACCCCATGTCAACTAAGTACTACCTACATATCCTAGTTAAGGGCCTTAGGCCAATTTAGTTCTCCTAGAGAGAAGGGAAAAAAGGTAGTGATAGGTTATATTAGAAAGTATATGACTTAAGGTGTGTGTGTATGGATGCAGGCTGGGTAGGAGTTAATGCTACAAGATTGCCTACTAATGCTACTAATGTGGATGGGGAGGGATGTCAACCTAGATGAGTGGGAGCACATGGAACTTTTAGGTTTAGGGGGAGAGTGATGATATTGTAGATTTTCATGGGATGTGAATTTGATGATAACATTAATAAAGAGGTGGGATCACACCACCAACACATTCCATTTATTGATCAGAGAGCTGATAGTGACCTAGGAGGATGTGTACAAGATTCTACAATTTCCACTCTAGGGTGAAGAACTTTTATCATGTTCAAGAGAGGAGTATGATATTCATATCGTGGCATTATTTAGAGAGCATGTTAGCAAGGTGACTTATCACTCAATGAGCTTTGCCTATGAGCCACTGTACATTGTTGATGAGGGGCAACATTAGTTGAGCATCTTTATGATGATAGGGATTATAGTGGATGCACTATCAGATGTAGATAGTGGGAGATTTCCTATTATATTAATAGGTGTTCTGGCATAGATGGTTGAGTAGTGGACCATATTCACATGGGGACTAGCTTTTTTGGCATAGTTATATAGAGAGATGTGGGGGTTGAAACTATGATGACAATATAGTTTATGTGTTAGGCATTTACTCCATTTTTGGGCATATGAGAATATCATGGTGAAATGACCATTTGGGTTACCTACCATAATTGTATCTAGTTTCAAGGTTAGTTTTAGATGATGGAGAGATGGTATAGCCTAGACCTGAGTAGATGTCGTAGTGTGAGATATTGATCATTATAGGCATATGATAGAGGGATTGATTCCTATATATATTACATGGATACCTTAATTGACATACCTTACATTTAGAGGATAATAAAATTATCTTGTTGGCTTATAGAGAACATTATGGGTTAGAGGGAGATGAGCCAGTAAGCTAGAGATGGTACCCATGGCATGGGTTAGGAGATAGTTTGGCTTTCTATAAGATGTACCTCTTGAATTCCCTTGATATAGGAGAGATGATATAGAGGCACCCCTACCATTTCTCTAGGAGATAGATGAGCTATATTTTGAGGAGCTACCAGTATAATTGGGTGTAGTAGATCTTAGATGCATAGTGGTGTATCTTGCTTGGTGGATAGGTTTGCATCCTATGGTTTAGGTTAGGAGGCCACCACCATATTTATAGGGGTTGATGAGAGAGAGATGAAACTATAAAGGCTTATGATATAGTGATATAGGCATAGGATATAGTAGTATAGGCCCAAGATGTGGTAGTGTAGGCTCAAGATGAAGCTCAAGCATATGTGTTGGTTTTATAAGGATAGGTGGTGGCATTGTAAGGCTAGGTCAGGGAGTTACAAGGCCAAGTTGGGGTATTATAGGGTCAAGTTACTACACTAATAGTAGAGAGGGATAATTTGAGAGTGGTAGGTTAAGCTACTCCTCCTCCACCATAGGGACTAGTACAGGCTAGACCTTTAGTAGGTGTAATGAGACCATCATAGACTATATCTCTAGTGAGGTATAACACTAACCTTGATGAGATTACTTATTATGAGAGGGCCATCATGGAGTTACCATAGATTTAGAGGTATTCTAATTTTATAAAGTAAGAGACATTAGTGACATGTACCACGCCATCTTGCTCACATAAATGCATATAGGCAGAGAGTGGTGATGACATTATTTCTTTACAACCATGTGTATATCCTTGAGGACTCTAAGTACCATATTTTGTTATTATTACATATTTTGTATACACACTAGATTTTGAGCCAAAGATGAGAGATGTATATTTTGAGGGAGAGATGATATTATGATGATGTATTTATGTACATTTATGTTGATCATATATATATGATCAACATAAATGTACATCAATACATAATCAAAATATCGTCTCTCCCTCAAAATATACATCTCTCATCTTTAGCTCTTAATCTAGTGTGCATACAACATATGTAACAATAAGAAAATATGGTGCTTAGAGTCCTCGAGGCTATACGCATGGTTGTGAAAAAGAAGTATTATCACTACTCTCTACCTATCTACATCTATGTGAGCTAGAAGATGTGGCACAAGTGACTGATCTCTCCTACTCTTTGATAATGATGAGGTTAATTTAGATGGTTATTTTAATGTTATGTTAATTTTATATTAATGTTGAGCATGTTAGTTGAGTTAAAATATCATTTCCCATATGTGTGATGGTATATGTATAGTTGATTTGTTAGCTTCATCATAGCATATTTCCATATTTGTGATGGTGTATGCTTAAAATGGATAGGCTATTTATGTTATTATTTGTATGAAGTTTTCATCTCAATAAAGAGATAGACATGTGATTTTAATGGGAAATAAAGAGGTAAAATTCTTATGTACTATCAAAGACCATAATCATAACATAAATAGGCTCATGAATATGAGCCTCTTTCATGTTTTACATCATTGGACCATTTTTTTTGTTAGAGAAGTGTCATGTTCACCTTGTGTTAAGTGATTTCAAAGTCCCTTGAAAGAGTATGAGGGGAAATGGGTGAAATGAGTGAAAGTGTTTAGGTAGCATATCCTTTGAATTGGGGATGATATGCCCCTACTATGGGTGACTCAAGAGATACTATAGACAAGTCCATGACTTAAAGATTTTTTTTTGTTGTTGTGTAAGTTGATCAATGAGGGAAGCGTAAAATGGGATTTTTTTGTGATGAGGTCATATGAAGCTAATCAATATGAGAATATTTTTATTTCTATTTATTTTTGATAACAAATCTTGGCCTAGCCATCCTTCAAGGGAGTGGTCTAAGCATTTGTGTTTGAGTTTAAATAGTAGCCATCCTTCAAGGGAGTAGTCTATTGATAGTATTAAAGAGAAGTTACGTAGCTATCTTTCAAGAGAGTAGTCTACATTGAGAATCATGACCTTAGAGATTATAACTTGTCTACATATCCCATTTTTTTTTGTACTTTTAGTCATGTATAAGACTATAGAGGCTTAGGAGTTTTCCACTTTGAGGGAAAAACCATAGCACTTCATAAGTTAAATAAATGTGTAGGATTAAGGGTTAAGAGGAAGGGAGATGAATGTAATAGGGGTGCTCAAGGAATGAGATCAAATGAAACATGAGGTGAAGTGTTACTTGGTTAAAAAAAGAATGGTCTTAGGTGTAAGGCATTTAAAGGCTCAGGTTCTATCTTTACCTTGAGAGAAGACAAGTGATAAGTTCTTGAGCCATACTTGTGAGTTATGATGTAGGTTCCAACCTAATTAGAATCAAACTTACCCTATTTTATTTTCTCCATGTTCATCACATATTTATTTTCCTTTAAGATGAGATCTCCAATATTGAAATCTTGATCTTTAAGGTTTTTGTTGTAAGCACATTTGATATGCTCTTGATAGATTTGGAGGTGGATGAGGGCTATGAGACAGTGCTCATCAATCAAAACCTCACTTGTAGAGAAGTACCCCTAGCATAGTGTAATGAGTGGCACATTTTATGAAGACACATCTCCCTTTATTGGAGAGATCAGAAGGGGTAATATAAAAAGAAAGATAATTTGTGAGTTGCTTGTACAATAATTCATATGGGTTGGATGTTACATTTTTGATAAAAATAATGTTAGTTGATACATATGAGGGTAATGTTAAGAAATGCATAATGACATAGATTTTTGAGGCAAGTGAAGAGGGTAATGTTAAGAGGGTGAAGAGGGTATGTGTGAATAAATTGAAGCCATTGTGTATTCAAACTTGTTTATAGATTGAGGAATAGTTTATAGGAGATAATATTCAAATGATCCCAATAGCGTATCTACATAATGTTTATACCACTATAGAATTTCATTTTTGAATAGGTAGGAACCACTAACCTCATTAACCACCAACTAAGAATCACCAAAAATGGTTATATATTTGATACCTAAGAAGTAGTCATTTGAAGTCCTAAGATCAAAGCCTCATATTTAGCCATGTTGTTAGTACATTCAAAATTGAGTTTAAATGATAAAGGCATAGGTTCACCATCTAGAGGAATAAGAATAACCCCTACACCCCCATCATATTGACATTTAGACCCTCAAATAATATCATCATTTGATAGGATATATCATTGATGGAGAGCATTATGATGGATTCATCAGGGAATTCAAGGTTTACAGGTTGGTTGTTAGGTAAAGGGGTAGTAGCTAATTGGTCAACAATCATTTTCCCATGGATAGACTTTTATTGAATAAAATCTAAATTAAATTTAGCAAGGATCATGAGCCACTAAGCTACACGCTGGTTATGATATGGCTTGGAATGCATGTATTTGAGGGAATTAGTATGGGTGACTACATAGGTTTTGTGATTCAAGAAATAATAGTGGAGCTTGGAGGCTAAAAAGACTAACACGACGTAAATCTTTTTAGTATGGGTATATCAAGTCTCATAATCAATAATTGTGAGGCTTATGTATTAAAAAACCTATTCTTGATGGTGATCATCTCCATGTGAAATCATCACACCCAAAGAATGGTTTTTTGCAAAGATGTAAAGGTAGAAAGGCTAATTTTATTTAGGTGGAATAAGAACTAATAGGGAAAGGAGATACTATTTGAGTGTGTCAAAAGCTTCGTGGAAATCTATATTCCAATAGAAGGAGAATTTTTTTGAGGAGATGGTGAAATGGTTGGCAATTATTTGACAATTGGGAGATGAAGCAGTATATTAATCAAAGTTTACCTTATAGGTTGCAGAGTTATTTGATATTAGTAAGTGGAGGCATCTATAGTATTATTCTAACCTTAGTAGGGTTAACTTCAATACCACGGACATATGTGATAAATCCTAATAGCTTACCAAAAAGGACACCAAAGACACATTTCTTTGGGTTTAGTCGAATGTTATATTGGAGGAGATGAGTAAATATGATTTTGAGAATTGTCAAGTGATCTTGGTGAAGTTTAGACTTTCTAAGTAAGTCATCCATGTAATATTCCATAATTTTGTGTAGGATATCATGGAAGATGTAAGTCATATCATGTTGGTAGGTGGGATCAATGTTCTTCAAACCAAAAGGCATGACCCAATAATAGAAGGTTCCCCATGGGGTAATAAAGGTTGTTTTGTGTTGATCCTCAAGAGAAACCAAGATTTGATTACATCTAGAGAAATCATCCATAAATGATAGCATCTCATGGATGGATGTTAGATCAACAAGTTAGTTGATACTTGGCAATGAGAAGTCATCTTTTGTAAAATCAAGGTTTAAGTCATGATAGTTGGTGCAAATGTGGATTCCTCTAGTTGATTTTGTGATAGGAACAATATTAGAAATCCATTTTTGGTATTTGATGGGTTGGATAAAGTTAACATAAAGGAGTCATTGGAGATCTTCTTTAACAAGGAGAGAAATATGAAGATGCATTTTTTGAAGCTTCTACTTAACAGGTTTAGCATATTTATTTGTGACAATGTTATGGATGATTATAGAGGGGTCAATACCAGGAATTTCATTATAAGACCAAGTGAAGGCTTTGATATAGTTATTAATAAATGTGGTATAATTATCTTACTTAGAGGAATCCAAAGATTGGCCAATATTGATGATGTGGGGGTTATCGTGAGAGGGAAAATTAATGTCAATGGTTGATTTATTTAACATAACTTATGTTTTATATGGGAGAAATCATTGAATATAGGAATCATCTATACCCATGTATGTGAGAATAGCATCATCATCTTGACATTAGACAGTGTTAATAATGGGAGAGTCTTCATCAGTTATTTTAGGATGAATGAGAGGAAGGGACCTTGCTTCCTTACCCTAGTGATAGGTGAGAGGCCACAAATAGATGGCATTTATTGAAAAAAATTAGGAGGTATAGATACCTCTAATTTGGTAGGTGATGGTGGAGAAAAAGGTGGA
This sequence comes from Torreya grandis, assembly GCA_037957365.1. Taxonomy (NCBI): domain Eukaryota; kingdom Viridiplantae; phylum Streptophyta; class Pinopsida; order Cupressales; family Taxaceae; genus Torreya; species Torreya grandis. The sequence goes on along the minus strand of JARHVA010001680.1, from coordinate 2,304,301 downwards.
AAAAGAGAGACTGGCTCTTCAATAATTGTTACATGGGAAGTTTTGGTGAGTTTATTTGGTTCATCATAACCCACTCCATGCCTCTTTTTGGCATTTTCAATGGTTTTGCTAGTGGGATAATCAATGGGCATATGAACACCCTGCTTGTAATGACCTAAACCAAATCCATTCTAAGTACACCTATAAAGATAGATGTGAGAAAAACTAGGATTGCTTAGGAAAGAGAAGTCATAGACAAATGGTTGTGGTGAAAAGGGTGGATTGTCAACAATAGGAACCCGATCAATTCCCCCATATGTGAAATTAGTTTGAAGGTTAGGGGGCCCATAAGGGATGACCATCCTAATACAAGGATCATAATTTGGGTGCATATGAATATTTACATACTCTTATAGATTATAAAACATATCGAGTGTCAGCAAATGATATTCTCTGAGTGACAAATGTTTAAAATGTTCCTCCATGGGATCTTTGTCAAGAATTTGTGTTACCAATATATATGTAATTAGGGTAGTGGAGGTTATGGAAGCTTTAGAAGTATCATGTAGAGAATATGATGTTTTTAATGGAATGAGAGAATCATTGAGACTATAAGTCATGTTGCATGTTTTAAATGGAGGGTCAAGAAGTATAACATGCACTTGCCTATTATGTTCAAACTTGACTTAGAAATATAAATTTGAGGTTACACATGCCATAACACATATCCAAGGACATCCAAATAGTATGTTATATTATAAGTTTCATTCTAAAACATATAATATCTTAAGAATTATGTAGAGACCTACATGGATATCTAGGATAATAGTGCCCATCATAGTAGTTGTGGTATCATTAAAGGAGTGGAGCACCACATCAGTTTGAGACATGTAATTGTCAAGAAGATCTAGTTAATTATAGGGATGGGTAGAAATAATATTAATACTAACTCCACCATTGATAATGACTTTTTTTAAATGATTTTGATCAATATAAGTGGTAATAAAAAGGGTATAATCTTGATCTTTAGGGTGTTGAAGTAGAATTTTTGAATTATTGAAGGAAATTAGGGAGATGAAATTAAGAGAGCTAACCAAAGCTGCAAGAGGTTGGGGATCATTAGGTTGTACCTCAAATGATTGCAAGGTAATAATTAAAGCTTTATGGTGTTAGGTTGAGTTTTGGATTAAATCATATAAGGACATTTTCATAAGAGTTTGGTGAAGTTGTGTCACCATCGAGCTTTGAATAATGTCTGAAGCTGTTGGTTTTAGGACACCCAAGATGGAAATCTTGGGATTTAGAGGAGTGTCTTTATAAAAGGGATGACCCCAAGGAGCAGAGACTTTTTATTTACCTTTATCTTTTTAGTTTGATGACCACATGGCCACATTAACAATGTTGATCTAAAATATAGGTGAAAGAGTTGGCAAAGGGGGTACAACAACATCTTTGAGTTTGAATTTAGATGGAACAGTGGGAGGCATTGTGGATGCTAGAGGTGGAATAATAGGAAAGTTAATGGGGGTATTAACAAAGAGAGTGTTGACATCAAAGTGTTTTTGAATAACTATTGTGAAAGATTTACAACTCTTAGTATCAGGTCCATGTGAATGATGATATAGACACACTTGTGTATCATTAAACCAAGATGGCTTCAATCCAAGAGGACTATAAGGCTTAATGAAAGGAAGATTTATTATGGAAGATTACAATAATTGATGTAGGAAAAAAATTGAGATCCTATGAGTAGGCTCACACCTATTATGGTAATAGGAGTGGACACCTTCTTTTGTTTAGGAGTCGTAGGGGTGATTTTTCATGGTGCCTTGTTTGGTGGTGGTGGAGTTACATGTTTTGCTAACACTTTATTTGTGTTAGGCATCATGATGTCAGATGTGAAAGGCCCACCAGGTGGTAGAGGTAGTAGTGGAGGTAAATTATCCTTTTGTTTTTCTTGGTTTAGTGATACTACAACTAAAGTATAGGGGTGAAGTCCCAAAATTGATGGTAAAGTTGAGGGTTAAAGAGGGAAGGATTAGTGAGACCTAGGAAGCTTAACATTTTTTATACTTTAGGCCATGAACCTATGACTTGTGGTTGTAGAGTTAGATTTAATTTCACCTTTGGATGAATTATATTAGAGATAGGGCATATTCCTAAAGACCTAATATACTTTAATGTGATAAATGCCTATGAAGGTGAGGGTTCTAACATAGATGGATGAGCTTCTAGTGATTTTGGTGAAGAAGATTTAACTTTGTCAAATACCTTAGGGTAAAAGGTAGTGGTATGGTTGGTGGTAAAGGTTGATAATTTGTGTTGGATAAATAGTTGTAAGTCGATCCTAAAATACTACATGGTCTAGCTTCGTAGAGTCAAGAAATTCTAGAATTTTCACCAACCATGAGAAGGGTTCAGATGAAGTTGGCATAGGCCTTATGGTTTATTCTTTAGAAGGTTGAGTTGATTGAGAAAGAGGGAAATTATTGGTCTCTACTACTTCAATCCAAAGATGAGAAAGAACTACAATAGGGTCTTCTTTAACAAATAAAGGAGAAGAGCCATGGTCTTCCATGGGTGGAAGAGAGGTAGGCAAAGAAGGTTCCTCAAGGGGTTATACAATAGGTATAATTATTACCTCAACATGTGGGTGAGAAATAGGTAAATTATGATCCTTCATAGGTAAAACAAGTGGTAAGAGTGGTAGAATTGGAGTAAACACAATAGGTCTCTTTTCTAATGTAGGAGTAGATAACACTGACTCTTTTAAATGCAAAAGTGGAGTGGATGGGGTATTACTCTCTATCGGTGGAGGAGAGGTAGGTGAAGAGGGTTCATCAAGAGGGTATAATATAGGAATGATGTTGCCCTCAACATGTGGTTATATAATGGGTAAGGTGTGGTCTTAAAGTGGTAAGAGGATAGGTAACATTGGTATAGAAGGAACTATCAATATAGGCTCCTCTAATGGCAAAAGGAATGGCAAAGGAGGCTCTTCCTCATGCAGGAGTGGAATGGGTGAAATAGGATATTGTAACTAGGGAGGAAGAATGGGAAAAATAAATCCCATTGACTGTGGGGGAGGACTTGATAAAATGTGTGCCTCCTATTGTGGGAGAGGTCAGACTAGAGGTAAATAAAAGAACATATTAACTATATGGATATTATGATCACATGAGTTATTCATGGTCTAAATAATATTTTTATTAGGTGAATGATTAGGAAGATGTTATTTAAACACATCCATATTTTAATTATTGGGTGCATTAGGATTATCCAAGATGAGATCACCCCTATCAAGCATGTCTTGAACAATGTTTTTGAATGTTTTATAGTTATTAGAATTATGGCCTTTAACTCGATGGTAGCCACAAAACTCATCCTCCTTGTATCAAGTTGGAATAAGATGGGAGGGTTCAAAATATATAAGAGGTTTTATTTGAGGAAGGTTTATGACACCTTGTTGTAATTGTTTTTCCAAAATAGAAGTATATGACTCCCCAATGGGAGTGTATTATCTTTGTTCATATTGTTATTAGAATTTCTTGCTCAAATTTTGGGAAGTCAAGGAATTAGGTTGGTTTGTGGTTGTGGAAGAAGCTAATTTAATGACCACCACGTTGGTAGAGCCTTTAAATTTTTGGTTATAAGGAGATGTTTTAGAGGAAGAGGAGTCATTCGATTTGAAATTGGTGTTCTTACTTCACAACTTGACTCTACCTTCATCTATAACCTGAATCTTGAGTTTTTGTACCATTGTAAAGGACTCATAAAATATGTGGAAAGATTTTACTTGAAGTGTGGATGAAATGTTCTTAGCACATGCCCTTGAGAAGAGCTCAATAAGCTCAGGCTAGGGTAAGGAGAAGGAGAGTTGATTTATCAAGCCTCTCTAATGAGTGATAAAATTTGCAATAGACTAATCATCAAATTGTCTAATAGAATAAAGGTTTATAATAGAAAACTTCTTAGAAATGTTAATAGATTAATGGTTTAGGAATATTTATGTGAGTTGGGTAAATGAGAAAAAGGATTGTTGAGTTATAGAGCTATAATAATCTAGGGTAGCACCAAAAAGAGACATAGCGAAAGTGTGAAGTAATAAAGCATCATCATGCCTTATTAAATAACAAACATGTCTAAATGCATGAAAATGTTGTTATGGGTCCTATTTACTTTAGAAATTAGTAAAATTTTGGAGTTATAATTTGATTGGATAAGGAAAAATAGGCACAAAAGGATGGATGGGTTCATTGTATATCTAATCATAAGATAACATATTCTTTGAACCCAAAATTAGATGTCTCTAGATTAGATATCTTGTCCATCAGTATCTTAATGAAGTCAGGAGGGGGATTAGTTTGTGGGATACCCCCTAAGTTATAGATAACTTGATAGGAAGTAGAGGGAGTGTATGACATAGCATGTTGAGGTTGTGTTGGAAAAATATAAGGATAAATGAGTCATAGGCTAGCAGGTGGGAAAAAATGGATTTTTCCATTGGGTTAGAGACTATGCTTTGGTTGGATGTTGTTATTATAGGTTGGGTTATTGGCATGGTTAGAATAGATGAAGGGTGAGTCATAACCTGGGTAAGTATAGGTGTGGGAGTAGATGGAATAGATACCACCAATTTTTGAAATGGGGTGAGACTTGACTGAACTATTTGTGGTTTTGAAAGTAGGGAACTTATGCTAGGGTTTAGGTGGGATTGGGTAGTTATTAATGCTAAAATTTAGACATTATTTATGGTTGAATTAATTGTCGAAGTAGTTGTTTGAGTAAGCATGGGGAAAATAGTGGAGATAGTTGAACCTAAATTTGTCTCCATTAGAGAGGTTGGCATACCATATAGTGGTTCACCCAAAGAATTGTAGGTTCATCTCATGGCAAGGTAATGCTAAAGGGCTGTCATATTGTGATCAAGAAATTTATGAAAATCTTGATCTCCTTTAGGCAAAGTGGGAATTTGGTTGGGGCTAGGAGTATGCTCTATATTTGAAGTATGCTCCATGATAGAATCAACAATAAGAGGGGAAGGTGGAAATGGTTTTTGGCTTACATAATCAACAAGAATTTTATCTTGGGCTCATGTTAATACCATGCAAGAATAAGTAAAATAGTCTTAATACTCTATATTAGTGATAGAATAAGGGAAAACCAAGTTTAGGTGTAGGTAAGTAGGTTATTTTAGCTTGCTACTTTGAGCAAATTAAAATTACACAGTCACCAACATTAGTCTCTTAACCAATGTCACTAGTAAAATTTTGCTAATGTCAATGGGATTAACCGATGTCAGTAGGCCAAAATCTATCGATGTCGATGTAATTAATCAATATCAGTCACTATGATATCCTAGGAGATGGAAAATCCAAAATTTTAGAAACCTAGAGGTAAAATAGAGGATGCAATAGGTCTGTGTAAGAAGAAAAAACACTCAAAAAACTTGATATAATAGTTTATACAAACTGAGTATTACAAATAGTGTTGATTTTATAAATCAATGGAAAAACGTCCTTACCAACTCCAAAATATATAAGGCAATAGAAAAGTAAAAAGGAACATACAACCACTAATTATTAACTCCTAGAAATTAATTTTAGTCTTGTGCTGGCTTATGCCTTAATCAGATAGTGAGAAGAGAATTTGGTTAATGAAGATAATAGAAAGCAATCTCGAGCTACTTTCAAGTTAGTTTTAGTGCTCAAGAGGAAATCTATGTTAGACTAGGTACATGGATTATTATAAGAGTTTGTTCCTCATACTTCATAAACCTAAATCCAAGCTAGGTCACTTAGCCAAAATATACCTTCTACCTAGATTTTATACTCTACAAGAGAATAGAGTGGGTTTTCCCCTTGGTGGTGAAATCCAAGTAGGATAGTTGGGTAGGGTAAGGTGATCCACTAGGTGATGAAATATTGATGGACCTTGTCTCAAGTGAGTTTATATGTTTTTTTTTCATGAGTGTGATTTGGTTGTGTAACATAGGTGCACTATAATTCATTTATAATGCTTGTAATTAACAAGGTGAGCTGATATGCAACAAGCAAATAATGAAGTGCAGTAAGTTTTAAACCTAAATCTAAAATTTTTAGATTTGAATGCAAAAAATGATGAAATAGGAGTAGAGAATGAAATTAACTATCCTAATGTGCATGCAAGAAATAAATAAAGAAGAGATTATTTCAACTTGTAAGAAAAATGATGAATTGCTTTTAGACACAAAGAGAAAAGAAGAGTGGCAAGAAAGAATAAATTTTAGTTTATTACCCTTAAATAATAAATAAAATGTTGATTTATTCACTTTGAGGGAGAAAAGAAGGATAAAGTGTAAGAAATGAAATTTTCACTATAATACACCTATACGAATGCTTAAAATAGGCAATGAACCCAAGGAAAACTCTAAGGTCCCACTGGGTGTGCCAGAAATATTTCACTAAAATTGTGTCTATTTCAAGTCTCAATAAAAATAGAGAAGGATAGGGATAAGTGATTAGAATGAACTAAAATTAGTTTGGACATCATAGCTAGACATTGTGAGCATTCTTATTTGGCTAGGGAGGACTACCTGCAAGTAAGAAAGCACTACCCAAAAAAAATTATTAGTAGATATATGAGTGGTTTGCCAAGCTATGCACTTGTTCTAGGAAGTGTCAAACTTCCTTAGATATGATAGTCCACTTTTGAGAGGAAAAATATTAATAAATAAACACGAGAGAAGAAAAGAGAGATTATATTACCATTATTCATAACTTGAGTGCAGTAAAGATTAATAGAGTGCAAGTGGTATATTCAATTTATATTTTGGAAGTTTTTTGGGTAGGTTTGAGAAGGGTAACTAAAAATCCATAGTTTCTAATGTCGATTAGGTTGTCAAGGTCGGTGAGAAAGTTTGAATGATATCAGTTGGGTGACTGATGTTAGTACGGGAAATAATTGCCTAGGATCTTATAGAAGGATTTTTTGGGTCTAAGAAATGGTTTTGGTCAAGTTTGGAAGCTTGGGGAGAGTTGTGAGAGAGAAATTATTATTTTGGATGGATCTGGTCAAGGGTTTGGTGTGTTGGAACAAGGGAAAATAGTTAGGTAAGTTTTATAACTCCTTCACAAGGGTTCAGTTAGGAATGTGTAAAATAATAAATAGTAGATATAAAGTGATTATAAACTAACTACTTAAAGACTTATAGAATAAGTGATGTAATTAGCTATAGAGGTGATTGAATGATACGTGCCAGATAGATGGCTCCTACAAGGCTTGTTGAACTGATGCCTTGAATGGAGAAAACAAACATGTGTTGTTGGTTCTCAAGAGCTTGGTTCCTGATCTGGATTGACTTATGCAAGGTAACAGTGAGCCAAGATGTGGAAAGTTTGATGCCAAAATCCTATATGTGAATAGAAATGAGTTTTATTAATTTTTACTAACCTAAACATTAGTTTAGATTTTGGCTTAAATAACTAATGTTGATGATCCCACTAACATCGATCATGGGTTGACTAATGTTAGTGGCATGAGAATAGGTAAAATTACTATTTTTAGCTTGTTTTCTATTCATTCTTGTGCCTAGTGTGGTATCCATTAGGAAATAGTAGAAATGGGAGGTTAAGAAGGATGTAGTTGGTTAGGAATTTATTTTTGGGGTGAGAACAAGTCATGGGTAGTTAGGACAAGGGGACTAAGTCTTGAGGTGACTCAAAGGATAAGAATTAGTCTTAGGACAAGGTGCTTAGGTAAGGTGGCATGAGTGGTTTTTAATTAACTTAATTAAATATTTTAAATTAATTAAATGTGTGAGGGGTAAAGACATGGGTTAGGGAGGCTAATTATTATTATTGAAAAGGGGCTCAAGGGGGGGGGGGGTTCACCACAGGGAGTTATGCACATCTGTGACATAATTTTTGTGTCTACATTACATACATTATTTATGGATTAAAATTATCTCTCCAACGATCACATATTATGGGATTATTGATCCTACACTTCATCTTAAATACTTTGGTGCCCTCTATAAGGATTATATTCAAACAACACAAATGTAACTACCAAAATTTTAGTAAAACATTAATTGGAGATGGACCAAAATGGTATGATCAAATTATAGATTGCTCAATCATAAAATTATAAAATTTATTGAATGTTCTAGTTAAGGATTTTAAACATAAAAAACTTCTCTAAAATATCCTTATCAAATTTATTAATGTTAAAAACTTACCTAAGTAATGTGCCCATGATTTCATCAAGTAGGACAAAGTGCTTGGTGCTTAAATTGGACCATAACATCATAGACATAAATATATTAAAGTTATTTGTTACCATTCTCAAATTCCCTCGTCAATACAAAGTTATGATATTATCTCCTAAGACTTTAGAAGAGGTCTTCAATTAATAAAAATGACAAGACTTCCTTATGAGCCAATTTAAACAATCTCCAAATGCTAATAGGGAATATTTTCAAACATTATCCAATATAATCAGCACTAGTACATCTCAAAACAAGCTCCCTCATAATCTAAATCAACATATTATAATCCTAAAAATAAAAAACCTACCCACTCTCCTTTGATTTTATAATATCTTTGGAAGTTACTACCACCATATAGACCTTTTTATCCATCCTTCCTCACTACCATAATGGGACAATCCTACCAAGTTTTGTTGGTTCCATATGGATGTTCACCATTCTCATGAGACATGTTATGGACTCAATAATGATATCCTCCTAGATGAAAAAATAAACCATGAATCTATCTCTGAAGAGTTCTATAAATAATCTCAACAATCCTCTAAAAATAAATCCAACCAATCTAAAAACTCTAGTTAATATGATCCATGTAACCAATATAAAAATCAATACCAAAACCAAAAATATAAAAATAAACCCCCTTAAACTTATAACCCTAATAATAAATTTTCTAATTAAGTCACATGTTATTAATTTTGACTATGTGAATTAATTTACTAAATCTCAATATGTGAATGCCACAAAGGTTAAAAACCAATATAATTCCACTCACAAAGATACTGTTACTAAACTCAACACGCCATCTCTTAACAAAATTACTCTTAAATATATTAAAACTACCAATTTTCCACCTAGTGACAAGTCTACTCCACCACTATATTCCCAACCTAGTGCTCAAAATCCCTCTACTACTATACATTTCAAATTTAATCCTTCCAATCCTCATAAGTATTTTTATGGTACTAAAAATCATCCCAATGGAAATTTATGGATAAAATTAACTCCATTCCTTTTTAAAATCCCTTAATTTAACTCATTATAACATCACCATATCATTGAAAAATTATCATGAAAAAATTACAAGACATAGTGGAATCACCATCAAGTAAAATTGAACCATATTCTTAACCTTCAGAATGTCTACCACAATGGTAGTGCATTCCATTAAAACAATACCTCATCCTCCACCTTGTAATAGAATTTCCATATATTTTATCGAGGATGACATAATAAATGATGAGTTCCTTTTTAAATCTAATGACACACCATCATATATATTTATATAATGATTAATGATGTCTAAATAAGAAAATTATTAGTGGATGAAGGTTTAGGAATTAATTTCATTTCCCTTTGGCTAATCCAACAACTAGGATTCTCCAAAGATGATCTTAATTAAATAATACTTACATGTCATGTATTTTAAAAGGCTAAAAAAAATACTTGGTTGCATTTGGATCCTTCTCGCTATTAGAACCAAAATAATATGCACAAAGCTTATGGTCTTGGATCTTCCACATTCTTACAATATCCTCCTAAGTCATATTGGGATGCATTACATGATATTTATCCCTTCTTCTTATATCCAATGCATAAATTTAAACCACAATGGAAAGCATTAAAAACATGAAGTTAATTCCAATGCATGAGATCTCAAAATACCCAAGCTTAAATCTTAATGTTTCATTCTAAATAAAAAAACACATTAACAATCCCACTCTAATTAAGTTTGTCAACATGCATCAAGCTATGTAATTCACGCTTGTTGACTCTAATTATGATGGGCCTAATGAGGTAAAAACCATTTTTAATACCACTATATTAAAATATTATATATACAAATGGATTCCTCTATATATTTTACCATTATATGGGGTGTTTTGCTTACTTGAAAATGATAATTAAATCCCACCCCTTTGTAATTCTAATGAAACTTCATATACATAAGATGATTATGAATGTAATAAACTTATCATGGCTAAGATCTTCTAGGATCCATTATTACTTTATCCAAGATATATTATGTAACTTGGTGTGTATATTAAGGATATTTAATGAAAAATCTCAAAAATTTATGCAATGTAATATTTACTCATTTTATGGCATTGATTATATAATTTCCCAACCCCAATCATGGAACTTAAATATACTTCATTATCAAAAAAATCTTAATATAATACATGATTTTAAGTAGGATGTTTATTTATTCTAAATTTATCCTCAATTAAATTCAAGTGATGAAGATAACAAGTTATAACTCGAAGGTTATATCCATCTTGCTAATCCACCCTTGGAAAAATCTCATTCGATTCTTTACCAGATCTCTGATTTTTTCCACAAACTTAGACAAATAAATATAATGGAAATCATTTATGAAAATTATAATATTTTTAACTATAATAACCCTAATTCTATAATTCATAATCATTTCATTCTATCTGATTATATTAAAATTTTCAATACAACTCAGAAGCATTCCAAACTATCTAACTATATTGACACTATTGATATAGTTTAGAAGCACCCAAATTTGTCCAACCATATTGACCAATTTGATATATTTTATAATTAGAGACATAAATCCAACCTAGATATATATAACTATATTAATAAACCAATGTGGTTCAATCATATAAATCCAATAGTATCAACCATCACTTAGACATTATTGATATAGTCTTAAAATGGATTTATAAAAAATCTAATTGAATTGATAATCATCTATACAATGTCAAAATAATATTAATACCACTTATTGATAGATCTAATTATGTCTAATATTACCCATAAAGTTCTTATAAATTTTAAAATCATCCTTTGATCATAACTCTATCAATCAACATATCTTTATTTCATATATATATGATGTTGTTATAGTAAAATGTTTTTAAAACCCACATAATGGTATTAAAAAACATAACAAATTTAAACCTATTTATGTAAATATATAATGTATCAACATGCCTGATGACATTCATAAAAAGTATAAAACAACTCCCAAAGATTTAAAAAATACCTTAGATTCTAAAGCTAATACTATGAGATACATCCAATCATAATTTGATAACAAGTAATAAGATAGTTGAACTTGAGGTATACATTGAGTATTATGGTGTATTACATACTCTACCTAGTGATGAAGCTATACTAAAATCCTTATGTAAGGGGTCCTCAACATCCCTATCAACATCATAAGCTTGGCTGTTTTGAGGATACCCATTATTAGTTTCATAATTTTATCACTAGCATAGATCCCAAAGTCAAGCTCAATTCTAAGAAGTGTCTGTTTGGTGTTACCTCCAACAAGATTTTAGGATTATTGGTTTCAAAATGAATGATTGACATATATCATTCAAAATTAAAAACTATCATTTAAATTATTCCACCTTAGTCCATCCCTCATATCTATACCTACATTGGGAAGCTTGGTTTAATAAATATATTTACTCACGAGTTGACTTACCAAATTCATTGGTAAAATCTCTTCTCAAGAAAGGTGTTAAAATTGATTGGAATGATGCCTATCAAAATAATTTCAATAATATTAATAAATAACTATTTCAACCTCCTATCATATGACACCTTGTAGTGATCACCCTTTCATCTTATGCACATTCTCTATCCCCATATTCATTAGGTCTATGCTCTCATAATAATATGAGTATATTAAGATGATAATTTTAATTATATTATAATTCTTGGATTTATCATGAGACATGCAACCATGAATTTGAGTGAGAGAGTATAAATATATAATTTATTGCTATAAATATATAGAATTAAATATTTTATTAGACTACCTATGTCATATTCCATAAATATCTTCTCTACCATTTCTTCTCCAATTATCTATTGATTATAGATCACATTGGAAAATAGATGACCTAGTTGAAATGGATGGCCCTATTTATGGATTTTTTTGTCAATATAATTACCCAAAAATCATTCAATGGGTAATATATTTTTAACCATATTGATACCTCACTTATACTATCTCAACATCACATCCAAAATACTCTTCCAAATGAATATTTCATCTTCATCATAGGCATTAATCAATCCCTCTCACTCTTATTTTACTTCCAAAATTTCACAACTATACTTTAGGTTCAATCCCTCATATAATTTTAAATTTAATTCTCTAATACTAAACATTTATGATGACCATACAAGAAGTTTACCTAGAGTCACCATTAATTTAAATGATAATACATTAACACTACATTTTGATATAGTTAAGTGCATTCAAAGATCAAGGGTTGGATGTGTCCTCTCTAAACATTTTAAAAATATTATCCCTCTATCTCTTTTAATTAAATTTAATGTTACCAATAATATAGTTTAATATGAATCCCTCATCCTTGTGATGCAAGTAGTCATTGATTTAGACACCTTCCATCTCCATGATTTAGGTGATTCATAGTTTGTATGTCACCAAATTAGTGGTTATATAAAAATTTAAAAACCTATAGAATATCATGATATTATTAATACTCTTTATAAATATTTTTCATCTTTCACCATCAAATTAATCCCAAGAAATAGAAATGTTATTGTGAACTATATTACATACTCAGCTTCCCTTTTTCACCCATATTAGGTGCTAACTGATAAAAAATTCCTCATCCACAAGGAAATATCCATGTACTTTAGCACATAAATATTATTATCTCATTTTCCACATATAATTTTTCACTATTACACATATATTTTTGTGTAAATTCATCATCCAATTCATTTAAGATCAAACATGTTCTCTCAAAGCTAACTCATGTGAAAATACTAGAATCCATAACCAAGCCTTCAATCATATCCTTAAAAATAACATAATATAATATTATAACACTTAAGGCACCCTAATCCATTATGTTATTAAAGAATAATTTATTCTCTTACTGAATAATCACATTGGATAATTTACAAAGGCCATTGTAGTGGACATGCTACAACCCTTAAATGCCTACATATGTGGTATTTTTGGCCTACTCTTGAAGAATATGATATCACTTTTGTTAAAAAGTAAAATCCTTCTTATTTACATGGAGATCTTATTCATTATTCCCTAGCTAAACTTTAAACACTTGATTCTACCTATTCATTATATGTAGGGGATTATAACTCATTGAAAAGTTGCCTTGATCATAAAAATGGCCATGTTTCCATTATTACCGACATTAAGTACTTTACTAAGTGGGTAATATTAATTCCCATTGTTAATAATTCATTCATAATTATATCCAAATTCATCCTCAGTTAGATCATTTTTCATTTTTATATTCATCACACCTCATATTTGATGATGGTGAAAATTTTAAAAATAAAGATATGAAACAAATTTATGTTAAATTTAAAATCACATATAATTTTTTCACACCTTATCACCCCAAGTGCAATGGTCAAACTGAAGTTGATAAAATATTTCAAAATATATTATGAAAACTAATAAGTATTCTCCTTAGTGTTGTCATCTTAATCTTTATCTTAAAATTTGGGACCATTTCACTATCATTCACATTACCACTAGGGAAACTCCATTCTCTCGATTCTATGGCTAAGAATTTATCCTCCCATTATAAGTAGAATTACCTTCATTGAAAATTTATCTTCATGAAATTATGAAATAACCCAAAAAAATAAATTGGAATTTCATTATCAGAGTTGTGTTTAAGACTTCATGTAGGGTCCAGTACTTATCTTTCTAATGCAATCCACATTTTACTTATGACATACTCACATACAGACATATATAATTTTAGGAGGTGAACCAAGATTCTAAACTAGGGTTAAACACCAATAAGGGATTCTATAAGGAAGCATGTTATTAATAAGCAATATGAAGTTCAGGGTGTATTGGTGTGCAAGTACATGGATAAAGCATGATTTCCATACATGGCACAAATTTTATGTATATTACCATTTATGGGTCCTTAACCATATTTAAGTGTATTATTCCCCTTTTTTGAGTCTAGTTTAGCCTTGCAGGTGGTTATATGGTTCCTTTTAGTATAACTAGAATAAACAACTTTACTAACCCAATGTTATTATTTAGCTATAACATGTTTAAGAGATGAGAAATGAGGTTTAAAAAAAGGCATAGAAACACTTTTTCACATGTATTAAGATGTAAATCATGATATAAATAATCAACATTATCATATAATTACTTAGGGATTTACACTAGTGAATGATGATTTCCCTAAAAGACTCAATTTTATTCATGCTAATGTATATTCTTATCAATCAAAAGAATAATAGAGTGTCATAGGAAATTAAACTAATGCTACTAGTTGAGGGTATATATTATACCTTTTGATTATGTGATCATCACACCATTACCTTCTTAGTTTAAGATTCAAGATTCATCCACTTTTATCTTTAGTGTATAAAAGAGACTACCTTTACTCACTAATACTTTCAACACTAGATATTACTCATATTTGTATAACTTAATATTATTTATTAATTTATTAATATATTAGATTCCCTTATCGAATAAAGAACATTGATGGATAACCTTATTATAAATAAATAATAATGGATTGTAGGTAATTGGGTTCAGCGCTACTTATAAAGGATTATAAAATAAATCTTTGGTTTGGGTCCTCACACCTTTATTACTCTACCTTTAATAGATAATTTTATCACAAGATTAGTTAAAATTCAATAAAAATAACTTAATACATTCACTTTAGTATACTATTAATTAATAAATCTATATTAATAAGACCAATTGGGATTCATTCCTAATTTGTAGCCAACTATCATACTAGTTTTTTAGTTGGGAATAGTTATGAGATTGTTTATATGTACCCAAAAGGGTAGATTATTCATGTAAGTCAACTCAGATAAGTCTAAGAAAACTTCCATTAATAAATAAGTTAATAAAATAATCCATAAATGATTAATTTAAGAACAATGAATTATAGAACTAATAACATGAGTTTGTAACTTATCCAAATATTCAATACACTCATCTGCCACTAATAAGTATGAAGTCTTATAATACTTATTCCTAAAGAGAAGGCATAATGAAGGTAACTTAAATAATATATCCTTTTATAACTATCCAATCTAAATTTTTTACATTTGTGATTTTTTTCATCAATTCCATATGCACACTAAACATAAGTAATTCAATCCAATGCCTAGTTAAAGTTAATAAAATTTGAGGTACCTAACATATGAATAGAATAATCCATTGAATTGCAATTTATTTATGTAATTTAAATGAATTTTTAAGAATATAAGAGTCATTCTTAAAAATAGCCATTATTGAAATTAGTGCCAATATTAATAATTATTAATAACCATAGATCAACAACAATGAGTTTAGCATTGTCCAACATATAACTATTTATTAATTTCACCAATGGGTCAATTAGGTTCTAATTGTACCAAGGGTCATTTTTAAATTAAATTTCCATCATTGAATACAACTATTTAGGCTAAGTAATATTCCCATGTTTATCATGAATGGGTAGAACCAATGGAGAAAGATTCAACTAAGAACATTATAATAGAATTATATATTATCCATCATACAAGAATGGGTCTAGAATAAATGATCACAAAGTATTAAATATAGATATAATTAATGCACACTTAAAACCATCATTTCATTAAACTTTTACATATTTATAAGAATTTGGACATCTAATAATTCCATTGCTAGTTTTATAATTACTGAAATTGGATTTTCATGTTGCTATTCTTGGTTTTTAACCAATGGGATATTAGATTCCAATATTTTTATTTTTGGTTTTAATTAGTGTGATATTGGATTATAATATAGTTGTTGTTGGATTCTAAATTCTAGTGTGGAATAAAATTACAATTATATCTTATATGATTTTTCACATTTACATTCATATTTAGGGTAAATGGGCCAATAATTGAACACGATCCAATAGTTGAAATGGGTCTTGATAATTTATATAATGTGAACCCATATTGTTGTCATACTATTACCTAAATATAGTTATTATAGTAAATATTTATCCAAAATGTATGATATAATAACCAATCAAATCATGACATGGAATATTTAAAAATATTAGTAGACACTATAAAACACACTTACTATAACCATATACAAGTATTGGACAACACTTTGCATTGCCCATGTGTGCCCAATTTAAAACATGCTTATCATTATTCTTAATAATCTTGTGCAAAATCAGCAAATGCCCATTCTATACTAGAGAATAACATAGAATTTTATTTCTCATATCATCAATTTAGAGGTCATTATTCTTATCTCAATGTGTAGAATGGGGATGTGTCAATTCTACCCAAGATAATAAATATGCCTTTATTTCTCATATTATTCCTATAGACTCATGTAGAATGGGCATACTCTTGTAAAACTAAAGATGGTTACCACATACATTAATCAAAATTTCATAAGTTCACACTTTATACACCAATATATTCTTAGAAATAATTGATCAGTTTACAGCCACATTGATGTGTTTTAAATGGTTTAACTACTGTATAATTAATAATTAATAATATGTAAGCAAGCTATCAATGTGAAAGAGAGATAAATAGCTTTTGTAACTTCTTTGATCCATGTTTTAATAGGTGTTAAACAATATAGATACAATGATTCACCTTCTTCTCTTCCAAAAGCTTTCAAATATTGTAGCCTCACATTTTTAGCCACATACACATCCATCAATGTATTGATTGCTTACATAAATAAATTTTGAATAATTTTATTTTGTCTGTGAAAATGTGAGATCACTTAAATATGTTATAAATCAAAAAGTGGGATAAAGTTTTTAGTAGATACACCCATTTTATTTATGCCACATTGAGAAAAAAATAGACCTTAATGACTCCATAGATCAACTTAGTGTGACAAAACCTCATAACTTATAGTGATGCATCGTTACTAGCACATATCCCATGAACTTAAGTAGGATAATATAGTAAATTAAATCTATTTAAAAAATATTTTTTATTAAATATTTCAACATTAAATTATTAGAATAAATTTTTATCTCTACACAATTATGAAAAATAATATTTTGAAAAAAGGTATTAACTTTACATTCATATTTAATAAACAATATGGTTGCCTTATTAATGGGTCAATAGTAATAAGCTTGAATATAAGTGGGGCTAAAATATTGAATAAAATTTGGTCAAATAGAAGCAATAAATATCAATATTAAATTCATATTAAACAATTAAGGTATAAATACAAGGCTAAATTATTGGATCTTGCATTGGAATAGAAATTTCAAAATACCCACATGCTGATCCAGGATGATATCACAATAATTTATGACCTTCTATAGTTTCACCTTAGTATTCACTACCCTATTCAAGTAGTAAAAGGTATGATTCAATTAACTCATGTCCATTTTTAGGAATATTAATTGATCCACCTTTACATTTTTTGTTTGGTGTTCATGCCCATATGATGCTATCCACATCAATGTCTTATTTGATTTTGTCTGATTTGGTCCATGTTTTAATACATGTAAAACATGCTTGATATAATGCTTTAATAACTTCTCTTATTAAGGGTTTCCAATATTGAATCATCACCTTTTCAGACACATTCTCACCTTCCAATTCAAGGTAAATATCCACATATACCCTTCCCATTCATTTATTTTCATTTTCATTTGTTGGTCATAGTAGAAAAATTTATCCCACATACACAACCATCAAAGGATTAGATGCATGTTTAGATCTTACAAAACTAGGCCCAACATAAATATCATTATTACTTGGGATATGTTCAGTAATTAATTCTTATTTTTTTAAATGAATGGCTCATATTATTTGTTCATATATGTC
This sequence comes from Torreya grandis, assembly GCA_037957365.1. Taxonomy (NCBI): domain Eukaryota; kingdom Viridiplantae; phylum Streptophyta; class Pinopsida; order Cupressales; family Taxaceae; genus Torreya; species Torreya grandis. The sequence goes on along the minus strand of JARHVA010001680.1, from coordinate 2,286,261 downwards.
ATTCTCTTGTATTATTTATGTCTAAAAATAAAGATTCAACATTATACTACAATTTACAAACAATATATGCAAAACACACAAAACATTTTCCCAATATGTTATCTTTGGAAGATAGTATTCTCTACCTCCACCTATTACACTTTTTTCCCAATTTCAATATATGCTTTTATTCCCTTTTTTAGATCTGTCATATCTTTGAGTTCTTTGAAAGTTTCCAGAGGAGGCTACCCTTACATCAAGTTTGGTTCACCATTATCCTTTGTATACCAGATTGGGATTGGATGAGACCATTTGAGGTCTTTATTAGTTTATTTATATTCTATCATTGGTATGACATCCACAACATGTAACACGAACATCTTAGGTTATCTAATACCCACTATCTTATGGATTCAATCCAAAAAGTGTGGCTCCACAAAATATTTGAAGTCATACAATTCCTCAATAGGGTAAGGAGTGAATGTACTTGACCCCTCTTATCATGTTCTATAGGTGTCTTGATACGTGGAAAAAAAATGTGTCTAGTTTTCATAATGATGTTGCTAATTTGCCAAAAGTCCTACCTATATCCTCATGGGTGTGTACCATTGGGAAGAATCTTACATACAAAATGTTGAATACCCTTATTTTTATCAACATTGATGCAAATTAAAATAAGATGTGATTCTTTTTGTCACTCAAAGCATTATCCAATTTCAATTAGAGGATTGATGGTAATTTTTTTAAATGAAGTACTTGTACAATCAATAATATTAATTTCTTTAAAATGGATAAATTTTTCCTTGTACCCTTTACACTGATCATGCACTTCATTTTTTAATAGCACATCATGAAATGGTTATTTGGATGATCCACAAGTTTATAATAAATACCCATACTCATCAATGATAGTTTTTTTAAGCTTATTGAGACACAAAGCCAATGATGTGACTATGTAATTTGTTCCATTTTCAATAAATGGTAGGCCAAAGTGGCCAAAACCCCCAGTCTTATGTCCATGTGTGAGCATACCATTCAAAGTAACTAGAAGGTTCATAACATTACTTATTGACTTTTCTTTCTTTCCAATCCTTAATATGGAAGTTTTCATTTTGTCCATTTTATCATATATAGTTATCAATAATCCCTAAGGTAATTCCTCTTATTTTAATCTATGGGATTAGTAATGTACATGATAACTTTGAATGTATTCATTATTCCATGTTTGTTCCTCTTCAAGTTTTGAGATTGTTTATGGGAATGTGGTGGATCTACATTTGTTTTATAGGTATGTACATTCATCAAACTTGGTGAATTTATTCTTTGAAATAAAAACATGTTGAAATATTTTGGTCATTATCTTTTTGAAACTTGGTTTTGACATTGATGAAAGTTTCAACAATTCTAGATCCTCGTTAGACTTCTACAACAAATCATGGGTATAGAATGTAGGAATTAGCCTTTAAATAACTTTGATTCCATCCTATCCTACATAATGAGTTAAATCTGAATAAATATATAATTTATTTTAAACCATTATTGATATGCAATAAAATATTAAGATGGTATTTGACCTTTCTTTCTCTTTCCTAGTGTTACCATTTACTTTATGCCTATGACCATTTAGCTAGTATACTTTATGACTATAGAAGATGCTCCTTGGTTGCCCATAATATTTGTGCCATGAATTATGATAGAGATACATAAAATTTAATTTAATTTCATTCACCTTCATAAATTCATCACCCAAATTAAATATGGCACTTGATATTAATGCATCTAGCACAAAATTCTTTCTAACTTCTTCATTCATGGATCTAATTTTATGCCATAGAAATATGATTGAAGCTAGGGGAAATTTTATAGAGAGTTAAATTTTCAATAATGATTTCTAACATTAAATAATTCATCAAAAAAATGGACCATTTTATCCTCATCAACATTTTTATTTGACGAACCGGGTAGAGAGGTATTCAATTTTTGACATTTTTGAGCATTGTAGGATATTCTAATCACTTTTTAAAAATGATTGTAATTAGTGGAATGAATAGAATTTGGATATTTCATTTATGGTTGATGATATTATAATGCATCCCACATATTCACCTCAACCTCATTTGGGAATTATTTGAATATCACATCTACAAGAGAATCATTTATGTCAGACAATTGCCTAGTAGGCCATTGCATGAGAGATACTTTACATAGGAAGCATCCTTTTCAAGGAGGGTTGAGTACTCTATCAATATGCACACTAATATTTTTGACATTTAATCCCTTAAATTATACCATGTATCCTCTAAGTACATTTTCAATTATTCCATTTGTAACATAATTGCTCACATATGAGCACAAATGGATCAATTTGGCAACAACTCCCCTACACATAAAATGGTATTCATTGATACATATAAGGTATAGGCTATCTAATTGAGAAAAAATTATGTTGGCCATAAGGGCACTTATTATTTCATAGAAAAATAAATGTTTTATTGGCCAAACTATTAATTTATTGCATTGTAGTAAGCTTGAGCAATAAAAACATAAATTTACCACATTTTCAAGCACTAAATAAAACATCAAGGGTCCCAATCTATCTTTTTTAATTTTTTGATCTTATAGAATATGAGTGAAAACATATTGGGCTATGTCATCATATTTTATAGAAAATTAAATGTTTGAGAATGAAATTCTTTATGAAAAAATCAATTCTATCTTTAGGTCCTATATAATTGATGGGGTTTTCACTATCATCACTAGAATATCCATCTCCTATGTCACTATAAGCCTCTGAGTCATTAAAATGTAATCAGTACAAACTATGGGAATGGATGGATCTATATGATTTGACAAATCACTCTCTTCCCATGAAATGTAGTATCATTTTTTTCTTGAAATTTGTCTAGGTTTTAAATCCATCAAATAAATAAGTCAATTGTAATTTTCCATACAACATTATGTCAACACTAATAATAAAAAATCCTCTTCCCACGTCTCTATAATGTAGTTTCTTTCTACGTCTATCACTCTTCCCTATGCAAATTTGGTGACATTTGAAAATAAGTATAAATGATCATCCTTTCCAAATGCAATAGACATTGATTCTATAGTACAAATAATAAAAATGAGATCAATGTAAAAAATTGTAAAACCCTATCAGATATAAAAATCAAACGTAAATGTGATATGAAATCAAAAATATATAGTAATTATTAAATGCAATTTAAGTCTCATATACTAAGTATCTATGTGTTTCTAGTAATAAATATGTATTATATAAAAATTATATATGAGAAAGGTGATATGTAATAAAAATAACATTTGATGCATTTAACATGATCTCAAATTACTATCATGAAAACAATCGATAACTGCATTGCAAAAATTGAGTAAAATTTTATTGGTAACATATTTATTGGTAAAATTTTTCAAAATAATGATGTTATTTAATAGATCCTAAAACATTTTAAAAAAGACTCAATATCATATATTTATAGGGAAGGTAATAAATGGGTGGATAACATGGCCAATATAGGTGTTTTCAACCCCTATTTTAATCAGTGTTCAAACCTAAAAGAAGCCACATAATCATAGGAATTTAAAATGGCTTGGAAAGATTCACAACTCCCAATAAATGAGGGTAATCTAATGATAATATATATTTAATTAAAAGCATCAAAACCCATGAAATCTCATGCAATGATTTCATTACTCAGTGCAAGGCAACAAACTAATCTCAAAGCATGGTAGAAAAGGACATAACTTCACTAATCATGATGGATTTAGAATGAAATGAACTCAATCCAAATCTAATTTTTAGTAATACCATGAGAAGGAAGAACATGCAACCATGGGAGGTGAATATGATAGATTTGAACCTATCTATTATATTAAATATAAAGAATACTTGGTGGTGTGGAAAAAACTAGGAATATAATGACAACATTTGATTTAATTGGTTTGCATGGGGAATTCCATCATTACATATCCATTATGAGAACATGGTCCAAGTATGAGGGTACTGGGTAGGACTATATTTCAATAATGGTCTATTTTACATAATATAAAGAATAATATTGGATTCTTAATTGATAATATTATTAATATGTTAGAATTTTGTAGAATAAGCACTATAAATTATTCATAAGGCTAAAATAATTTTATCAATTAATAATGTAGTTTAAAGTTCCAAAGAATAAAAGTATGTGATAACTTAACTTTGCATGAAAATGTCACATCTTGATCTCACACTTTTGCTTCAAGTTTTGGCACATAACAACTTTATAGAAGGGACACATAAAACCACTATAGTTCATACATTCCTAGATCAATTTTAATTTTCATTTTCAATTAATTATATTTTAAAGATTGAATATTCATATTTCTCATGTAAATTTGATTATCCAATATGAATGATACCATAATGACATCCCCAGCTCAAACTGAAACCCCATATCAGTTTAATAGTAGACTAATGAGATCCTATTGAAAATAATAGACTCTTTTATTATAACTCAAGAATTTATAATTATTTAATCTTATACAATAATACTACATTTATAGATATTGGTTAGTATTCATGGCCCATTCAAACTCCAATAATTCTACATCATATCATCCTTAGAATTAGAGTTTGAGGTAAGATTATAATAAATATAATGTTTTATCTAAATTTTCTTGTTTCTCCAATGATTAAAAATCCAATTACCATTTTAAGGGAAATGTTTAATAAAAAAATCAAGACATGCTTAAATTGCTTGGTTGTGTCCACCCCCATCTAGGTTTAAATTTTGCATGGCATATGAGGCCAATTATAGTCATTGGTGATGTCATTCAAACTAGATATTTAAGATATTATGGGGATGCAAGGGAGATATGGACTTTTTTTTGTGTCCCAAACTATTTCATATCTCCAGTGACCTTACTACCCCTTCATTTTATATCTTTGAATTCTGTAAAAGTGTTTACTAATGTCCAATAAAAATGAAAAAAATTCTAGAGAAGGTTCCAAATTTGAAGCGTCTCCATGTAAGAGTTAAATTTGATGGCTATCCTTGGTTAGACTATGGAAAATTATTATTACTATTATTCATTTAACATTGTACTTCAAAATTTATGAAAACCATATTTAAATAAGTGCTTTAAAGATATTTATGCTATAATTTTTTTTTGTAATTTAAACCTATTACAAAGTGAAAATTAAGATGTAGTAGACTATTCAAAGATGCCATTTGAAAAATTAGACTGAAATTAGATAGATTAATTTGGTTTAATTGAATTAAAAATATAATATAATATATTGCAAAAAAATTTAACAATGAAAAAAATAACATAATTAAGATTTCATAAAAAGTTATTCTTACACAAAATAAATTGATCACAATATTATAGTAATATAAATTACGTATTTTCATAAATATTATTAAAAAATTTCATATATTTATTCCATTTGATAGGGGTCATTCCCTATGCCATGTCAGTACCAATGCCACTGATAAGAAAATCACCAAAATTTTAATTTAAAAATGTAGAGGTAAAAGTTGGTAATAAAAAAATCTAAGGGAATTTAAATGAGATGCTTATGGGCATGGGATGCAGAAATTTAGGCATAGTTGGAATCACAAAACTCTTAGATTAAATAAATTATAACTACATGAGTAAGCCCACAATTAATACATAACATAGGGAATTAGTCATAGGTGGTTAATCAAATTAAATTAATTATATCCACCTTGATAAGCTCATAATTAATACATATCATAGGTAATTAGGCATATGTATTTACTCATTCCATTAGACCATTAACATCTTCATTTTAACTTATGAATCAAGCTATGTGGATAAAATATATTTTTAGTAGTTTATTTCAAAGTTTAATCTATGTGTAGAAGTAATATTCTCAGTACTAGTATATTAAATAATTTTCCATTCCATAGTAGCTAAAGCAAGTCATAAGATGAACCTAGATATCCACATTCACATGGATGCAATTGGATTCATATTGTATTAATTTTTTTCAAGACCATTATTATTTTAAATGTCATCACATCTTAAAATCTCTATAAATTATTTTGGCATCCAAATATGAATATAGATGCACTAAAATATAAAATTATTAGTGTATATTTAGCAAACTATTTTTAAGTGTTTATTTTTTCAAAACCATGATATGCAAGGATCCATGTCATACTTGATTTTAATATAATCCTATTATTATTAAGTTATAATAGTATTTTCCATTCACTACTTGAGAATCAATCATTTTAGTTTGAGGTCCCATAGATTGTTTTTGGTTTCGTGGACATGTCTTTCTTTAATTGAATATTAAAACTAAATACAATATTTTATCTTTCTCTATTGTAATCTATGCTCTAGGTTTATCCCTTATGTTTTATTTAGCCTCTCATTTTCTTCCTTTTAAACTATGATGAGTTGGTATGGGTGTATATCATGAATGTTTTCATGTATTCCAATAATTTTATGATAATCCCTAGTTTTTGTACAAGTGAGGGCCCATTCATCCCCCAACATCTATCTTTTATATATATATATATATATATATATATATATATATATATATATATATATGTATAAGTTTTGAATATATAATAAATACATTTGTATTTAAATTTTGAAGATACCACAAATATGTCTAGTACTACAAAGCATTATAGATATCATGTAGTATATCTATAAAAACCCTTTTGTAATAAACACAACATTCAAGCCAGGTTTCATATTAAAATAAGGTGAAACAATTACATCATGGTGATGGAGTTTCAAATGGCCTCTTACCTATCATGTAGGATGGAAATGAAAAATAATAAAATCAACTAAAATAGCCCCAATTTTACTATTGTTATAAGATAACAGATTAATCTATACACAAAATAATTAATGGTTAAATAATAACTAGTAAAATTGTTATATCTATCAGATGCTCATATTTTTTATTTTGTGTCATGTTTAGATTTTATTTTAATTTGTTAAATAATACTTATAAAAAAATATATTAATATTTATAATTATAATAAAAGTTTGATTTTATATTTATTTTAATTGGTTTTAAAATAATTTATAAAAAAATATTTTTATTAATATATATATTTTTTATAAATAATAAGGGTTGGAGGGGCCCTCACCCATTTTATTATATGAAAAAGAGATAATATAAAGTTCTTATTAGGATGAGAAATTCAAGGGAAGCCTAAAGTCCAAGAGGTATTCAATTATAAGCAAGGTCTAAAAACCTAAAACATAACCAAAAAACTAAACTACATCAAAACACCTATAAACACCACCCAAGGAACAACCACCTTGGAAAAACACCAAGGTCAAATAAAAATCAAATAAATAAATCTAATCACCACCACTACCACCATCACCCCAAGCATGTCACTGCCACCAACAAAAATATCCACCATCTATAGCCACATCATTATTGTCCACTATTGCTTTTCTTCTACCACCCATTTCACCACCAACACCATCTACAGGGAATCTAGTGAAAAAATAAGTTTTTAAATCCATGTCTTATTCAACCACCAAAATTTTCACACTTAACTCCCAAGGTGAGTGTGTTTCCAACTCCTATTTGTTCTTCCCCCTAGTTTCTTCTCCAATTGTATCCCTAGACTGAGATCCACTCTCATGCCCACCAATCAATCTTGTATGTGCAATGAGGCAACCTTTCTTATGGTGATGGGTCTAAACCCCACCCTAATGTAAATTGGTTGAGGGAAAGGGGCTTGAGCCCCATAAATACTTGAGATTCTCTTAATCATTGAAATTGAGCATGAAGATAATCACCCTTGAAGAGCTTCCATAAATGATGTTATGGGAGAGTGCAAGGCTCCAATGTCTAATAGTGGTATATGAATTTTAGGGGGGGCCAAATTTTACAAAAGAGCTTGCAGTAAATCAAGATGAGATAAAAGGTTGTCATACCTATCTTACAAATTATTAAAGACTCTAAAGTGGACTAGAACTAAGCTAGCTAGCCTAAGAAATGAATGAAGGTCACATTATTCTAGGGAGAAATGCTTAATAAATGTCTTTAGACCAACCCAGAATCACTCTTGGACCAGTTACAGTAAAACAACCAAGGTCAAATTTTTATCCCTAGATACCTATAGAAAATTACCCAAAAATGTTAATGTCACCAAGGAGTTAACCTTAAATCTACACTTGGTCTCTAAGAAAATCAGTGTAATGACTTTTTTGATATCATGCAGGATGCCCTCCCTCTATATGATGAAAACTAGCTTCAACCTAGATTCCATCACCCTACCATTGAAATCCACTTCCCATTTAATAACCATGATGTAGAGGGAGGGATTACTAAGCATAACTTATACCATGTGATCCATCGTTATCAAGTGGATAACTATCTCAAATAAATAACAAGGTTACCAAATGCCATACCTGACCAAACATAATAAAACCCACCATAACCTTGAGTTGATATAAGGGACGTGTGTAATAATGGCCAAAGGTGGTATGGTAGTTCCCACACATCAATTATTCACCTCTAATGATGGTCCCATCCTATGAAAAGATTCAAGTATAGGATAAGTAAGAACAATAATCCCATATAAAGTGATCTAAAACTAGGAAGTTTTGGTTGAAATATATTTCTAGAACACACAAATAATAATGTTATCTCTAGGAAGAGATGTCTTATTACTCACAAATTGTGAATACAAACATATTCCTATCTCTGGAAAGAGATGTTTGATCTCCTTCTTGGGCTACATCTTTATTTATACCTATTTTTAAGGTAGGGAATAATGTGTAAGGTCACCAATATTGAGGGAGATGAAGTGGTTTGACTTCCATGATTTACCACAACATAGAATTTGAGAAACTCCTATTTTGAGAAACTTTATATTTTTAGACTACATTATTAAAATTTTGGGCACTTCCATCAGGTTTTTAGGGGTCAAAAACCACTAAGCATAGATCCTACCATCTCATCACATTCTCCTCATTCTTATATTTCTAGTGGTTTAAATGGGGAGTCAAATGGAGCTATTGTTCAAAAGTTATGGCTCCTGGAAGTTCTACCACCAATTAGGGTAGAACCATCACTTAAATTTGTCACCTGAAGTGTTGCCTAGATTAGAAAGCTTCCAAATTTAGATATTTTAATTAATCTTAGTTTTTAAAAATTTCTAAGTTATAATTTCTTTAAGATGATAGTTCCCCAATAACTTTTGATAACTCATCCAAACTACTACTAAATGATAAAATTTTAGCTTCTCTAGATTACAATTTAACTAAACATGAGATATTTTTTAAGTTAAAATAATATAAATCCAAGTATTAAGACAACAAATAGAAAATCCTTAAATATCACATTTCATCACATAGTATGTATATAGAAGCATGTTATAATAAATGCAACATTAAAACCAGGATTCACATTAAAACAAGGTGAAATGGCTACATGAAATTGATGAGGTTTCAAGTGTCTTTTTACCCATCATGTAGGATGGCTATGAAAACTATTAACATCAACTATAGTGGCCCCTATTTTACTATTGTTGCAATAGAACAAATTAATATATACACTAAAAATAATTAATGATTAAATAAATAATTGGTAAAAGTATTATATCTATCGGATGCCCATATTTTTTTAAAAACTTTCCTCATCAATTTTCACCCATTTTTTTCATTATCATTTTATTTTGTGTCAATGTTTTTATATTTTATTCTAATCAATTAAAAAAATTGTAAAAAAAATCTATTAATATTTAAAATTATAATAAAAGTTTGATTTTAGATTTTATTTAATTCAGTTTAAAATTATATTTATTAATATATATTTTTCTAGATAATAAGTGTTAAATGGTCCTTCACCCATTTTATTATACAAAAAATTGACAATACAAATCTCATACCAAGATGAGGAATCCAAGGGAAACTAAAAGACCAAGAGGTATTAAATTACAACAAAGGGCCAAAACACAAAACACAACAAAAAATCTAACACTAAAACTCTTAAAAAACACCACCCAAGGAGAAACCAACTTGTAAAAACACTAATGTTAAACAACCATCAAAAAAGGAAAGCTAAACACCACTACCTTCACTGTCACCCCCAAGCATGTCACTACCATTTCCACCCATAAAAGTAATGTTGCCTTTGCCATCCATAGCCACATCACCATTTCCCATTGTTAGTACTACTCCACCACCTACTTCAACACCAACACCCTTAATAAGGACTCCATGTAAAACATAGGTTTCTAAATCCATGTCCCAACTAGCCACTAATGTGTCCACATCCAATTATCAAAACTGTAGGATTATGTGAATAAGTAGTTTAAATTAGATCTTTGAATTCATCTTAGTTAAAAAAAATATGATTGTCATTTTATTCTAAAATTTGGATGTATCAATAAATATAAGGAGATGAATCTAGCTAAATATAAACATTTTGCAGACTATTAATATGTGAAAACATGTGTAACATTCTCACTCTTCATGATCACATGTCTAGTCATGAATGAACCCTTTATTAAATGCTAAATCATATTGATTCATAAATATATATCTATATTGACATCTTAGCACAATATTAATCACTCAAATATCAATCTAATTTAACACCATATGAATTGCATTAATTTAAAATCATTTCAATCAAATTAATTTAACACAATTTTAATTACATTAATTTAACATTGTTTTAATCACATTAATTATCCTTTAGTATTAATTTTTTTCAATGTATATATGAAAATATAAATGATGTTAAGTGAATCTCCTCATATCCAATTTAATATCTTGCATTAAACATATGTAAATAAATATATACAGTTACCTAAACTTGTATCCCTTTCATGTCACATGCAAGTCTTTCTAGGAGTGGACCAATGAGCTCAACCATTTGTAACAAGTCTTCTTGCTTGCCGACTACAACGCATTAATTATTTTAATTTCTTAAAATACTTAGTGCTTCATCATTCCATATTAATTTCATAGTCTCATGCACTCCATAGTTCAACATCCCTTACTAACCCACTCATGGACTTTCTTACTTCTATGTATTGTGCAAGTCATATTCCATTATTTTATTCCTTATTAGAATTTATTGAGCATTATAATCAAGGATGCCCATATTTAATAAATGAAATGATACATGTTCCCATTGTATAGAAGATGTATTTTCATATTATTCTTATCTTATTTAGAATGGGCATGTGCCAATTCTACATAAGATTGGAATACTATCAACATGATATTCAATTAATAGTGGGTCTCCATTTGATTTCAAAAATTGGGGTGTCTAAATATTATCAATGGGATATTATTATAAATTAGGAGATGATGTTAAAACAAATATTATATGATAAGGAATGAAGGTTAGACCCTAAAACTAAATTCTAATTACTCTTATAAAATAGACCCACATATTATTAAATTTTAATAAGACTATTTCCATTATTTGATTCTTTATTAGAATTTACTGAGCCATTATAATCAAGAATGTCTATAAATGAATGAAATAATACATGTGCCCATTCTATAGAATTTGTATGTTTATGTTATTATTATCTTGTTTAGAATGGTAATGTGCCCATTATACACAAGAATGGAATACTATCAATGGGATATTCAAGTAATAGTGGGTCCCCATTTGATTTAAAAAATTGGGATTTCTAAATGGAAGTTGTTGAAAAAAACTTCCAGGTCTAATTATTTATGGCATACTACTAGTTATAATTGATTATTGGGTTATTTTCCTTTAGTTTATCATGATTTATACTATTCATAAACCTAAAGAGAATAAAAATTCTAACAAGCTAGTGCACTAACATATTGCATGAGAAAGGGTATCACATGCACACCTGAAGTGTGAAGCTTAAGACCGGTTCTTGTTAGTTTTCTCATATGATGGTGTATGCATTGATCTTTCCATATTAGGTTTCTCTAATAGGAACTTAGTTACAACCAAAAACATCATAGTAAAGTTAATCTTTCTCATTCCATACCTGATTTATTCATCAAAAAAAGATAAGTTCAAATCAATCAAAGAAAGTAGTGATACCAGTGATTCCATAAGTTTCAAAAAAGGTGATTCAAAAACACATGTTATATTTAATTCAAACCATAGATCACAATACATAGGGAATAATATACATATTATTAAGGATTTCAACTATTAGGATTACAATTATCAATAACTCATGGTCTAACCCCCTAGATAAATAAACTTGGGGGTATTTATACATGGTTTTACCTTGATAATTTAGTTATAACATTAATATTCAAATGATGACTTGCCCATATATATCCACTATATGGTAAAAAATATATGGTCTAACATCACCCCACATAAAGTCAATAGTCTATCCTAGACTATGCACTATATTCAAGTCCCTCAAGTACCAAAATATTAGTTCCCATTTGATCAACCTATCACCTAAAGTCCTTATAGTAGTATAAATTAGTCAATAGATTGGAGATAACTTATTAAACTTTTCCCTTTATCAATTTGGTCTCCTTGGGTTACTCTAGAAATCACCTTATTGAGTTGTCAAATACTCAAGGGATGCAATATCATACTTGTGGACATATTCAAGCATTTTAATCTCTATCAAAACATATCCTCAAAGTGCCACAAAACTAGTATTAATCTCTAGATGATGAGCATTAATCTTATTTTCAAGTACCTCCACATCCCAAGAAGCATTAATCTTCTTTGGGGATGTTTTTTTAGAGATAACATCAAATACAAACTTTGTTGAGGTTATCACCCTTAGTTCCTTGTACTAGTCTAATTCCTTAGAAATCCCCAATCCATTATTTGGATTACACTCAAGTATTTCAATATATGGATGATTCTATTACTGACCACTTGATCTAGCATCTCAATTACTAGAATGTAGATTCACACCTCTATTTGCATCTTATCTAGTGTGACTTCAAATGTACAATTACATGTCATCAAGTATAGGATATTCTTGTTACTTAGGGTTTTCCTCCAACTTGGGGGTGGTTTATTTGGGTTTTATTTCAATTAATGGTTGGGGAGTCACTACCCTTTATTCTGATGTGCCAATACTTGGTTCCAAATTTTTCTATCTCAAAGGAATAATAATTTGTTAGGAAGTATCAAGGCCCTCTTTTTTGTGTCTTATAGGCATGCCTTGAACTTTTAGAGGTGATGGGGCCATCCTTTGCTACCTATATTGTTATATTGACATGATTTTAGTGGCATTAGGCATTGGATTCTTATCTTATTTATGCTAATTTATTTGTGTTGTTATTTTTAGAAGGTGGGGAAGGGTTTCTCTGGGGTCCTCCTATCTTATTTAATCTTTTTTTCTTAGGATTTATCATATAAAAAACACATTAATGTGCCCCCCCAATGAGAATACAATGTGCCTTGATATTAGTTATATATGTCTCTTTATTTTCCCTTTATGCCTTCTTTCTAGGATAAACATATAATTGTGAAATAGTGTGGATATCAACATCAATTTTATTAGTGTCAATATGTACATTGTGAAATTTTACAATGTGATTCATAAATTTTTTGAAGTACTTGGTGGTAAAATCATATGGCAGCTTTATCCACCTAGATAAATTATCTATGGGTTCTATATAGAAGTGTGTTAGTGAATAATGTTGCATTATAACAAATTGGGATTGAGTTCTAATCTATACAAGAAACTCCTTAGGGGGGTACCATTCATTTCTAAATGCTTCCTTTAGACCATCGAACCATATTTTCATCTTCAACTTGTGGGAAGGGGAGATGATGCCTGAATAGGTGAACTATTTGAACCATTATATAGGGGAATTATTCTTCATTGAGTGCACCCACTTTAGCTCATTCCAAAAAAAATTATAAAATGCCAATCTCATCAAATACTAGTAAAATAAGAATTTTTCCCTAATGAAATTTATGATTTGGAAGGTGGTGGGCCTTCTCAACATCCTCATTAATATTTTTTGTAAAATACAAGGCATAAGTATACTTGTACCTTGGGTCATTTATCTTTCCACATAGAGGCGTAGTTAGTAATATTATTTCCTTTTATCCCCATCCCAAATATTTTTCATTTCCAAGTGTGAAGTTATAAAAATGTTAGGCTATTAGATATTTGAAATGTACATTGTTTGGTCTTCCTTTTTATATTTCAACATCACCACCATTTTCTCAATTGCCTTATGGTCATCTAGATGCATAATAAATTTAATTCCAAAACATTTTATCCCTATTACATGGCTAAATTTTTGAGAAATGATTCACATCTTGTGCCTTGAAAAGTATAAATAGTCCACATAGATGTGTGAGACCAAAAAATTCACTACTTTCATAGGCTTTCCAAAATATGGCAAGTGGAAAAGTTGGAAAACCCTGACATCATTCATCCAATCAAACACTATGAGGTAATGGGTGACCTTATTCATTGTGTTTTAGTGATAAAATATATAGTCATGCTACAAGTCTCCATCATTCCCATGTTGATGGTGGTTATAGTCAATCTTCTGACAAGAGCACACCTTGGACTCCCAATATAAACTATGTAATACTGACTCAGGGTATTATATTTCTTCAATCAAGTCATAAGATAGAGGTGGTGGTGTATTATTCATCTTCCCCCTTACACATCATCATTGTTTATTTCTTAATATAAGTCTTTGTTACTTTTTATATGTTCTCTATGTTTGCACTAAAATCACTAGGGTCTTCTTCTTGGATCAAAATAAGACATCCTCATGTACCCTCTTACTCTTCTTCATGAATTAAAGGTAAAGGTACACTTTTTTGGGCCTTTTGATTTGGCTACATCACCCTATGAGGAGTCTAAAGGTTGAGGTGTGGACGTATGACTCTTTTGAAAGAATATGTGTTTCCTAATTTGAACTTTCTCAGCTTTCTTTCTTTAATGTCCTCTAATGAAATATGCCATTGCCTATAACATGTGTATCTCTCAACAACATTCTAATAATCAAAATTTAACTCATTTATCTATTCTTTATCATCCCATCACTTTATAATTTCAAATTTGTCACTAGATTTTGATGAATTCTCCTCTTAATAGATTAAGAATACGTCACTTAGGATATGTGAATTCAAAAATTTGCAACAATAAAGGATTTTGATTTACTCTCCCATGTCTTTATGCATCACTTCACTCATTAATGTTCTCCAATGGTATGCCATGACCTCCATTTGGCATGCTTGTCATTATATTTGAACATTGTCAATTTAATACACCTATCCCATCCTCATGATTTTCTCATAGTGCATGTGAGTTTTTAAAAAGATTTAAATTTTCTTTCTAAAATATGAGAACTCATTTTTCACTCTTAACCCATTCATTATAGTTTTTCCATTGCCAGTATTTTTCCAAAATTCAAATCATGCACCTCCTCATGCATGCCTTCTTATTATGTTTTTTCACTTTTTCATCCCTCATGTGCATGTTTTTCATGTGTATATGGTTCATGAATTCCATAGATTATTCAAAAGTGATTAGTATCATGGTATAGGCATCCCATACATTAAAGTATTTTTAGTGACACCTTAGCTTGAGATGTGCATTGAATCAAAGGGAAACTTCTTACATCATGATCTTCGTAAATATTACATGACTACTTTAATAAAGTATGAACATTTATGTATGCCAACATTAGAACCTCCTCTAGCACTGATCCCTATACCTCTATAAGGATTAGGAATACTTGAAATAATGGGAACATAAAGAGATTGATTTGGACCAAAAATTTTCCTACTAGTGTTTATCCTACATGGCATTCTACTATTGGTTGTAAGGATTATCTACACTAGAAATGTAATGGTTAGAGGAATATAAAGTTGTATGATGTTGTAGTATTATCTAAATGTTATGCAAGATAATATTATATCCAGTAATCAACTAAATAATACCCTCATTTATATTATGTTATAGAAAAATAAAAACCATGTGGGTGTTTATATTAATCTTGTTTAGAATGTGTATGTACCCATTCCATACAATCTTGGAATAATATCAACTACCAAAAATCCTTATCTTATGTAGATTAGGATTATCTTATAATTATAAACAATATATATAATATCATCTCCATTTAATTAAAAAATCATTGTAAAGGCCAAATATAATAATACATAATATCAACAGATATGTCATCATCATGAATATATAGTTTAGGTCTAATTCTCTATTGGATAATGTTAGATACAATTGATTATATGGTGAACACATGTAACTATCTGATGCTATAATTCCATCACAAAGTTCCATATTATATTATTATGTCAATCACTCCACTGAATAATCCCCCCAAGCTTGTGTTATAAAATATTGGTTATAATTTTGGATGTCCATATTATTCTTATCTTATTCTGGATGGGCATGTGCCCATTCTATACAAGAATTGAATAATATCAATTAAATAATAGAAGTATTCCACTAAAGGATCCCCCCAAACTTGTGTTACATAATATTGGTTAGAATTTTAGATTTTAATATTATTCTTATCTTGTTCAGAATGGGCATGTGGCCATTCTACACAAAATTAGAATACACTACCAAACTAAATACTAACCATTGGACCCTAATTTCAAATAGTTTTAGCTAAGTACATATTTGATGGCATGGATATAAACCACAACACAAAAAGATAACTTTATATAAAAATATGGCATAAGGTTTAGGGAACAATATAAAGACACATGAAGATAATAAAGTTTGATCTAGGAATTTGACTCAAGAGAGGATGGTTAGTATGGTGTTAGTTAAAAAATGAAAAACAAAATGAAAGAAACACACTAACCAGCATAATGTCTCTAGGCCTAGAAACTAGGGAGAGATTAGTTAACAAAAAAAATGACATACATTACTAAAAATTAAGGAATAAAAAAATAATTACTTCACCTTCCTTGGATGCTCCAAATTCCTTTGTAGTAGTGGCTTGCTTGATTTTGTGCTCATGAAGTCCTTGGCAATAGAAGCTTGGCTACCTCCATCTCTCCTTGGCACCTTTGGCTTATGGCTTGGCTTGGTTTGAATCAATTTGGCATGGTACCACTAGTTTATTGAAACTTTGTAACCAATTATGTATTACAAATTTTCATAATCATGTGTTAGAAATGATGTTCATGGCCTCCTATTTATAGATTTTTGCAAATGTCTAGAATAAACCTAAACTATCCATCATAAGATCAAGATGTGTGGTTGAAGAATAATTAATGAGGCATGGAGGGCATGAATCTTGATATTGGTGGCATTTATGGCCTAGGGATTTCTTCCCAAAAAATGAGGTTACCTTATGATGAAAATATTTAATATTCATTTCCAAAAATAATTTTTCAACAAGTTTTCATGGAATTATTAATTATGCCTTCATTTGGGTTAATTATCTCTTAAGCATTATTAAACACTTTGTGCACAAATTACTAAAATTGATCAGAATGCATTATTATTGGTCCTAAATTTTGTTGGATTAGAATTGGAAGGAAATGTAAAATGCATTAGATCAATTATACTATTTATGATGTAGGTGATAATAAATAACCAAGGCATACATCTCATGTAAGAGATTTGATAGGAAAGAGCAATAACAAACACCTAGGTGCAAAATTGGCCTTTTAACGTAGAATGATCTGATCAAAGTTAGCTAACCCATAAATTGCATTACCCTATTTAGCGATACCCTAGCCAAAATCAGCACTAGAATATTTTATTTTCACATTATTTAATGCATTTTAGGCTAAATTGTGCATATTAGGTGGAAATTAATCAAAATCCTAGTTGGAGGTTATTGGTGGCCATATTTAGGTGTCTACAATTTTCCCCTATTAGGAAAGTGTTACAATCTATAAGCACAATAACATCTTCTTAAATAATGAAAAGTTCCTATATGCCTACAACTACAATGATGATAAACTAATTTTATGATGCCCCCTCAAGGGAGTGGTTGACACAAGTAAGTCGACAAATGGTCCCTTGAAAATAAATAAGTGAAGTGAGGGGACCAAAGAAAGGAAAGATGATGGGGTTAAAAAAATAATGAGATTGAAAAAGTAGTCAAAGTCATCGATAATGTAAGTGGTATGGTGTATAATGATTTTCCAAAAGTTGGTTATAAGCATTATACCCTGATAGTGGCAACATGGTATGGTAACACAATGATTTACCCAAAGGCAATTATAAGCATTGAGAAGATGTAGTTACCCCAATTAGGATAGACAAACAAGATAATAACATGCCCCTATTTAGGAAAAAAAAGTGAAGTGGTGACAACTTAATGATTTTCCCAAAGGCAATTATAATCATTGAGAAGCATGGCCAGTGGGATGTTCTGCAATGATTTTTCCATAGGTGGTTATAATAATTGGACCATAATTATGGAAAACATGATAAACATGGATGATGATGATGATAACTTAACATAAATAATAATGATGAATTGAAACAACCTACTAGTAGGGAGATACTCATCCAAACTAATAAAGGTTGAAATTCTTTCATGGTTAATAACTCTATTTGGGATATGATTTAGAGTGAATTAAGATGTTAGTGACGAAGAGATGTCACCATTGATAAATAGAATTCTTGAAGATGAGGTTTGGTATAACATGTGTTGGTAGGTATCATGGTATAAAATCATGAGGACTTGACTAAAATATGCATGAGGACTTGGCTGAAATATTCTTAAAGACTAACTCTCGTAATCCAATACTCAAGAGAAAATAATGCACCAATGATAGAAACTATGATGACAATGTAAACATATGAATATGGATGGATTCAAGTATAAGTATGGGCAAGGAATCACCCAAAAAACACACATAAACCAAATCAAGGTAACAGTGCTAAAAGAAAACAAACAAGTAGACAAACAAACAAAAATAAGTATAAATAAACAAATGAACAAAGCAATAGAAACCCTATGAACATTGCCCCTAGAAAATAGGAGACAAATTAACAAACAAAAAAAATGTGGGAATAGAAGAAAAGGAAGGGGGTGGTCAAGTTGTCTCCATATGCACTAGGAATGTGGATACTTCCTACATATTTCCATAGATGTAATATCCAATAAAAAACTTTAAGCCAAATGTAGTTCTCCTAGGGAATGGAAAGAATGTGATAATTGATGAAAAACATAGAATGGATGTGATAGAATAATATGAATGGTCTTGAAAAATGGCAAGTACATGAAATAAAAATGCCAAAAATAATTGGGAAACTAAGTGGTAGGTGATTTTATGGTAACTTAGTAAGGGTTCCCAGAATCCTTAAGGCAAAGAAGTGGTCAATGTTTTTATTCTTTGCTAACAATTTTTCAAATGTTTATAGAATTTTTTTAAAAGTATATCAACTCAATCAAGAATGATGAGACACTTAAATGGTTCAAGCTCACAAAATGGTAAGAGAATTACTTAGGTTACTCTCAAAATGGTGAGAGCATGGCTTAGGTTACTCAAAAAATGGTGAGAGTGTGGCTTAGGTTACTCACAAAACAATGAGAGTGTGGCTTAAGTTTCTCACAAAATTGTGAGAGTGTGGCTTAGGTTTCTCACAAAATGGTGAGAATATTATGGATAAGGGTGATTGAGCTAACCTTTATAAGTATTGATTAATCTATACATAGTCCCAGAGTAGGACCTCAAGTCACTATTGTTCCACCCTTATAGTGGAGGAATTTTACTAGTGTAAATAGTCAATTAAAACAAAATAGGCATAGTTGGTAAAAAGGCATAGTACAACATAAGAAGTGGTGAGTTGGTAAATCAAGGCTTAATGTTTCCCCTAGTTTCCCCATAGGTGGTTATAACGAGGACATAATGGCATAGATCAATGGTACTAATTTTTCTAAAGGTGGTTATAATTAGTAGCAAGATCAATGGTAAGAAAGGAATAAAAAATGAAGGATGTAATTGTTGACACATCTATCACACTATCCCAAAATACATTCTCTATCTGAAGTAATTAAACTAACTAATATAATTGACAAGATACCTTGATGTTTAAACTATGTAATGAATGGAAAAAACCAAGGTCAAACAAGCTAGGCTTTAGAAAACACTGGGTCAATAGAAGGGAAGCAGAAAGTGGATATGATAAAGAGGATGGTATTTTTACAAAGAAGAATAGTGATAAAATGGCATAATTAAAATGGTCCTTATAAACAATACACCTTAGCATTCAAGCATAGTATTACTTGAGATGAATAATATTCATCAACTCTAGAAGTTAATCTCTGTATGGTGTGGTGAGCTTGTATGCTCTTGATCCATAATATACAATAATAATAAAAGGCCCTATCTAGTTTGGTTTAAATTTTCCTTTCTATTTTTTCTCAACCATGGTAATATTTTGGTTTTATTTAAGAATAAGATCACCAAGTTCAAATTTTCTATAATTAACATGCTAATTATAGTGGCCTTTGAGTCGGTTTAGATATGCTTGAAGATTGTTGAGCACAGCTATGCGTTTCATATCAAGTAGGTCTAGATCTTGTAGGTAGGCTACTCAATATTCATGATCATCTATGATATGCTTGAAAGAGATGCATAGTGAAGGCAATTCAACCTCAATGGGAAGGATGGATTCATTACCATACACAAGTGTGTATGGAGTGGATCTTATGGGGATATGATGATTGGTATGATATGTCCAAAGGGTATGGAATATTTTCAAGTGCCAATCATGATCGACATCATTAACAATCATTTTTAGAATATTGATAATGATTTTTATAAATACCCTAGCTTGGCCATCACCTTGAGGGTAATATGTTATATAAAAATGTTATGTGATGTTGTATTCAATACATAATTGGTCTACATCCTTTCTCTTGAATGATCCTCCATTATCAGATATAATGTCAGAGGGGATACCATAGTGGCAAATGAGATGGTTGAAAATGAATTTGAAAATTTTATTTCTAGTCATGTAAGTGATGGGTATAGCTTAAACCCACTTAGTGAAATATTTGGTGGTGATAAGGATATGTTTATGGCCATCAGATGAAGTGGGTTGATCTTTTTAATGAGGTCAAGTCCCTATGTAGAAAATGGCCATGGTGTCAACATTTGTTTCAGAGTTTTTTCTGGTGGATGAATTAGATTAGCATGTCATTCACATTTGTCACACTTTTTTACATATGTAGTGGCATCTACATCCATTATGGGCCAATAATAACCATTACAAAAAATATTTTTGGATAAGACTACCCCACTAGAATGAGCGCCACATACTCCTTTGCGAACTTCTCTTAATGCTAGTGTAGACTCTATTAAACAATGAAGTAGATTTCCATCAAAACTATGGTGATAAAGGGTGGATCCAAGTGGATTATAATGAGTGGAATGATGAATGAAGGCTTTGATTTATTTTTGAGATAATTTAGGTGGCATAAATTGGTCATGAAGGTAGTTGTAAAGGTCTGAATACCAGATAGAATCAGGACCAATAATATCACAAATGATGGCAATGGTTGAAGGTTCATGAGTTGGTGCTGATAAATTCTCAATGAGAAACTAATACTCTCTAACTTTATCTATTTATTGAATTAGATAGCCAATAGTAGACATGGTACCTATAGTTCTGTTACTAGCTTTTGGTATGTGCTCAAACTAAATTTTGGTAGTTTGTTGTTTAAGAGTGTCAACCATGGATCTATATGGAACCAACTTATCATATTTAGTCTAAAAATTATCTATTACCTAATTGAGGATTAAATAATAATCACCATAAAATTGGAGATGAGATATATTCCAATGCACTACTTGTTGAAGTCCTGCAACAAGTGCTTTATACTTGGCCATGTTGTTTATACAAGAAAAGTTGATATTGAATGATTTAAGGATTAGACCCCCCTATGGTGTAATAAATAATAGGCCTTCCCCTAATCCATGTGCATTAAATGAACCATAAAAATATAGTTTCCAAGTATATTCCTCATGGGGTGTGTCAATGATGGTCATGATGGATTCATCAAGAAATTGAAACATGAGTGGCTATGTATCTTTGAGAGGTGCTTTAACAACTTAATCTACAAGAAATTATCCCTTGATTAACTTTTTATTGACATAATCTATGTCAAAATCACTAATAATCATGATCCATTTATCCATTCTACATTTCAAAGCCATTTTAGATAGTACATACTTGAGTGGATCTACCTTTGAAATGACCATGGTCTTATTTTTTAATATATAATTGTGTAGTTTCTAAGCTGTGAAGACCATGGCTAGACAATATTTTTCAATAGGTACATAGTTATGTTGATATGTATCCAAGGTATTGCTTAGGTAGTATACAACATGCTCTTTTCCATCATCATCATATTGAGCCAAGAGTGCCCCTAGAATATGGTCAGTAGCTAATAGGTATAATAAGAATGGCTTTACTGGCATATGAGGTAATAAAATAGGTGGATTAAAAAGATATTCTTTGAGTTGTTAAAAATCTATTTCATATTGATAATCCCAATGAAATATAACTCCCTTCTTCAAAAGGTGTGTAAATAGATGGAATTTGTCTGCTAATTGAGAGATGAACTATTGGATTGATTGGATTTTACCTTGTAAATTAAAAAGTTTCTTTAAATTGGTTGGTGGTAACATCTTCGTTATAACATAGACTTTAGCTAGATCAACTTCAATACCTCTATGATAGATGATGAATCCAAGTTATTTTCTTGAAGTTACACCAAACACATATTTCTTTGGATTGAGTCTGACTTTATACTCCTATAGTATTTTAAATATCTTATGCAACACTGTAGGATGGTTGGGCCTAGATTTAGTTTTTCCTAATATGTCATTGACATAATCTTCAACAATATCATGCATCATATAATGGAATATGATATTCATGGTCCTTTGACATGTAGCTATAGCATTCTTAAGGCCAAATGGCATTACCTGATAACAAAATGTTCCCCATGGAGTGGTGAACATTATTTTATGTTAGTCTTCTAGTGTTATTTTGATCTATTTGTCTCCTAAAAATCCATCCATGAGTGAAAGCATTTCATAACCAGTCATGGATTTGATGATCATGTCAATATTAGGCAAGAAAAAATCATCTTGAGGACAAGCTTTGTTGATGTCTAAAAAATTAGTATAAATTTCAATCCCTTCAGGATTTTTACTTATAGGCACCACATTAGAGATCCATTCTGAGTAGTCAATGGATCAGATACATATTTTTTCTAAGAGTTTTTCCAAATATTTCTTTACCAATATAGTTATGCAAGGATGCATCTTATGTATATTTTGTTTTACTAGTTTGGCATCAAGATTAACTACAAGGTGGTGCAGAACCAAGGTGGGGTTTAAACCTAGCATGTGATAATATTCCCATGCAAAGATATCTATATATTCTCTTAATATAGATATATATATGTCACATTCCTCCTCAATGAGGAACATTCCTAATTTTATCCATTTCAATTTTGATGGAGTCCTGATATTTACCTCTATTGTATCTTTAACTAGAAGGGTCGAACCATCTTCTAGGATAGTAGGCAATGACTTGAAATATTGAATTATGTCAGGGTCCTTCATTAGGACTTACTCTTGAACTTCTCCTAGGTATGATGAATCTGAGTCCCCTAATGGGAGAACTGGCCATGCAAAAAATAGTAAAAAATATTCAAGAATTTGATCAAATACTTGTTATTACTCAAAGTTAAACTTGGATCCATATACAAGTTCATTTTTGGTGGTCTCTTGGTCTAAATTTGAAGAAGAATAAACACCCCCATCTAATAGCTCTTGAAATAGGTTTTCACTACTAGACTGGCCTTTATCATTACTTTTTCCCTAGTCAGAAAGTCCCTCAAAGAGGTTTTCACTTTGGGACCTCAATGTTTTACTTATTTGTTTTTGGTTAAGGGTGTTCACTTGCTCTCCAAAATAGGTTGTACGATCCAATGTAATTAAGAATCCTAATTTGTGATCTCCCAGTGGAATGTTTTTTCTAAGGCCTAAGAAATCATAAAATACCTCATCATTATAGAGCTCATCAATTGGTAGACTAGATTCTTTTTTGTCCCAATCTATCAATTATGGATAATATAATGGCAAAAGGTTGTGATAAATGGCCAAGGTAAGGGTAAAAATGGCATTATTATCAAATAGGTTGGTTTTAGCTAAGTCATCAAAGGTGGGACAATGATCAGACTCTGCTTTGTTGTCAAAATCATCATCACTAGTCACTGGTGATAGAGTTTGAATAAGATATGTGGGGGTACCCCTGGGTAGTTTAAATCTAAGTCCATAAGGTCTTTCATACTTAGTCATAGAAATTGGCTCAATGGTTCCTTGTTGATTTAGTTTGAGGCCTCTTCCCTCATAATTGTGACAATTTATGATCCTATTGGGAATAAGATACTTTGTATTTTTATAACAATTAGCTTGGTTATCATTACAAAACCATGATTCATCCCCTTCAAGAGGGTCAGGTCCTAGGCTAGATGTTCATACAAATGTGATAGGTCCCTTGTCTTTGTTATTTTGTTTCCAATGCATATATGGGGTGACTTTAGGTCACCCAAAGGTTTTTATATTCTAAGGAAGATTGGCAATATGAAATGTATCATGATTCACATACTCTCCCAATCCATTATCTAAAATGGTGAAATGATTAGAAGCTTTAGGAGGTGGCATGTGGGAAAGGGAATCCAAGGTATTAGGATCTATGGAATTATCTGGTGAAGGATCAATAAGTATAGCCTTTCCTTTATCCTATTTGGAACTTGGATTCATGTCATACTAATAATTATAGCTTTGAAAATTGGCCTAAAGATGCTTTTACTATTTATATGGGTGTAAATATCTTAGAACATATAATTCCATGTCTTAGTGGGAAAACTTGATACATTGGTGTAGCATTGATGAGACTACACAAATCTCATATAACCAAAGCCTACCTAGAAGCATATTATATGATAACTCAAGATCAAGCACATGGAAAAGTGTATCATGGGTTGAAGGCCCAATGATAATTGAAAAACTAATGGTGCCTTGTCATTTGCTTTCTTGATTATCATAGGCTTTTATGGTTAATGTTTTTGGATGGAGATCTACCATTGTGTACCCAAGAAGCTTGATGACCTTTAGAAACACTATGTTGAGGCTAGATCCATTATCTATAAGGAAATGTTTCACTTTATGCCACTTTATATAAACTTCTATGTATAATTTATTAGTATGGAGTGGGCTACGAGAAGACATATCAGTTTGGTTGAATGTGACTTATTGGGCTGGAGCTAGGTGTCCAACCAAATCTTATAATTTATCAAGGGATATGTCACTAAAAATAGTGGATTGCATCAAAAACTCATTCAAGATGTTCTTGTGGATTATTGATGTTCATATCAAATCTAAAATAGAAATTTGTGTTGGTGTCTTCTACAATTATTTCACAATATTGAATTTCTTATCTTCATCAGTAGTGAATGGTTTATTCTAAGGATGAATGGTTGGTTGAATGACAGGCAAAGTGGTGGATGGTTGTGGGCTTGGGATAGTAATATTTGACCTCTAAGTTGTGATTGCATAATTATAATTAAATATTGAACCTTATTGTTAACCAATGTTGGGAATGGTGTGAGACCAGACAAGACAAGTCTTAGTTACTAATGTACTCACATGTGGTCACATGGTAAGGATGAGTTTTTGATATAAGGTCCAAAAGGGGAAGTCCTAGTTTTCTTGTATGCATTCCTAGGTCAAAGAAGGATTATCTATGTAATTTGGCTAAATGTTTTTATTTAGCAATGGTCTAGGCTAATCAGTGCTTGGTTTAGGATTAATGGAAATGGTATTAATTCTACCCCATACAATATGAAATACAACCCTATTGTAGTCATGTGAAATTTCATGGTAGGTTTGTTGGTTGTTAAAGTTATAACTTTGGTTTTGTTCATTGTTATATCATTATGGGTTTTATTGATTTTGTTGATTTTATTGGTTTAGCCTTTGATGTTGGTTTTTCTGCTACATTAGTCGTTGTTGTTATTATTGCTAATTATTTTATTATTTCTAATTGTTATGTCAAGGAAAGTGGTTTTGATAAATATCAAAAGTTTTATTTTAAGTATAAGTACCATTATATAATTTTATCTCCCCATTCTCTAACATATTTTAAATTAAATGCTTGATTTGGACACATCTTTATAGATTATGCCCATTGACCCAATGATAGTCATAAAATTCATTTTCATGGTACCAATAAAGATAAGGAATGCCTCATAGATAATGCTTTGGTATAGGCTAGCTAATTAGATTAGTAGCAATAAGCTTGTAAAATATAGACTCAATAGGTTTTCTTAGGTTACTAAAGACATGACGTGTAGGCATGATTCTCCTAAGAGGAGGGGTTTGTAATGGTAATGACTATTGTATTTGTTGTGTAGGTCTTGGTTTTTATGCTTGAAATATTGGTTGGATAGGTTTTTGGGTAGGAGTAAGTTGAAAACGTGGTGCAGATGATGTTTACACTATTTTTACATGATAGGATTTGGTTACTCCAATTCCCATAACATTCCTATTGCAATTGAATTGCTTCGATCTTTCTTCATTATTGGCTTATGCTAGTTGTGATACTGATTCTTGAATGGGATGTTGATGTTGGCCATTTCCCTAATTGGTACCTTGATTTTGATTAGTTGAATTAAGCTTGATGACTCCTTTATTGATGAGTGCCTGCTCGATCAACAAACCCTTATTGATGAATTCCTTGAAAGTATGTGTATATTTTTGTTCCAAATGATAAGTTATCTCACTATGCAAATTTTTAGTAAACATAACAGTTAATTTTTGCTAAAAATTAGTCCTTTTGACAAATAAGCTAGACAAAAGTGAGTGGTATAACTATGATTTAGACAAAGGATCACAAAAGTACACTTAGACTAGTTTGAAGATGTAGGAACAAATTTGAACTCTATACAAGAGGGTCTATGAAACAATATTTTAAATTTTTGGGAATCATAATGATGTTATACTACCCAAAAGGTGTGAAAAAAAGTTTGTTTTAAAAACTCTCTAAGGCAATGACATTTTCACACAATTTTGATAGCATAACACTACTTTTCTTGACTCAAAATGTTGTGGTGCATAGACTCAAAGTGAAAATGTTTATCAAAAAATGGCTTAATTTTATCAAGTGATGACAATTATTATGTGTCTTAAATGACTTTCAACCAAAATTAGAAATTAAACCTAAGTTCCCTCAAGTTTAGTGCAAATGGTGAACCCACTTAACACATCAACCCTATGAACTTATGAAGGTGTAATTCTAAGTTTAGATTATAAGTGAAGGAGTTAAACAACATTGGTAAAGGTCTAAACTCAATTGGGTAGAATAAATACACCAAAGTGGATGATATGACTCTCAAAATTTTGATGAACTTTTGAATAAGGTAAGTTAATGATCTAACATAGGCAACATAACACCTCTTTGTTCAATGGAAAATTTGGACTATGTGTTTGGTTTGGATTTTTTGTTTACACCAAGTTTTGACTTCATAAAAGACTTTAATCTAGGACAAGACCAACTAATTAATCTCTCTTAGATCTTAAACTAACAAGGTTGCTTGGTATTGTTGGAATCCATCAATATACATCATTTGAGAGGTTTTTAAGTGTTCATCCAAAAGTAAATGCACATTATATAGTAGTGTTTTTACACCCCCCCCTTCTCTAAAATGATAGTACTATGACATGGACCTTGAGGTGCACCTTACACCAATAATACTTCCATGGCAAGTAGGGATTTGTCTAAGATCTAACAAGTTTCTGAATAATCTAGGAGAATCAATTGTATAATGACTTTCATGCCAAACAATGTAAAATAAAAGCATGGATTTTGGGTTGGTATCACTTGGCTTGTTGCAAAAAGGTATAGTCCTTTTTGTAACCACTACATCTTGTTTTTTTCTTAGTGTAGTGTGATGTTTAAAGTGCCACTACATCTCATGTGAAACTCCAATTAGGAGCTAAATGAAGTCAATGTTAAGTGGTTAAACCCTAGGTCAAAGCTTCCCTAGATAACTCATGGGAGGTGATAAAGTCCCCCTTGTAAGCCAAGTTTGCATAAAAATAAGAAAGCATGAAAGTAGAAAGACTTTAGGGTCATTTTCAAGGTCACCCAAACTTTGACAAGTTTTTGGGGAGTGCTTTAGATGAATTTATTTCTAAGCATTGGACTCAGCTATTTGCAATAGGAATGATTCTTTTGATTCTAAGGGTTCCCTAAAGGGGAAAAATGGAAGAGCATAGATGCAACATTCCTCTTTTTTCCAAATAAAATAAAATTAAACAATTATTACAAAAAAAATACAAGTGTGTTCAATTTTAAGCCCAAATGAAAAATTTGGTGGTGTTCATTTGACCCCATGGTCTTAAGATTTTAAACTTTGAAAACATTCATCTAAACATCTAAATTTTTCATTAAACACCAAAATAAAGTTCCTAATTTATTTTTAAACATGAAAAGGTGATTTAAAACATGTTTTTAGTAAATGTCAAGCTTAGTCTTGTAGAAAAAATGTCAGCATGTCCTTTTGCTTTGAAGCTATTTTTGATTTCAAATAATTAACTTTTGGAAAATATCTCTCAAGTCTATGTTTTAATAAAAACACAGTGACTGATATTGGTTTATATAACTGATGATAGTTACATTTTCTAACTGATGTTAGTTATTGAACTGACATCAGTTATACCAATGTGATTAATGACATGTATACAATTGATGTTAGTTTTACTAACTAATGTCAGTTAAGATATGCAACTAATGTTAGTCTTACTTACTGATGTCGATTACTATGTAAAATTATGGCAAACAAAAATGGCAAAATAAAGTCAGAAAATCAATTTACAAGAGTTTTAAGGGTCTAAATAAATATTTTAAAGTTAAAAGATGATCTTATTTAGGTGTGAGATGTGTCTAGTCCCACCAAGCATGCCATAATGTGATCAAGGAATTTGACTCAAGAAAGGATGGTTAGTATGGTGTTAGTTCCAAAATGAAAATAAAATGAAAGAAACATACTAAATAACATAACATCTCTAGGCCTAGACACTAGGGAGAGCTTAGTTAACAAAAAAAAATGATAAACACAACTGAAAATTAAGGAATAAAACAAAATAATTCCTTCACCTTCTTTGGATGCTCCAAATTCCTTTGTAGTAGTGGATTGCTTAGTTTTTGCTCATGAAGTCCTTGGCAATAGAAGCTTGGCTACCTTCATCTCTCCTTGGCACCTTTGGCTTATGTCCAAAATTGGCCTAAAATCAATTTGGAATGGTAAAACTAGTTTATTTAAGATTTATAACCAATTATAAATTATAACTTTGAATAATCATGTGTTAGAAATGTTCATGGCCTCCTATTTATAGATTTTTGCAAATGTCTAGAATCAACCTAAACTGTCCATCCTGAGATTGAGATGTGTAGTTGAGGATTAATTTAATTTTTGGAATTAAGTTTGTAATTATCCTCATCATGACATTGGAAGAAGGGTTAATTAAAAGGCATGAAGGGTATCATGGAAGCTATTGATGAGGCATGGAGGGCATGAATCTTGATATTTATGGAATTTATGGCCTAGGGATGTCTTCCTAAGAAATGAGGTCACCTGATGATATAGATATTAAATATTCATTTCTAAAAATAAATTTTTTTCAACAAGTTTCCATGGAATTATTAATTATTATTTCATTTGGGTTAATTATCTCTTAAGCATGATTAAGCACTCTATGCATAAGTTACTCAAATTGATCAGAATGCCTTGTTATTGGTATAAAATTTGATTGGATTAGAATTGGAAGCTAGTGTTGAACACATTGGATTTGTCATCCCATTTGGAATGTTTTTGAGAATAAATAACAAAGGCATAGATCTCATGTAAAATATTTGATAGGAAAGAGTAATTTAGAGCACCTAGGTGCAAAATTGGCCTATTAACTCAGAATGATCTAATCAAAGCTAGTTAGCCCATAAATTACATCACCCTATTTAGGGATGCCCTAGCCAAAATTGGCACTTGAATATGTTAGTTTCACATCATTTAATTCATTTTAGTGTTTTTAGGCCAAATTGTGCATTTTGGGTGGAAATTGATCAAAAACTTGGTTGGAGGTTATTAGTGGCTAGATATAGGTGTCTACAGTTTACCCCTATATGGGAAGGTGTTGTAAGCTATAATCATAGTAACTTCTTCTCAAATAATGAAAAGGTCATGCATACATAAAATAGTAATGATGATAAAATAAATTTATGAAGCCCCCTCAAGGGAGTGGATGGCACAAGCAAGTCAACAAATAGTCCCTCAAAAAGAAATAAACAACATGAGGGGAACAAAGAAAGGAAAGATGATCAGGTGAAAAATATAATGAGGCTGAAAAATAAGTCAAAGTCATTAAAAATTCAAGTGGGATGGTGTAAAATGATTTTCCCAAAGGTGGTTATAAGTATCGTACCCCATTGGTGGCAGTGTGGTATGATAACACAATGATTTACCCAAAGGTAATTATAATCACTAAGAAGATGGAGATTCCCTTGTTAGGATAGAAAAACAATATAATAGCATGCCCCTATTTATGTATAAAAATTAAAGTGGTGACAACACAATGATTTTCCCAAAGGCAGTTATAATCATTAAGAAACATGGTCAGTGGGATGGTGTACAATGATTTGCCCATAGGTGGTTATAATCATTGGACATCAATTATGGAAAACATGATAAATTTGGCTAAGGATGATGATGACTTAATATACAGAATAATGGTGAATTTAAACAACCTACTAGTAGGGAGATGCTCGTCTAAACTAATAAAGGTTGAAATTCTTTCATGGTTAATTACTCTATTTGGGATATGATTGGGAGTGAATAAAGATGCCAATGTCAAAGATATGTCATCATTACTGAATAGACTTCTTGAATCTGAGGTTTTTTATAGCACATGTCATTAGGCATCATGGTATAACATCATGAGGACTTGGCTGAAATATGCATTAAGACTGACTCCCATAATCCAATATTTAAGAGAGAAAAATGCACCAATGATAGAAACCATGATGAAAATGTAAACATGTGAATATGGATGAATTCAAGTATAATTGTGGGCAATGAATCACCTAATGAACACACATAAATCAAAAAAATATAATAGTGTTGAAATCAAACAAATAAGCAAATAAATAAACAAATAAAAATAAGCAAAAATAAACAAATGAACAAATCAATAGAAACCCTACAAACATTGCCCCTAGAAAATAGGTGACAACTGAACAAACAAATAAATAAATAAAATGAGCAATAAAAGAAAAGGAAGGGGTGGCCAAGCTATATCCATATGTACTAGGCAAGTGGATGTTGCCTACATAGTTTCATGGATGTAATATCCAATAAAAAACTTTAGGCCAAATGTAGTTCTCCTAGGGAATGAGAAGAATGTGATAACTGATGAAAATAAATATCAGAGATGTGATAGAATAATATGAATGGTCTTGAAAAATGGCAAATTCATGAGAAAAAGGCCAAAAAGGATGGGGAAACTAAGTGACAAGTGATTTTTTGTAACTCAGTAAGGGTTCCCATAATACTTAAGGCAAAGAAGTGGTCAATGTTTTTGTCCTTTGCTAATGATTTTTCAAATTTTTTTAGAATTTTTTTATAAGTATCTCAACTTCATAAAGAATGATGAGACACTTAAATGGTTGAAGCTCTCAAAATGGTGAGGGAATTTCTTAGGTTACTCACAAAATGGTGAGAGTGTGGCTTAGGTTACTTATAAAATGGTGAGAACATGGCTTAGGTTACTCATAGAATGGTGAGAGTGTAGATTAGGTTGGTCACAAAATTGTGAGAGCGTGGCTTAGGTTGCTTGAAAAATGGTGAGATCATGGTGGATAAGGGTGACTGATCTAACCTCAAAAAGTATTGAGCACTACCTACATAGTCTTAGAGTAGGACCTTAAGTCACTATAGTTTCACCATTACAGTAGAAGAATTTGATTAGTGTAGCAGTCAATTCAAAAAAAAACATGCATTGTTGGTAAAAAGGCATAGTAAAACATAAGAAGTGGTGATTTAGTATGTCAAGGCTTAATATTTCCCCTATTTTTCCCATAGGTGGTTATAATTAGGACATAATGGCATAATGGTACTAATTTATACAAAGGTGGTTATAATTAGTAGAAAGATCAATGGTAAGAAAGGAATAAAAAACAAAGGATGCAACTACCAAAACTTCTATCACACTATCCCAAAATACAATCTTTATCTGAAGTACTTAAACTAACTGATAAAATTGACCAGATACCTTGATGCTAAAAGTATGTAATGAATGAAAAAAACTAAGGTCAAATGGGATAGGCTTTAGAACATACTAGGTTGATAGAATAGAAGCAAAAAGTGGATACAATGAAGAGGATGGTATTTATATAAAGAATAATAGTGATAAAATGGCATAACTAAAATGGTCCTTATAGACAATACACCTTAGCATTCAAGCATAGTATTTCTTGAGATGAATAATATTAATCAGCACTATAAGTTCATCACCATCTAGTGTGGTGAGCCTATATTCTCCTGATCTATAATATAAGTAATGATGAAAGGCCCTATCTAGTTTGGTTTGAATTTTCCTTTGTGCTTTTTCTCAGCCATGGTATTCTTTTTCTTTTCTTTAAGAACAAGATCACTAAGTTCAAATGTTTTATACTTAGCATGCTGAGTATAGTGACCTTTGAGTTGGTTTTAATATGCTAGAATATTTTTGAGCATGACTGTGCATTTCTCATCAAGTAGGTCTAGCTCTTGCAGGTGGGCTACTCGATAGTCAGGATCATCTAGTGCATGCTTAAAAGAGATGAATAGTGAAGGTAATTCAACTTAACTAAGAAGGATGGCTTTAGTACCATAAATAAATGAGTATGGAGTAGGTATTTTGGGGGTATGATGATTGGTATGGTATTCCTAAAGGGTAGAGAATATCTATAAGTGTCAATCACAACCAGTATCATTGACAATATTTTTGAGAATATTGACAATGGTTTTGTTAGATGCCTCAGCTTGGCCATTACCTTGAGGGTAATATTCTATAAAAAAATGTTGTGTGATGTTGTATTTAGTACATAACTGGTCTACATCCTTGTTCTTGAATGATCCTCCATTATCATATATAATGTTAGAGGGGATACTATAGTGGCAAATGAGATGGTTAAAAATGAATATGGAAATTTTCTTTCTAGTCACATGAGGGGTATAGATTCAACCCACTTAGTGAAATATTCAATGGTAGTAAGGATATGTTTATGGCCATCAGATGAAGTGGGGTTGATCTGCTCAATGAGGTCAAGTCCCCATGTTGAAAATGGCCAAGTTGTCAACATCAATTTTAGAGTTTTTATTGGGACATAAATAAGATTAACATGTCATTAACATTTGTCACACTTTTTTACATATGGAGTGGCATCTTCATCTATTATGGGCCAATAATAACCAATATACAAAATATTTTTAGATAGGACTACCCCACTAAAATAAGCACCACATACTCCTTCATGAACTTCTCTTGATGCTAGTGTAGACTCTACCAAAGTTAAACAATGAAGCATAGTTCTATCAAAATTATGGTGACGATCCAAGTAAAATATAATGAGTGGAATGATGAATGAAGGATTTAATTTGTTTTCAAGATAGGTTAAATGGTAGAAAATGGTCATGAAGATAGTTGTAAAGGTCTTAGTACCGGATAGAATTAGCACCAGTAATGTCATAAATCATGGAAATGGTTGAAGTTTTATGAGTTGGTGTTGACAAATTCTCGATGAGGAACTAATAATCTATAGATTTATCAATTTTTCAAATTAGAGAGCCAATAATAGCCATGGCATCTATAATTATGTTATTAGCCCTTAGTATGTGCTCAAACTAAATTTTGGTAATTTATTACTTAAGAGTGTCGACCATGGCTTTATATGGAAATAGCTTGTTGTCTTTGGTCTTAAAATGATATGTAACCTAATTGATAATTACATAAGAATCCCCATAAACTTGGAGATGAGATATATTTTAATGCACTAATTATCGAAGTCCTACAACAAGTGCTTCATACTTGGCCATGTGTGTTTGTACAACAAAAGTTGATTTTAAATGATTTAGGGATTAAATCACCCTATGGTATAATAAACATTAGTCTTACCCTCAGTCCATGTGCAATAAATGAACCATAAAAATATAGTTTCTAGGGCTACTCTTCAAGGGGTGTGTCAATGGTAGTCATTATGGATTCATTAGGAAATTGAAATGTGAGTGGTTGTGTGTCTATGAGAGGTACTTTAGTAAGTTGATCTGCAAGAACTTGTCCCTTGATTGCCTTCTGATTGACATAATCTATGCCAAACTCACTAAGAAGCATGATCTATTTATCCATTCTACCTTGAAAATATATTTTAGACAATAGATACTTGAGTGGATCTACCTTTGAAATGACCATGGTCTTATTATTCAACATGTAATGGAACAATTTTAGGGCTATGAAGACCATAGCCAGACAAGATTTTTCAATAGGTACATATTTATGTTTATATGTAACCAAGCTACAGCTTAGGTAATATACATCTTGCTCTTTTCCATTGTCATCATGTTGAGCCAAGAGTGTGCCTAGAGCATTGTCAGTCACTGATTGGTATAACAAGAATGGCTTTCCTGACATAGGAGGTAATAGAATAGGTAGATTAATAAGATAGTCTTTAAGTTGTTGAAAAGCTATTTGGCAGTGATCATCTTAGTGAAATATAACTCCCTTCTTTAAAAGGTGTATAATTGGATGGAATTTGTCTACTAACTGAGATATGAAACAACAGATTGATTGCATCTTACAAGATAAGATAAGATAAGATGATTTCCAAAATATTATATTATATAGACCTAATTTTGGTGATGCTTATGAAGATGAACCCATGATATGGATTTAATTTGTTAAATATATATAAACAACTATAGTATGAGGAAAATAATTGTTCTTGTCCCTATTTTTTATAGGTAAATATATGCCTAAAAGTCAAACTATGTTTAAATTCAACCCCTCACAACTCAATATACTAGGTACTAGTGAATTTTTTTTGAAAATCAACCACTACAGATATCAATAAGATTTATTCTAATGTAAAACTAACATAAAAACTAGATCAAAACTAGTGTAAGTATAATTGTTAACTGATTCCAATGTTAAAAACATAGATAATGGCATGATTTTTCATTCTTTTTGTATAATCTAGTGTGAAAGTTAGGATATCAAAACATGTGGCCTGCAACATGCCCCCAATTTGATAACTAAGTAGTCATATAATCTAAGTAATAAGTCTAATTTTTGAGTAATAATTATGTGTTTATGTGGACATGCATTGTGTGCATGCCCTCATTATCATAACCTATGTAAAAACTAAACCAAACTACATAAAATTTAAGCATATACCATGTACATAACCTATATTTAGTGACCAGCTATTAAAATTATGTAAAATCTATGTGATTATCTAAAATAAATTTGTAGTGCCTTTTATAACCTATAGTAATATGAAACCATTGTTGTATAACAAGAATGGCTTTCCTGACATAGGAGGTAATAGAATAGGTAGATTAATAAGATAGTC
Source organism: Torreya grandis (assembly GCA_037957365.1). Taxonomy (NCBI): domain Eukaryota; kingdom Viridiplantae; phylum Streptophyta; class Pinopsida; order Cupressales; family Taxaceae; genus Torreya; species Torreya grandis. Next base: position 2,250,631 of record JARHVA010001680.1, on the reverse strand, counting down.
TTTAAGTTGTTGAAAAGCTATTTGGCAGTGACCATCTTAGTGAAATATAACTCCCTTCTTTAAAAGGTGTATAAATGGATGGAATTTGTCTTCTAACTAAGATATGAAACATCAGATTAATTGGATCTTACAAGATAAGATAAGATGATTTCCAAAATATTATATTATATAGACCTAATTTTGGTGATGCTTATGAAGATGAACCCATGATATGGATTTCATTTGTTAAATCTATATAAACAACTATAGTATGAGGAAAAAAATTGTTCTTGTCCCTATTTTTTATAGGTAAATATATGCCTAAAAGTCAAACTATGTTTAAATTCAACCCCTCACAACTCAATATACTAGGTACTAGCGAATTTTTTTTGAAAATCAACCACTACAGATAGCAATAAGATTTATTCTAATGTAAAACTAACATAAAAACTAGATCAAAACTAGTGTAAGTATAATTGTTAACTGATTCCAATGTTAAAAACATAGATAATGGCATGATTTTTCATTCTTTTTGTATAATCTAGTGTGAAAGTTAGGATATCAAAACATGTGGCCTGCAACATGCCCCCAATTTGATAACTAAGTAGTCATATAATCTAAGTAATAAGTCTAAATTTTGAGTAATAATTATGTGTTTATGTGGACATGCATTGTGTGCATGCCCTCATTATCATAACCTATGTAAAAACTAAACCAAACTACATAAAATTTAAGCATATACCATGTACATAACCTATATTTAGTGACCAACTATTAAAATTATGTAAAATCTATGTGATTATCTAAAATAAATTTGTAGTGCCTTTTATAACCTATAGTAATATGAAACCATTGTTGTATGAAAGGTCTAAACAACAACACTCGACTTGTACAATAACATTCTATGTCAGTCACTGATTGGTATAACAACATGTTGAGCCAAGAGTGTGCCTAGAGCATTGTCAGTCACTGATTGGTTTAACAAGAATGGATTTCCTAACATAGGAGGTAATAGAATAGGTAGATTAATAATATAGTCTTTAAGTTGTTGAAAAGCTATTTGGCAGTGATCATCTTAGTGAAATATAACTCCCTTCTTTAAAAGGTGTATAAATGGATGGAATTTGTCTACTAATTGAGATATGAAACATCAGATTGATTGGATCTTACCCTGTAAACTACAGAGTTGATTTAAATTGGTTGGTGGTAGGATCTTGGTTAGAGCATGGACTTTAGCTAGATCAACTTCAATACCTCTATGAGACGTGATGAAGCCAAGTAGTTTTCCTAAAGTTATATTTAAAACACATTTATTTGAATTGAGTCTAACTTTATACTCCTATATTCTTTCAAATATCTTGTGTAGTATTGCTAAATGGTTGACACTAGTTTTAGATTTTTTCTAATATATCATCAACATAGTCTTCAATAATATTATGCATCATATCATGGAATACGATAGTCATTTCCCTTTGATATGTAACTCCAAAATTCTCAAGGCCAAATGGCATTAGCTAATAACAAAATGTTCCCCACAGAGTGGTGAACTCTATTTTATATTAGTCTTTTGGTGTTATTCTAATTTGGTTGTATCTTAAAAATATTTCCATGAGTGAAATCATTTCATAACTGGTCATGGAGTTGATGATCATGATCATATTAGGCAAGGAAAAATCATTTTTAGGACAAGATTTGTTGATGTCTCAAAAATAATTACAAATTTTTATCCCTTTAGGTTTTTTACTAACATGTACCATATTAGAGATCCATTCTAAGTAGTCAATGGATTGGATACATCTTGCTTCTAAGAGTTTTTCCAAATCTTTATTTACCAATATATCAATGTGAGGATGCATCTTACATAGCTTTTGTTTTACCAGTTTGGCATCAGGATTAACTAGTAGGTAGTGTAGAACTGAGGTATGGTCTAAACCAGGCATGTTAGAATAGGCCCATACAAAGATATCTACAAATTCTCTAAATAGAGTTTTAAAGATGTCACATTCTTCTTTAGTGAGGGACACTCCAAATTTTATCCATTTTAAGTCTGATGGAGTCCTAATATTTACCTCTATTGTATCTTCAACTAGAAGGGTCAAACCATCTTCTAGGATAGTAGGCAATGACTTGAACTATTGAATTATGTTAGGGTCCTCCATTAAGACTTGCTCTTCAACTTCTCCTAGGTATGATAAATCTGAGTCCCCTAATGGGAGAACTGGCCATGTGACAAAAATAGTGAATTTTTTTTGAAGAATTTGATCAAATACTTATAATTGCTCAAAGCTAAACTTGGATCCATAGGCAAGTTCATCATTGGTGTTCTCTTGGTCTAAATTTGAAGAAGAGTAAATAGCCCTATCTAATGGCACCTGAAATAGGTTTTCATTACTAGACTAGCCTTTATCTTTACTTTTTACCCAGTCAAAAAGTGCCTCAAAGTGGTTTTCACTTTGGGACCTCAATGTTTTACTTATTTATTTTTGGATAAGGGTGTTTACTCACTCCCCAAATAGGTTGCAAGATCTAATGTAATTGAGAATCCTGATTTGTGATCTCCCAATGCAATGTTATCTCTAAGGTGTAAGAAATCACATAATGCCTCATCATTCTAGAACTCATCAATGAATAGATTGGATTGTTGTTGGTCCTAATCTATTAGTTAGGGATAATATAATGGCAAAGGGTTATGATGAATGGCTAGGTTAAGGGTACAAATGGCATTTTTATCAAATAAGTTGGCTTAAACTAGGTCATCAAAGGTGAGACAATGATCAGACTCTAATTCATTATTAGCATCATCATCACTAGTCATTGGTGATAGAGTTTGAATAAGATATGTGGGGTCACCCCCAGGTGATTTAAATCTAAGTCCATAAGGTCTTTCATACTTAGTCATGGAAATTGGCTCAATGTTTCCTTGTTGATTCAGTCTAAGGCCTTTTCCTTCATAATTGTGATGCTCCATCATCTTATTGGGAATAAGATACTTTGTATTTTTATAACAATTAGCTTGGTTTTCATTGTATAATCATGATTCATCCCCTTCAAAAGGGTTAGGTCCTAGGCAGATGTTGGTACAAATGTTACAAGTCCCTTATCTTTGTTCTTTTGTTGCCATTGCATATGTGGGGTGACTTTAGGTTGCCCAAAGGTTTTCAAATTTTGAGGAAGTTTAGCAATATGAAATGTATCATGAGTCACATACTCTCCTGATCCATTATCTAAAATGGTGAAATGATTAGAAGCTTTAGGAGATGACATGTGGGAAAGGGAATCTAAGGTATTAAGAACTATGCATTTATCTAGAGAAAGATCAATAAATATAGCCTTTCTTTTAACCTACATATAACTTAGATTCATGTCATACTAATAATTATAGCTTTGAAATTTGGCCTCAAGATACTTTCAGTGTTTATATGGGTGGAAATCTCCTAGAATATTTAACTCCATCCCTAAGTGAGAAAACTTGATACATTGGTATAGCATTAACGGGACTTCACAAATCTCATGTAACCAAGACCTGCCTAGAAGCATATTGTATGATAACTCAAGATCAAGCACATGGCAAAGTGTATCATGGGTCAAAGGCCCAATTATAATTGGAAAAATAATCGTGCCTTATGATTCTCTTTCTTGATTATCATAGGCTTTGATGGTTATTATTTTTGGAGTGAGATCTACCATTATGTACCCAAGAAGCTTGATGAGCTTTAGAGACAAGGTTGGATCCATTGTCTATAAGGACATGTTTCACTTTATGTTGATTTATATAAACTTCTATGCATAATGGATTATTATATAGTAAGCCAAGAGAAGACATATCACTTTATTTTAATGTGACTTATTGGGTTGGAGTTAGGTGTCTAACCAAAGCTTATAATTTATTAGGGGATATGTCACTAGCAATAGTGGATTGGGTCAAAAAATCATGCAAGATGTTCTTATGGATTATTAATGTTCATATCAAATCTAAAATAGAAATTTGTGGTGGTGTCTTATGCAATTATTCCACAATATCAGATTTCTTATCTTGGTCAATAGTGAATGGTTTATTCTGAGGCTAAACATTTGGTTAAATGACAAGCAAAGTTGTAGATGGTTATGGGCCTAGGATAATAATCTTTGACCTCTAAGTTGTGATTTCATAATCAAGATTAAATACTAGACCATTATTGTTAACTAATGTTTGGAATAGTGTGGGACTAATCAAGATAAGTCTCAATTACTGGTACACTCGCATGTGGTCATGTAGTAAGGATGAGTTATCAATGTAAGGTTCAAAAAGGTAAGTCCCAATTTTTTGGTTTGCCTATACGTATTCCCAAGTCAAAGAAGGATTATCCATATAATTTGGTTGAATGTTGTTATTTAGCAATTGTCTAAGCTTATCAATGCTTGGTCTAGGATTAATGGAAATGGTATTAATGCTACCCCTATAATATGACCTATAACCCTATTGTAATCATGTGTAACTGCATGGTAGGTTTTTTGGTTGTACCATTCTAACCTTGGTTTTTTCTATTGTTCTTTCATTATGGGTTCTACTAATTTTATTGATTCTTTTAGTTTAGTCTTTGATGATGATTTTATTGTTGCACTAGCTATTGTTATTGCTTTTGCTGATTATTTTGATACTATTGATTATTATGTCAAGGAAAGGGGTTTGATAAATCTCAAGAGTTTGATTGGAAGAGGAAGCACCATTATCCAATGTTATCTCCCTATTCTCCAACATATTCTCAATGAAATGCTTGATTTGGAAACATTTTCATAGATTATGCCTATTGATCTAATGATAGTCACATAATTTATTTTCATGATACCAATTAGGATAAGGAATGAATTATAGATAATGCTTTGGTATAGGCCAACTAATCAGATTAGTAATATCAATCTTGAAAAATATAGACTTAATAGGTTCTCCTAGGTCACTAAAGACATGACGTGTATGCATGGTTCTCTTAGGAGGAGAGGTTTGTAATGGTAACAATTATTATATTTGTTGTGTATTTCTTGGTTATTATGCTTATGATTTTGGTTAGATAGGTTTTTGGCTAGGATTAAGTTGAAAAGGTGGTTTAGATGATGTTTTCACTATTTGTACATGATGGGATTTGATTACTCCATTTCCCACAACATTGCTATTGCAGTTGAATCACTTCAGTATTTCTTGGTTATTGGCTTATACTATTTGTGATGATGGAACTTGAATGGGATGTTGATGTTGTTCATTTCCTTAATTGGTACCTCAATTTTTATTAATTTAATTAATCTTGATGACTCCTTTATTGATGAGTTTCTACTCAATCGACAAACCTTTATTGATGATTTCCTTGAAAGTATGTGCATATTGTATTTCCAAATGATAAGCTATCTCACTGTGTAGATTTTTGGTAAACACAGTAGCTATTTTTTGGTAAAACTTGATTATTTTGACAAATAAGCTAGAACAAAGTGAGCGGTATAACTATGCTTTAGATAAAGGATCACAAAAATACACTCAAATTAGTCTGAAGATGTAGGAACAAATTTGAACTCTATGTGAGAGGGTATATAAAAAAATATTTGAAATGTTTTGGGTAGCATAATGATGCTGTACTACCCAAAAGGTGTGACAAAAAAAATTGTTTTAAAAACTCTCTAAGGTAAATACATTATCCCATAATTTTGATAGCATAACACTACTTTTCTTCACTCAAAATGTGGAGGTGCATAGACTCAAAGTGCAAATGTTTAGCACAAAATGGCTTAAGTCTATCAAGTTATGACAATTATTATGATTCTTAAATGGCCTTCAACCTAAATTGGAAATTAAACCTAAGTTCCCTCAAGTTTAGTGCAAAAGGCAAACCCACTTAACACATCAACCCTATGAACTTATTAAGGTGCAATTTCAATTTATATTATAAGTGAAGGACTTAAACAACTTTGGTAAAGGTCTAAACTCAATTGGGTAGCATAACTATGCCAAAGTGGATGATATGACTCTTAAGCTTTGGATAAACTTTTGAACAAGGAAATTTAATGATCTAATGTGGGTAGCATAATGCCTCTTTGTTCAAAGAAAAATTTGGACTATGAGTTTGGTTTGGATTTTTTGTTTACACAAAGTTTTGACTTCAAAAAAGACTTTATTCTAGGATAAGATCAACTAATTAATCACTTTTAGATCCTAAATGAATAATGTTGCTTGGTAATTTTAGAATCCATCAATATACATCATTTGAGAGGTTTTTAAGTTTTCATCCAAAATTAAATGCACATTATATAGTAGGGGTTTTACAGCCCCCCTTCTCTCAAATGATAGTACTGTGACATGGACCTTAAGGTACACCTTTCACCAAAAATACTTCTATGTCAAATGGGGATTTTTTTAAGATCTAATACATTTTTGAGTGATCTAGGCGAATCAATTGTACAATGAATTTCACACCAAACAATGCAAAATAAAAGCATAGATTTTGGGTTCATACCACTTGGCTTATTGCAAAAAGGTCTAGTTCTTTTTGTAACCACTACAACCTAATGTTTGCTCAATGTAGTGTGATGTCCAAAGTGACACTATGTCCTATGTATAACTCTAATTAGGAGCCAAATGAAGTCAATGCTGGGAGGTGAAACCTCAGGTCAAAGCTTCCTTGAAGAAATCATGGGAGGTGATGAAGTCCCCCACGCAAGACAATCTTGCATAAAAATAAAGAAAGCATGAAAGTAGAAAGACTTTAGGGTCATTTTCAAAGTCACCCAAACTTTGTCAAGTTTTTGGGGAGTGCTTTAGATGACTTTCTTTCTAAGCCTTAGACTAGGCTATTTGTAATAGGAATGGTGCTTTTGATTCCAAGGGTTCTCTAAAGGGGACAAATGGAAGAGAATACATGCAACATTCATATTTTTGACAAATAAAATCTAATTAAACAACTATTTCAAATAAAAATTTACAAGTGTGTTCAATTTTTAGCCCAAATGAAATTTTTGGTGGTGTTCATTTGACCCTTTGGTCTTAATATTGTGAACTTTGAAAACATTTATCTAAACATCTAAATTTTTCTTTTAACACCAAAACAAAGTTCCTAATTGATTTTTAAACATGAAAAAGGTGATTTCAAACATGTTTTTAACAAATGTCAAGCTATTTACTACGACAAAAATGTCATCATATCCTTTATCTTTGAATCTCTTTTTGGTTTGAAATAATAAACTTTAGAAAAATAGCTCTCAGGTCTATATTTTAAGAAAAACATAGTGACCGATGTTGGTTTATATAACTGATGAATGTTACATTTTCTAACCACTATTTTTTATCCAACTGACATTAGTTATACCAATGTGACTAATGATAGGTATAAAATTGATGTCAGTTTTACTAACCAATATTGGTTAAGATATGCAACCGATGTTGGTCTTACTTACCGATGTGAGTTACTGTGTAAAACTATGGCAAATAAAAATGACAAAATAAAAATATAAAATCAATTCACAAGAGTTTTAAGTGTCCAAATAAATATTTTAAATCTAACAAATGATCTTCTTTGGGTGTGAGATGTGTCTAGTCCCACTGAGCATTCCATAATGTGATCTAGGAATTTGACTCAAGAGAGGATGGTTAGTATGGTGTTAGTTCCAAAATGAAAACAAAATGAAAGAAACACACTAACTAGCATAACATATCTAGGCCTAGACACTATGGAGAGCTTAGTTAACAAAAAAAATGACAAACACAACTAAAAATTAAGGAATAAAACACAATAATTCCTTCACCTTCTTCAGATGATCCAAATGCCTTTGTATTAGTGGCTTGCTTGGTTTTGTGCTCATGAAGTCCTTGGCAATGGAAGCTTGGATACCTTAAACTCTTCTTGGCACCTTTGGCTTATGGCTTGGATTGGATTGAAATAAATTTGGCATGGTAACACTAGTTTCTTGAAGCTTTGTAACCAATTTTGCATTATAAATTTTCATAATCATGTATTAGAAATGATTTCCATGGCCTCTTATTTATAGATTTTTGCAAATGTCTAGAATCAACCTAAACCATCCATCCTAAGATTAAGATGTGTGGCTGAGGAATAATTCAATTTTTCAAATTAGTTTTTTAATTATCCTCATCATGATAGTATAATATGGGTCAATTAAGAGGCATGGAGGGCATCATGGAAGGCATTTATGAGGCATGGAGGGCATGAATAATGATATTTGTGGCATTTATGGTCTAATGATGTCTTCCCAAGAAATGAGGTCACCTGATGATGTAAATACTCAATATTTATTTCCAAAAATAAGTTTTTAATAATTTTCCATGGAATTATTAATTATGCCTTCATTTGGGCTAATTAGCTCTTAAGAATGATTAAGCACTTTATGCACAAATTACTCGAATTGATCAGAATGCCTTGTTATTGGTCTAAAATTTGATTGGATTGGAATTGGAAGGCAATGTTAGATGCATTGGGTCTATTATCTAATTTAGGATGTTTCTCACAATAAATATTAAGGCATACATCTCATGTAAGATATTTGATAGGAGAGATCAATCTAGAGTACCCAGGTGTTAAATTAGCCTTTTGACTCAGAATAATCTGATCAAAGTTAGCTGGCCCATAAATTATAGTGCCCCATTTAGGGATACCCTGGCCAAAATTGACACTTGAATATGCTAGTTTTAAATCACTTAATTCATTTTAGTTTTTTTAGACCAAATTATGCATTTTAAGTGTAAATTGATTAAAAGCCTGGTTGGAGGTTATTAGTGGCTCGATTTAGGTGTCTATAGTTTGCCCCTATTTGGGAAGGTGTTTCAAGCTATAAGCATATCAACATCTTGTTAAAGAATTAAAAGATCATGTATGCCTACAAGTACAATGATGATAAACTAATTGTATGATGCCCCCTCAAGGGATCAGTTGGCACAAGTAAGTCAACAAATAGTCCCTCAAAAAGAAAGAAGTGAAGTGTGGGGACCAAAGAAAGGAAATGCGATGGGGTGAAAAACACAACGAGGCTTAAAAATTAATCAAAGTCATTAATAAAACAAGTGGAATGGTGTAAAATGATTTTCCCAAAGGTGGTTATAAGCATTGTACACTAATAGTGGCAACATGCTATGATAACACAATGATTTACCCAAAGATGATTATAATTATTAAGAAAATGGAGTTTCCCTAGTTAGGACAAACAAACAAGATAATAAGATGCCCCTATTTATGTATTAAAAGTAAAGTGGTGATAACATAATGATTTGCCTAAAGGTGGTTATAATCATTAATAAATGTGGTTGGTGGGATGGTGTACAATGATTTGCCCATAGGTGGTTATAATCATTGGACCCTGATTAGAGCAAACATGATAAATGTGGTCAAGGGTGATGATAACTTAACACAAAGAATAAGAACAAATTGAAAAAACCTACTAGTATGGAGATGTTCATCTAAACTAATAATGGTTAAAATTCTTTTGTGGTTAATTACTCTATTTGGGATATGATTGGGAGTGAATCAGGATGTCAGTGCTGAAGAGATGTCACCATTACTAAATAGACTTCTTGAAGCTAAGGTTTGTTGTAACACATGCTGGTATGCATCATGGTATAACATCATGAGTACTTGGTCAAAATATTCATAAGGAATGACTTTTATAATCCAATACTCAAGAGAAACTAATGCACCAATGATAGAAACCATGATGACAATGTAAACATATGAATATGGATGGATTCAAGTATAAGTGTGGGCAAGGACTCATGAAATCAAGACACATAAACCAAATCAATTCAATAGTGTTTAAAACAAATAAACAAGTAGAAAAACAAACAAAAATAAGCAAAAAAAAACAAATCAACAAAGCAATAGAAACCCTACAAACATTGCCCCTAAAAAATAGGAAATAACTTAACAAATGAACAAAGTGGGGGAATAGAAGAAAAGGAAGGGGGTGGTAGAGCTACCTCCATATGTACTAGGCAAGTGAACACTACCTACATAGTTTCATGGATGTAATAACCAATAAAAAACATTAGGCTAAATGTAGTTCTCCCAGGGAATGGGAAGAATGTGATAACTAATGAAAACAAATAAAATGGATGTGATAAAAGAATAGGAATGGTCTTGAAAAATGGCAAGTGCATGAGAGAAAAATGTCAAAAATGATGGGGAAACTAATTGACAAGTTATTTTCTAGTAACTTATTAAGGGTTCCCATAATCCTTAAGGCAAAGAAGTGGTCAATGTTTTTATTCTTTGCTAATGATTTTTCAAAAAATTTTGGATTTTTTTTTGAAATATCTCAACTTGATCAAGAATGAAGAGACACTCAAATGGTTCAAGCTCACAAAAGGATGAGAGAATTGCTTAGTTTACTTTCAAAATAGTGAGAGTGTGGCTTAGGTTACTCATAAAATGGTGAGAGTGTGGCTTAGGTTACTCATAAAATGGTGAGAGTGTGGCTTAGGTTACTCAAAAAATGGCAAGAGTGTGGCTTAGGTTGCTCACAAAATGGTGAGAGAATGGTGGAAAAGGGTGATTGAGCTGACCTCAACAAGTATTTGGTGCTACCTACATTTTCCCGGAGTAAGAACTCAAGTCACTATAGTTCTGACCTTAAAGCAAAGGAATTTGACTAGTATAGCAATCAATTCAAATAAAAAAAGTATAGTTGGTAAAAAGGCATAGTAAAATATAGGAAGTGATGAGTTGGTACATAAAGGCTTAATGTTTCCCATATTTTTCCCATAGGTGGTTATAACCATGACACAATGGCATATAACAATGGTACTAATTTACCCAAAGGTAGTTATAATTAGTAGTAAGATCAGTGGTAAGAAAGGAATAACAAACAAAGGATACAATTGCTAAAAGTCCTATCACACTGTCCCAAAATACAATCTCTATCTAAATTACTCTAACCAACTGATGAAATTGACTAGATATATTGATGCTAAAACTATGTAATGAATGGCAAAAACCAAGGTCAAATGAGCTAGGCTTTAGAACACATTGGGTCGATAAAATGAAAGAAAAAAGTGGATATAGTGAAGAGGATGGATAAGGATGGTATTTATACAAAGAAGAATAATGATAAAATGGCATAACTAAAATGTTCCTTATAGACAATACACCTTATCATTCAAGCATACTCTTGAGATGAATAATATTCATCAGCTCTAAAATTTCATCACCATCGAGTGTGGCAAGCTTGTATGCTCCTAATCCATAATCTGTAGTAATGATGAAGGGCCCTATCCAATTTGGTTTGAATTTTCCTTTGTGTTTTTTCTGATTCATGGTATTCTTTTGGTTTTATTTAAGAACAAGATCTCCAAGTTCAAATGTTTTATACTTAACACACTGATTATAGTGGCCTTTGAGTCAGTTTTGATATGCTTGAAGATTGTTGAGTGTAGCTATGCATTTCTCATCAAGTAGGTCTAGCTCTTATAGGTGGGCTACTCGATAGTTGTGATCATCTAATACATGATTGAAATAGATATGTAGTGAAGAAAATTCAACCTCAATGGTAGTTATGGCTTCAGTACCATAAACAAGTGAGTATGGAGTGGATCCTATGGGGGTATGACGAATGGTACAATATGCCTAAATGCTATGGAATATCTGCAAGTGCCAATCATGACCAACATCATTAACAATATTTTTTAGAATATTGACAATGGTTTTGTTAGATGCCTTAGCTTAGATATTACCTTATGGGTAATATATTATAGAAAAATGTTGTGTGATGTATTCAGTACATAACTGGTCTACATCCTTATTCTTGAATGATCCTCTATTATGAGATATAATGTCAGAGGGGATATTGTAGCATCAAATAAGATGGTTGAAAATGAATCTAGAAATTTGATTTCTAGTCATGTAAGTGAGGGGTATAGATTTAACCCACTTAGTAAAATATTCGGTGGTGGTAAGGATATGTTTATGGCTGTCAGATGAAGTGAGGTTAATCTTTCCAATGAGGTTAATTCCCCATGTAGAAAATGGTCATGGTGTCAACATTGATTTTAGATTTTTTATTGGGGCATGAATAATATTAGCATGCCATTGACATTTGTCACACTTTTTGACATATTTAGTGTCATCTATGCCCATTATGAGCCAATAATAACTAGTACACAAAAGCTTTCTAGGTAAGACTACCCCACTATAACGAGCACCACATACTCCTTCATGAACTTATCTTAATGCTAGTGTAGACTCTACCAAATTTAAACAATGAAGTAGAGTTCCATCAAAACTATGGTGATAAAGGGTGGATCCAAGTAGAGTATAACATGTGGAATGATGAATGAAGGATTTTATTTGTTTTTGAGATAGGTTAGGTGGTATAACTTGGTCATGAAGGTATTTATGAAGGTCTAAGTACCAAATAAAATTAGGACCAAAAATATCAAAAATCATGGCAATGGTTGAAGTTTCATGAGCTGGTGATGAAAAATTCTCAATGAGGAACTAATACTCTCTAGCTTTAACTATTTGTAAAATTAGAGAGCCAATGGTAGCCATGGCATCTAAGTTTTGTTACTAGCCCTTGGTATGTGCTTAAACTAAATTTTGGAATTTTTTTGTTTAAGAGTGTCGACCATGGATTTATATGAAACCAACTTGTCATCTTTAGTCTGAAAATGATCTGTGACATAATTAATGATTAACTCAGAATCACCATAAACTTGAAGATGAGATATATTCTAGTAAACTACTTGTCAAAGTCTTACAATAAGTGCTTCATACTTGGCCATGTTATTTATACAAGAAAATATGATTGTAAATGATTTAGGGATTAGATCCCCCCTATGGTATAATAAATAATAGGCTTACCCCTGATCCATGTGTAGTAAATGAACCATCAAAATATAATTTCTAGGGCTACTCCTTAAGGGATCTGTCAATGATGATCATGATGGATTCATCAAAAAATTGAAAGGTGAGTGGTTGTGTCTATGAGAGGTGCTTCAAAAAGTTGATCTATAAGAACTTATCCCTTGATTTACTTCTAATTGACATAATCTATGTCAAACTCAGTGAGAAGCATGATCCATTTATCCATTCTACTTTGTAAATCTATTTTAGATAGTATATACTTGAGTGGATCTACTTTTGAAATGACCATGGTCTTATTATTCAACATATAATGGTGTAGTTTCTAAGCTATAAAGACCATGGCTAGACAAGATTTTTTAATAGGTGCATAATTATGTTCATATATAACTAAGGTAAAACTTAAGTAGTATATATCATGCTCTTTTCTATTGTCATCATGTTGAGCCAATAGTTCCCCCAGAGCATGGTCGATAGCTAATAGGTATACCAAGAATGGATTTATTGGCATAGGAGGTAATAAAATAGGAAGATTAACTAGATAGTCTTTGAGTTGTTGAAAAGCTATTTGGCAATGATCATCCTCATGAAATTTAACACCCTTATTCAAAAGCTGTGTAAATAGATGGTATTTATCTACTAACTAAGAGATGAAGCATCAGATTGATTGGATCTTACCCTAAAAACTATAGAGTTGATTTAAATTGGTTGGTGGTGGCATCTCGGTTATAGCATGGAATTTAGCCGGATTGACTTCAATACCTCTATGAGTAATGATGAAGCTAAGTATCTTGCCTAAAGTTACACTGAACACACATTTCTTTGGATTGAGTCTGACTTTATATTCTTGTAATCTTTCTAATATCTTATGTATCACTATTGGATGGTTAACCCTAGTTTGGATTTTCCTAATATGTCATCGACATAGTCTTCAACAATATCATGCATCATATCATGGAATATGATAGTCATGTCCCTTTGATATGTATCTATAGCATTCTTAAGGCCAAATGTAATTATCTAATAATAAAATTTTCCCTTTGGAGTGGTGAACATTATTTTATTTTGGTCTTTAGGTGTTATTCTAATCTGGTTGTATCCTAAAAAACCATCCATGAGTGAAAGCATTTCATAACTGGCCATGGATTCAGTGAACATGTCAATATTAGGCAAGGTAAAATCATCTTTAAGATAAGCTTTGTTGATGTCTCAAAAATTAGTACAACTCTAATCCCTTTAGGTTTTTTACTAACATGTACCATATTAGAGATCCATTCTAAGTATTCAATATATTGGATACATATTACTTCTAAGAGTTTTTACAACTCTTTCTTTACCAATATATCAATGCAAGGATGCATCATATGTATCTTTTTTTTTATTAGTTTGGCATCAGGATTAATCATAAGGTAGTGTAGAACCATAATGGAGTCTAACCCTGGCATATCAAAATAGGCCCATACAAATATATCTATAAATTATCTTAATAGAATTATAAAGATGTCATGTTCCTCCTTAGTGAGGGATGCTCCTAATTTTATCCATTTCAAGTCTGATGGAGTCTTGATATTTACATCTATCATATCTTCAACTAGAAGGGTCAAACCATCTTCTAAGATAGTAGGTAATGACTTGAACTACTGAATTATATCAAGGTCCTCTGTTAGGGCTTGCTCTTCAAATTATCCTAGGCATGATGAATCTAAGTGCCCTAATGGGAGAATAGGACATGTGACAAAAATAGTTAGAAATTCTTGAAGAATTTGATCAAATACTTTTTATTTCTCAAAGATAAAATTGGATACATATGTAAGTTCATTGTTGGTGGTATCTTGGTCTAAATTTGATAAATAATGAACACCCCCATCTAATGGTGCCTAAAATAGGTTTTCACTACTAGACTAGCCTTAATCTCTACTTTTTCCCTAGTTAGAAAGTACCTCAAAGAGGTTTTCACTTTGGGACCTCAATGTTTTACATATTTTTTTTAAGCTAAGGTTCTTCACTCACTCTCTAAAATAGGCTACATGACCTAATGTAATCAAGAATAATGATTTGTGATCTCCCATTAGGACATTGTCTCTAAGGCCTAAGAAATCATAAAATGCTTCATCATTTTGAAACTCATCAATTGACAGACTAGATTCTTTTTGGTCCCAATCTATCAGTCAAGGACAATATAATGGTAAAGGGTTGTGATGAATGGCTAGGGTAAGGGTAAAAATGGAATTGTTATCAAATATTTTGGTTTCATTTAGGTCATCAAAGGTGGGATGATGATTAGACTCTACTTCACTGTTGACATCATCATCATTAGTCACTGGTGATGGATTTTGAATAAGATATGTGGGGTTAGCCCTAGGTGATTTAAATATAAGTCCATAAGGTCTTTATACTTAGTCATATAAATTGGATTGATGGTTCCTTATTGATTCAATCTGAGGCCTCTTCTTTCATAATGGTTAACCTCCATGATCCTACTGGGAATAAGATACTTTGAATTTTTATAACAATCAGCTTGGTTGTCATTATATAACCATGATTCATCCCCTTTAAGAGGGTCAAGTCCTAGGATAGATGCTAATATAAATGTGACAGGTCCCTTATCCTTGTTCTTTTGTTATCAATGCATATGTGTGGTGACTTTATGTCACCTAAAGTATTTTGGATTCTAAGGAATATTGGCAATATTAAATGTATCATGAGTCACATACTCTCCTGATCTATTATTTGAAATGATTATAAGATTTAGGAGGTGGCTATTGGGAAAGGGAATCTAAGGTATTAGGATCTATGAAATTATCTGGTGAAGGATCAATAAGTATAACCTTTCCTTTATCCTACTTGGAACTTGGATTCATGCCATACTGATAATTATAGCTTTGAAATTCAACATGAATATGCTTGTAGTGTTCATATGGGTGTAAATGTTCTAGAATATTCACTTCCATCCATGAGTGGGAAGACTTGATAAATTCATGAAAAATTGATGGGACTACATTAATATCATGTAACCAAGGCCTACCTAGAAGAATATTTTATGATAACTTAAGATCAAGCACATGGTAAAGTGTATCATGGGTGAAAGGCCCAATGATAACTGGTAAAATAAAGGTGCCTTGTGATTATCTTACCTAATTATTATAGGCTTTGATGGTTATTGTTTCTAGATGGAGATATACCATTATTTACCTAAGAAGGTTGATGAGCTTTAGATACACTATGTTGAGGCCAGATCCATTGTCTATAAGGATAAATTTTAGTTTATGCCACTTTATATAAAATTCTATGTATAATGGACTATTATGGAGTGGGCCAAGAGAAGACATATCACTTTGGTTGAATGTGACTTGTTGGGATGGAGCTAGGTGTCCAACCAAAACTTAGAATATTGGGTCAAAAACTCATTCAATATGTTCTTTTGGATTATTGAAATTCATAGCAAATCTAAAATAGAAATTTGTGTTGGTGTCTTTTGTAATTATTCCATAATATCAAATTTATTATATTGGTTAGTAGTGAATGGTTTATTTCAAGGTTGAATGGTTGGTTGAATGATAGGCAAAGTGGTTAATGGTTGTGGTTAACTACAAAGTGTCAAATTTCTAAGTGGTTAGCTACAATCATTTCCTACCCAAGAATTAATTATATCATCAATGCAACTATAAAGTTAAGCACTAGAACACCTAAAATGAGATCATCTATGATCTCATAGTTTTCTATAGAATAAATGATGTCAAAGTTTTCCAACTCTTCCACTACCCTATTTTGGTAAGCCCATGGAGGTGGTGAGGTTACTTATCTTACATATCCATGATTATTTTTCAAGGCACTAGATGTGGATCACTTCTTAGAGAAAAATAAAGGTTATAATACTTCATTATAGTGGCTATGACATTCTTGTGGACTTGGATGATTAAGAAGAAATTGAGAAAATTACATGGCACTGGAGTATAAGAAGAAAGGCCATACCATTTATATCACTAACCTTCAATATCTCACCCTATATATATTTGCATGCTTGGTGATGACCAAGATAGGAGGAGTTAACATGTGGAATAATTTAGATATGTTCAATCTATACATGGCACATCAAATATCCTAAAGGCATAAATATAACTTTTCTCAGTACTTTGCTGAGAAAATAATTAAAGATGTAGAGTTGGCCCATCATCTGCCAAATTAGAATTTTTATTGGGGAATGATACTTATTTTATTTGTATTTAATGATATTATGGTGCTTAAATACATTTAAGGAGAACTAAAGTGGCATATCCACCTTAGAAAAAGTCATAAATTGAGTAGTTCAAATAGTTCACCTATCCTGACACCTTTACTACCTCTCACAAGCTAAATATGAAGGGATGGTTCAACAGCTTAAAAGAGTCCTTTGGTAATGAGTGTCACATTCCTAATAAATTACCCACATAGATGGGGCACCAAGATAAACTTTATATTAATAAACTATAATCACTTAGGCATATTTAGATGAAGTCAATAAGTAATTTATCTAGATTGGTGAAGTTACCTTATGCATTCACAACTAGGTACTCCATGAATTTGATAAAATAGATATTTAATACACACCAAATAAATATTGATTATGATATGATTGACATTGAGACCCACACTCTTCTCTAGTTGTATATATATCTAGGTAAAATGGCATATAAAGAAAAATAAATAAATAAATTGATATCAAGGCCCATAAATTTCTAGTTGGGAAGAAAATCCATTTATTATATTATATGTTAAAGCCAAAGAATAAGAATTCATTGGTAAGTGGAGATGATGAAATGGAACCCTTTCCCCCTCTACCCAAATTTTAAAAACAATGGAAGGAAAAATGGCAAGGGCACGATGCTAGTTCAAGTACTCAATAATAACCAAAGCAACAAAGGACTACCCAATCATTATCTACAGACCAATCCCCTCGATAAGAGAAGAGAAAAAAAGATTGAATCCCATCAAGTAGATGGTTACACAAGGTCTTCCTATGGTATGAGTTAGAGAAGCTTAAAAAGGATTGGTGACTCTTGAGGCACCTCTAAAAAGGGGACCTTCCCTTAAGGTTCGAAGATAATCAAGCTAGATCTAGATAAGGAACCCTCACCAACATGATGTGAATAATCAGCCCCTCAAGACACACCCATCATTGGTGAAGAGGGGAAAGACATAAAAACTATATTAGAAATAGGTTCCACCTCAAGATAGTAGTAGAATAAATAAGATGTTGATATCCTAGAGCATGATCTAAGTAAAAGGAAGAAGTTTATCAATGAATATGAGTAGTGTCCATAAGCACCTAGAGAGGACCTCACCATTTTAGCACAATTATAACAAGATAAGGCACTCCTGAGGAACAAATTTATATGTGGAAATAATTTCCCTTGTAAGACTCAATCAACCAAACTCAGTGTGATCTTTCCTTCTATATGAATGTATTTAATGAAGAACATTAGTATGAGATTACCTTAGAGAGCATAGAGCTCCCTAAAATATTTTAGGTAGATCTTGAGTCATTCACATCAGCCCAAATGAGCATGGTACTTATCAATTTTTCTTTATAAGTTTCATAATAGAATGATCTACAAGTTTTTTTTGTGAACTAGCCTAAGAAAAAGCACCAACAAGAAGTTGATCTATTATAGGAGGAATTTAGAGAAAGGATATGGATTGAAGTGGAGATATAAGAGATCAAGCTATAATTAGAAGTATTAATAGTGGCTCAAGTTAATATTATCACTCTCTAAAAGACCATTTTTAAGTAAGAGATGTCGCTCATTGATGGAATTCCTCTAGAAGGTGATGTCATTAAGAAGTTAGAGGTCATAGTGAATAATTTTTTGCAGAGATGTAAGAATCAACTAAACCCTTAGTGTGAGCATACATGGGATATTAATTAGCTTGTAGAGTCCATTGAAATATGTAAAATATTTTTTAATAGATTCAATGCTATGGTTTTTTTCACTGATGTAGTTTTTGTCAAGTTATCCTGACCTACTACAATTTTAGAATAAAGGCTTTAAGAGAAGGCACAATAGCACCATAAACTAGCTAAGAAGATTTTTAAAATAAAATAATTAGTGAAACATGCTAAGGATATCTAGGATCATGAGGTATTGGAGGCCAAAATCATTACACATCGATAGTAACTCAACACCAATTTTATGACACTTAGAGGATAAGTGATGACCAAAGATGGATCGCTGTAGGATGCTCACAAGGATGCCTTAGCTAAGATTGATATTTTGACAACTCAAATGAGATAATTTATTTAAAAACATGAAAAAAAATTAAGGGTAATGTTGAATAATTAACCTCCAAAGTACATAGTGCCATTAATCATTGGGAAGACGCGAGATCCTAGATTGAGATAATGAGACTTGAGTTCTTGAAGTGAAGGGACATGTTGCTAGTACATTTTTTGGGGTGGATTATAGACTTAGTGTGGAACTATTTTGGACCCTAATTTTGAAGAATTGTAATTAAGTACCTTTTTTATGGAATGGGGATAGTGGTGTGAAATACCTTGGCATAGAAGGACCAAGTCATAGAGAATAGGGATGCAAGGAACATGGGATGAATAATTATTATTAATATTACCATCATTGTTATTATTTTTAGTTGGTAATTAATGTTTAATACAATAAAATACTATAATACATGATCAAACTTAATACTTAATACAATAGAATACTTGTGTTATGTTTATGGTTTCATGTGAATCATTGTCACTAAAACTATTTTTATGTTTTATGCCTACTTAATTTTCATGTTAAAGTAGTTATGGAATGAATGGTTTAGTAAGTTACAAGTGATGCTAAATAGTATAACTATTCTTATTCAATCACCTATGTTAAACACTCAGTGTATGCACCATCATGCAATATAACTAATGGGGATCGATCTTAAGCTTTAAATTTTGGGTGAGTGTGTGAGACTAATGCATGAAATGCTAGTATGATAGCCTAATGGAATTGTATTTTACTCTAGGTGCATAAATAGAGTAGTAAACAAGACTAATGGAACAAATCTTAACACTAGTATTCCTTCATTAAATAATCCCCAAAGATTATTATATAAAAATGAAAACTATATGGATGTTCATATCATTATTATCTTGTTCAGAATGGATATGTTCCCATTATACACAATATTGGAATACTATCATTTACATACTGGTAGTATTCCACTAAATAATCCCCCCAATATTTTGTTATAAAATATTGGTTAGAATATTATATGTTCATATTATTCTTATCTTGTTAAAAATGCCATGTGTATGTTCTACATGATTAGAATATACTATCAAACTCCATACTAGTAGTACTCCACTAAATAATCCCCCCAAACTTATGTTATAGAAAAAATGGAAACCTTATAGATTTTCATATCATTATTATCATATTCTAAATGGGCATGTGCCCATTCTAAATGATTTGAATATTATCAAATACATACTATAATTATTCCACTAAATAATCCCCCCAAGCTTTTGTTACTAAATATTGGATGTTCATATTATTATTATCTTATTCAAAATGCGCATGTGCCCATTCTACATAAAATTGGAATACACTATTAAACTACGTACTAGTATTACTCTGCTGAAGAATCTATTGTGGCTAACACATCTCCTTTTTATGGAAATGAGGGACCCCTCTTTAAAAATATATTAGAACCAAACTTCCCAAGTCCATTCTATTATTCAAACTAGTTTCATCTTAACTTGATCCTTAAAATATTATGTCACCCTGATTTCCCCAAGTAGTATCACATATTATTTATTTTATGACTAAGGTGAGATTCTCAATTTAAGGATTTTTAGTGTTAACCTTACAAGTTGAATTTTGAAATAATCTCCTAGAGTCTTGTTTCTTTCCTAGATAAATAGACCCAATGCCATTCATGAAAAATTAAAATCTAAATGGTAGTCGATAAGTTAGTGGATTTTGCATCCTATCATTTGTAAATGGAGAGATGCCACATTGTAAGCTATTAGAGGAGTCAATCCTACAAACCTGTAAGAAATTTTAGATCTTAGGAGAACACAACCCACTTAGGAGATGTCACATAAAAAAATATTAGATTGGTCAGTCCCCTAGACCTATCAAAAATGTCATATCTTTAGAGAGCCTAGTCCACTCAAAAGGTGCACATCACATTACCAAGTATATGAGTAGGTGGCCACCTAACTCCATAGAAGGTTAGAATGGAGTATAGATTAAATATAAGGACCACTAAAATAATTCCACATGTCCTTAAGTGAAACCTCACCCCTCCTAAAGGTATGACATCAGGTACAATGCTATGCTTAAGTGCTAACCATTAATAAGAAGGACAATAAGTAGATGATACTTGGCATAAGGTAGAACTCAACTAGGTAACCTTAAAAAGATGTGACTACATGCCTACCATGTGATGGGCATTAACATAATAGAAATCTAAGCTCGATTGGATATTTTTGAAATTTCACATACCCAATTCTAAATCTAGTTGGTGGTAAAGCATCATGAATACTAAATTTAACTCTATATTGGAAAATAAAGAGAAGAAACCCAACCATTAACTCAATTTTAAATTCATAGAAAGTGAGACACTAAATTTCATTAATATAAGGGATGAATGTGTGCTTTTATAAATATCCTAAGGAAATCTCACTAATGGCTATCTTTGTACCCTTTGATCAATTAAACTCCTTGTTTTCCAATTCTCATGACAATCCCCTAAGTTTCTTTCTTCCCTACACTCAATACCTTTATGTTGGCCTCTATCTTGATATAATCACTACATCTTCCTCAAACCCTAAGGATAAGCCCAAGTACCAAGATACCCTATTCCTAAAAGGTTTGACCTAGTTAAAGCATTATAATGACCTATTCCAAGAAATTGAACATAAACCTAGGGATTTAGCCTCTGATAAGGATGAAAAGGAAGAATTTAAGGACACCATTTGGGATTATAATAAATTTAGTCTTGACAAGATCATTTATAAACTAGAGATGTTCTAATAGACTAACTTGTTTGATAACTTAATTTTCACTACTATTCGAGTGTAGGATGGAGTCCATGACTAGGTGTGCTCACCTAAATCTCAACACTAGATCACTGACATCTTAGGGAAATCCTATAATGAATATTACTCTATCCCAAATTTCACATTCTATTATAACACTATGATGATGAAGACTTGGAAACCTTAATAATATGTGAAGTCTTGTAGGATTGGACTAAAAACCTAGATTTCAAGTGGGTCAAAAAGGAGGACATCAATGCATACATATTTTACACCTTCTAAAAGTAGGTCTAGGTGGGTATGATTCTAATGAACTGATTATTCAAATCTCAAGGCATCTTTCATTATAATGAATTATGGGTGTCCCTCCTCCATATAATCCTCACTTGATCTTAAGTTCTAGACATGGGAGGGTTAATCAACTTCAAGTCATTTAATGTTATTTTGGATTCATATGTAGAAGGGAATTTATACTTGATGAGATACATTGTAGACATGGTCTGTAGGATGCTCACTTTCAATCCATTTAATTTTCATATATGGGTTCCTAGAGGATTAGCAGCCTATTTAGTCTTTTATAAACTATATGGACACTAGTATCAAAACCACATCTAGGACATCTATGATTACTTCTAGTTGATTGCCTATAATGTGATTAATGAGGCCCTAATACATCATTTATCATAAGAAGTCTATGATTCCATTATGACCATCAAATATTATTGGTACTACATGGAGGACACCATGATTTGAATCATGGGAATCCTTAATCATCCCCTCTAATTGCTATAGTTCATCCTAGACTGCTTGACAGAGTAGGATATTGCATACCAACTAGTGGAGGGTATTTTTAGATTTTATATGAGCCACTAGTATAAGGCCTACGTACCAATCTTGATCTCCATTAGGCACCATATTTACAAATATTTCCCTCCCTTATATAAAATAGAAGTCATGTGGGAATCCTTCACCCTAGGGAAAGATGAGCTCTAGTAATTAGACCCTAAGGGCATAATAGGGCTCATCTAGTGAGGTATTAATCTTGTCTCAATGCAAACTATGGCCACCAATCATAGGATAATGACAAGATCATCCTTACTAATACAAACAACAATGATATGTTATCTAAAATTATAGCTCAAAATATGAAGAAAGGAAATAAGGTCTAGGTGGGCCCTTTTAATCCCCATACATCTCCTCTTACTTCATAGAGTACCCATCTCTAACTCCTCCCACTATCTCTAGGAGGTTTTTTTAGGGCATTCTACCACTTTATCCTCTTTTTACTCCTACTACAACCTCACCTCCTCTAATAGCTCATGTGCCTCATCCTCTATCTCATAAAGCAACTCCTACACCTCATCTTCTACCTCATCTAGTATCACCTACTCATCATGCCTTAGTTCCACCTTTGAATCCTCTATCAAATCTGGTAGCCAATCCCTAGGTGAGACAAACTTATAATACTCAATGGTAGGCATCTAAAGTGTAGGAAAATCAACCATTGATACCCTAACCCTAAACCACATAAACCTTGAGGTTTGACATCACTAACAATCTAAGGGAAAGCCTAGAATGAGGATCCCACTAGGCATTGGTGAAATATCCCCTCTTTCACCTCCCATTTCCTCCATTCCCCTTCCACCCCTTAATTCTATCACCTTATAGCTCCCAATCATAATAACCCCAAGTTTTGTTCCCGTTCCACAAGCTCCCCAAGTGGTTCTTCCTCTTTCCCCCTTTTTTTCCCTCCATTGTTCACCTAGATACCTTTGGTAAGTGGAGATGATAAAAGGTAACCATTTCTTTCCCTACCCAAATTTGGAAAATAATTGAAGCAAAAGATTTAGGGGCATAATGATAATTTAAGTTCTCAATAGCAATAACCAAAGAGGAAAATGACTACCCCATCCTCACTTAGAGATAAATTCCCCCACAAGAGAAGATAAAAAAGGCATGTATCTCATCAAATAAACATTTTCAAAAGGTCTTCCTATAGTGTAAGTTAGATAATTTGGATAAATACTTATGACTCCTAAATAACCTCTAGAAAGGGGACCTTCCCTTAAGGTTCAAAAATAAAACAAGCCAGAGCTAGAGAAGGAACCTCACAAATTCAACATGAAGAGTCTACCCTTGAAGACTCACCCATCATTAGTGAAGAGGGTGAAGGCATAAAAATGACATTGGAAATAGGTGCCACCTCAAGATAATAGTAGGAACATCAGGAGGTTACGATCCTTAAGGATGATCTAATTAAAAGGAAGGATCCCATTAATGTATATGAGTAGTGACCACTAGCACCTAATGAGGACCCTACCATTCAGGCATAATTCTAATAGGATGTTCCAAAGGAAACACTTTATATGTGGAAATATTTTTCCCTAGAGGACTTAACCAGCTAAACTAGACACAAGCTTTCCTTTTATATGAATTTATTTAATAAATAACATTGGTTTGATCTTTCCTCAAATAGAATAGAGATCCTTGAAACATTTTGTGTAGATATTTGATAATAAACATCAATCCAAGTGATCATGAGACTTCTCAAGTTTGCTCTGGAAGTTTCATGGTACAATGCTCTACAAATTTTTTATGTGAACTAGATCAATAGAAATAACCAACAAGAAGTTGATATATTGCAGGAGGAATGTAGATAAAGGAGATGAATTGAAGATTAGATAAAAGAGATCAAGTGCTAACTGTAAGTAGCAATGATGGACTAAGTAAATACTCTCACTCTTTGTAAGATCATTTTTTGGAAAGAGATAACACTCATTAATAGAGTTCATGTGGAAGACAATGCCATTGAAAAGCTGGAGGTCCTAGTGAATCTTTTGTTGTAGAAGTGTAAGAGCCAACCAAACCCTCACAATGAGTATACATGGGTTATCGAGCAGCTTGTAGATTCCATTGAAATATGTAGAATATTTTTTAATAGATTTAATATTATGGTTTCTATCATTGAGATAGTTTATTTCAAGTTATCATGACCTGGTACAATTTTAGAAGAAAGGCTTCAAGAGAAGGAATAATAGCACCAAAAGTTACCCAAGAATGATTTAATAATAAAATATCAAGCAAAATGCACTAAGGTTATATAGGATATTGAGGTTTTAGAGGCCAAAATTAATGTGCATAGTTAGTAACTCAACACTAATATTGTGGTGCTCATAAGGCATGTGATGACAAAAATTAGATCAATGGATTATGTCCACAAAGATGCCTTAATTAAGCTTGAAAATTTTACAACTCAAGTTGGTGACTTCATTAAACAATCTAAAGATATGAATAAATTTAAAGGTGAGGTTGAATAATTAACATCCATTTTAAAAACCACCCTTAATCACTTGGAAGAGGTGAGGTACCAGATACAGATAATGAGACCTGAGTTCTTGCAACCCAATGAACCTATTCTTGGTGCATAGTCTAGGGTAGAGAATCAACTTAGTGTGGGGTGATGTTGTAACCTAATTTCAAATAATTTTGGCTAAGCACATTTTTTGATGGCATGGGAAAAGTTGTATGAAATACTTTGGTGTATAAGGACCAAGTTACGGTGAATAAGGATGTAAAGAACATGGGTAAACTCACATAAATACCCTATATTTATACTTATGAAAGGGATAAATAGTTATTATTATGATTAACATACTTGTTATTTTTAGTTGCTAATGAATATTCAAGACAAATAGATACTATAATACATTATTGAACTTGATACTTAATACAATGGAATGCTTATGTTGCATACATGGTTTCATGTGAATTGTTGGCACTACAACTATTTTTACATTTTGAACCTACTTTCTTTTCATGTTAAACTAGTTATGGAATGATGATAAACATTATAACTATGGTTATTCAAGAACTTATGTTAATAATTCAATTTATACACCATCATGTAATAGAAATTATGGAAACCATTCTTGATCTCCATGCTTTGGGTGAGTGCATGAGACTAACACTGAAATGCTAGCACACTAGCCTGATGGACTCCTACTTTACTCTAGGTAAGAAACTAGAGTAGTAAGCTAGACTAATGGAATAAAACCCAACACTAGCATTAATCCTTTGAATAAAGCCCCAATCTTATGTTACAAAAACATATAAACCATGTGGATTTTCATATCATTCTTTTTTTTTTTCAAAATGGACATGTGCCCATTCTACACAAGATTGTAATACTATCAATTACATACTGAAAGCATTCCACTAAAGAATTACCCCAAGATTGTGTTATAAAATATTATTTAGAATATTAAATTTTCATATTATTCTTATCTTATTCAAAATGGGTATGTGCTCATTCTACACAAGATTGGAATACACTATAAAACTACATACTAGCATTACTTCATTGAAGAATCCCCCCAAGCTCATGTTACAGAAAAATGGAAACTATGTGGATGTTCATATCATTCTTATCCTTTTTATAATGTCTATTTTCCCATTCCACATAATTGGAATATGATCAACTGCATACTGATATTATTTCATTAAAGAATCCCCTAATCTTGTGTTATATAATATTGGTTAGAATCTTAGATGTTCATATTATTCTTATATTGTTTAGAATGGGCATGTGCCCATTATAGAAAAGATTGGAATACCCTATCAAAATTCATACTTATATTACTCCACTAGATAATCCCCCTGAGCATGTGTTACATAAAAATGGAAACCATGTGGATGTTCCTATCATTCTTATCCTATTTAAAATGGGCATGTGCCCATTATACATGATTGGAATACTATCAACTACATACTAGCAATATTCCACTAAAGAATCCCCCTAATCTTGTGTTATAAAATATTGGTTACAATATTATATGTTCATATTATTCTTATCTTATTCATAAAGGGCATGTGCCCATTCTACACAATATTGGAATAAACTATTAAAATTCATACTGATAGTACTCCACTAAAGAATCCCCCCAAGATTATGTTACAAAAAAATGGAAACCATGTGGTTGTATATATTATTCTTACCCTATATCTATATAATGTCATGGTACCATCTTAGGGTTATGTGGTATAATTAAACCCATGCTCATAATCTAGATGGATTTCATAGAATATACACATGCCCATTTTGAAAAAGATAATTATCACATCTTCAATTATAGAATAATATTAAATTCTTAATTGATGATGTGTTTATCTTTTCCAAATATTTGAGCATGTGTGGAAGGGTAACATGCCCATTTTAATTGAGATATAAATATTTGATTCCTAATTAATAATATTGTTAAATTAATGTTAATATATTAGTATAATGGGGCATAACATGATCAATCTTGTTATAGTACACTCATAATACAGTTAATATATAAAGTGTATAAATGTCATTCTAGAATTATTAATATGTTTCTCAATTTAATAATGTGGAGCCATGGACACATGTACATTGCACACATACAAAGCCTATTATATTCTTAATTGATAATATTCAAAATATATTTATACAAGACCACTGTATTATAGGTAATTATTATGCTCATTCTAAATAGGTTAAGAAAAATCAAATCAATTAGGAACAAATGTTCTCATATGTGTAGAATATATGCCTCTATTTATAATAAATTTAGATTTTGGAAGCACTAAATATCAACCATTTTTTATAAGGTAGTAGTGCATGTTTAGAGAGGAATAACTATTATTATTAAAAGCAAATCTCTTAAATAAATCTTTTTTTCATAACAAAATACTTTTGCATATAAACATGAATAAAAAGCTGAAATAAATTTGAAATTATCACGATGGAGATATTTCATAATATTTCAAAGCA
Organism: Torreya grandis; assembly: GCA_037957365.1. Taxonomy (NCBI): domain Eukaryota; kingdom Viridiplantae; phylum Streptophyta; class Pinopsida; order Cupressales; family Taxaceae; genus Torreya; species Torreya grandis. The sequence continues at coordinate 2,223,015 of JARHVA010001680.1, read as the reverse complement.
ATAATTTTAAAATTCATTGTTATAAAGGAGAAAAATGTTGTTATAAAGTAGAAGAGTTACTTTCTAATAAGCATGTTTTTGTGGTATGATAGTTGCATATAGATAAAGTGAATTTAGTGGAGATTACACAATGAATTGTTTATAGAATATGATATAATTATTTTTGCATGAAAACTACATCTATAGACAAATAAGATTTGAACATGCCTTGGAATATAAAGTAAGATGTGAGGAAGAGATGGATAAGGTGATTTCTCAAGGACTCAATTTTTTATTATTATTTATGCCTAAAATAGCATTTGTAGATAGCTTAGTAATATTACACAAGGAGATTAATATGAGTTTACACAGGTATTTATCACTTATTTTTTTTATGTTTATTATTGTAGGTTTAAATTCTAAAAATGAAAACAAATTTTAAGTGAGTTTGATTATAATTGACATTTGAATTTAAAAATTGAGTTTCATTTTAACATGTTGTAGATATAAAGAAGAAGATATAAGTAATTATAAAATAATAAGGAAATAAAACAAGGTAGTAGATGTTTTAGTTCTTGCTTTTTGTTTGAACAGAACTTGATGTATTTATTTTTTCCAACTAAAGAAAAAACTTTGATGTGTTAGTTCTTCCTAATAATGTTTTGTTTCACTATAATTATATAATTGTTCCTATGTCATTCAATGCATTTTCCTTGGCTCTTAGATGGATTTTGGTATCCCTAAAACTAAAATATCTATCTCTTTATACAATCAATATGAGCCATGATGGTTTCTTCTATAATCCCTAAAACTCAACTATTTATCTATCTATACTGTCGATAGGCCCCCCAATGCATGTTGGTATCCCTAAAAATTGACTATCTATATGTTTGTACTATTAATAGGCTCCCTAATGGATGTTGGTATCCTTGAAACCTAACTATCTATTTGTCTATACTGTAGATAGGCTTTAGGATAGTTGTTGGTACTCCTAAAACTTGACTATCTTTATCTATCTAGTTTTGATAGGCTCCCAAATGGATGGTTGTATCCCTAAAACACATATTCTATCTATATTTAGTGTTGATTCTCATATTTCACTCTCATTCACCTCCCTTTATGTCGATCATATGGTTTCCTTACTTTCCTAAGAACAAACTAAGGAAACCCAATTATTTTAATACTTAGAAATCTATAATACATCTGAGTAGGAACAAATTCCACCTAGCATCTAAGTAATGTGATTTCAAATTTTGAAAAATATATGATATAATAACTATTGTGTCTATTTTAAAATTTGAAAATAACCCCACCATAAACTTTTGAGATATGTCCCAATTTGAAAAATAGATAGGGTGGCCTATATTATATATTAGGGGAACCTAAATAAGCTTCAAAACCTATTAAATTATATATACTCATTTATATATAGGATGGGTTATCCATATGATATATCTATAGGTGAGAAACCCATATAATAGATACGGATCCCTTATTCTATGGTTATGTATACCTAAGGAGAGGAGGTAGATGTGACCAAATTCTTTATAGATCTAGGATATGTTAGATTTGTGATCTATTTGTTAGTACAAGAGGGTTTGTCAATATGACATGATTTGATAATTGTACTTATTTCAAATGTGCTATAAATTAATTGAATATCTTCTGTAGTACCTACATAAAATATTTTTTAAATTCTCACAAATCTACTGAGGAGCATAACTAGTTCTAATAAAATATATGACTAATTGTAGAATTTATTTTAATACATACCTTTAATATAATGATCAAACAATCAAAAAGGAATAAGATTGTTAGTATTTAATAATTATATTCTACTAACAATTAAACATTTAATAATGTTGTAATTAAAATATACATACCCTTCAAGTGTGTATAATATTATTGGTATTAAAATCGATTTTTAGACTTTCAATAAAAATAGCCAATGTGAAATATTATAAAGTGTACTTTAAATCCCAACCTTCATTAAACCATTAAGAGTAACATGCTTCAAATTCCATCCTAATTTGAAAGTTAAAAAGGATATTTAACTTGATTTTATTTGAGTAATGCCATAATTTAAAAATAATGGGGATACTAATGATTTCATTTTAATTCAAATTTGATTTGGCAGCTTGATCCTCCCATTAATTCTATAATATAGACTTCAAATTCTACACACATGCATCCAAAATTCATTCCTTATCATGCTTAAGGGAGTACAGGAGCACAATTGTACATGCCTTGACAACAACATCTACCATTTCCTAGGCCTAGCCCAAGCTCCCATCTTACTAACAATAGTCTGATATATTTTTAACTATTTTTACTACTAATGAATTAATTAATGCCACATAGTAGGGAAAAATAGTTGAGTTGTACATGAAGTTAAAAATACATGTGCATATGGGGTTAAAATGTGTGGAGTCTTATATGGATTGTTATCTTAAATAATCACTCAAATAGTAGATTTCATTCTCATGTACAACACTTTAGAGATCTCTAATATACATCACCTTCTAGATTTTTCCATTATGACATGACATTTTAAATTTCCCAATCAAGGCCTAGTTTCCCATTAATTAAATCTTAGAACATGGTAGGTGAAATACCATATCATCCTTGAGACTTACAAGTCTATACATCGGGTACATGGAGCTCATTCATTTGATCAGGCTCTACCAAGTTCTAATAGGATTGTCAAATCTAAGAGATTGACACATCTGACATTGGTATAACCTCATTGGTCTACTCTTGGTAATATAGACCTTAGAACCATAGGGAATACATTAATTCAGTTAGGCTCTCCTTCTTCTAACCATTCTCACTTGGGGGTACTCTAATTGGATAGGACTTTGATAGGTTGTGACATCTTTATCATTAATCTATGTAATGTCCTTTAATTCAACTGCTCCTCTTATATAAAACCACAAAAAATACTGATTAAAAGAAAATAATCCTAATGTATTTAAACCCTACCTAGACCCTAGATAATCTATGAAATATGACACATAAGAATCTAGGAGATTGAATCTCTGTAAACATCAAAATGAAAACAAACCCAAATAAAATTTAATGCATTTAAATATTCTAAGATAGCAAGCACCTGGTTTATTTTAGTATATGTCTACGACCTGACTAAATTATATGTATAGGGCATGAGGGATTTAAACAGGGATCAAATAGCCATCACAAACACTTACTACAATCAAAAATCTAGTGCAAAAAATGGACCTTGATGATTCTCTTGTAAAAGAGATTATAGGAATGAGATTGAGTCTAGCAAATATGAATTTGATCATTTTTTAGAGGGGTCCCCTAATTATCCAAATAAGGGGATGTGTTGGCCATAATAAATCCCAATTACAATAATAAAAACTTAATATCATTTGGTTAGAATATCTTTTATAATTTTGGATGTTGATATTATTCTTATCATGTTTAGAATAGGTGTGTACCCATTCTACACAAGATTGGAATACTATCAACTACATACTAGCATGATTCCACTAAAAACCCCCACAATATTATGTTTCAAAATATTGTTTAAAATTTTAGATGTTTATATTATTCTTATCTTGTTCAGAATAGTTATGTGACCATTTTACACAACAGCCAATTCTACACAAGATTGGAATACATTATTAAAATGCATACTAGCAGTACTCAACTGAATAATCCCCAAGCTTGCTTATATAATATTGGTTATAATTTTAGATGTTCATATTATTTTTACATTATTTATAATGGCCATTTTCCCATTAGACTACGTAAATTTATAATACTATCAATTGCATACTAACAATATTCCACTGAAGAATCTCTCCAAACTTGTTTTGTAGAATATTGTTTAGAAATGTTGATGTTCATATCATTCTTATCTTATTCAGAATGGGCATGTGTCCATTATACATAAGATTATAATACTATCAACTACATACTATCACAATTACATCAAATAATCCTCCCAAGCTTGTCTTATAGAATATTGTTTAGAATTTTGGATATTCATATTATTCTTATATGTTACGAATGGTCATGTGCCCATACCAAGAAATTAGATTTATTAAAGGTGCATTTTACTAGGAGAAAATAAATTAGGAGTGGTTTTTATAAATATACTCTCCATATAACTATCACAATCACATCTATTTGTTTCATTCCATGTCAGCGGAACATCAAGTAGTTGGGATACTATTAAATAAGAAAAGCATTTTAAATAATGTAACAAGGGTTTTCAAGTGGAGCATATAAACAATAATGACTTCTTATTCCAAATTATTCAAATGGTTCTATAGGTTCCATTATATATAAAAATTGGCTTGGTTCATTCAACAAAACATAATAAATATATTTTTTATATTATGGTTGTAAAATTGAACCATTTACAGATGAAAACACCAGTAGAGTGGAAACTAGTGAAAATATTTATAATAGAATTAAACTAACATTAAAAATACTTTATCAATATTAATTAACATCATTCATCACACACCACTTGAATATGGACAAAAATTTGGTGAAGAAACATTTTCATTCAAAAATGTTTACATATATGAGGTGGAAACTATTGGTAAAGATGGAAAAGTAAACTTCAATATCACAATTCCAAGATCTAAGGTCCTATAAAAGGGGAAAAAAATATATTAAAGCAAGTTGAAAAGGAATTTAAGATAGTTTAATTTTTAACATCTCAAGATATTCATTCAATGACAAATCATTCAAGATTGGATTTGAACACTGTTACTAAGCTCATATTCAATACCAATATTGATCCCTTGATCCAGTTAGTTTTGATAGACTAATCAGCTCAATGTTGTGTAATCCTATGCCTCTTTAGTGGGAGGTAGTATTATTTACCTTTAAAAAAGTATCTGGTGATATCTTGTACATTGATATTGATCATAAATTACATGATCTAGAGACTAATTTATACATCATTAATGGACAACATACCATCGCAACTATGAAAATTATTTTGCAAAATCATGAGTTTGCATATTTTCATGATAGATTAAAACAAATATCAGCTCGTATTATTTCTACAAATGCCACAACATAGTAGGTAATTATTATTTGTAAATAATAAAATGTGGATAACAAAACATGGGTTTCAACACACTTTATTGACCAGTTATACAAATACATGGGATTATGGATCATGGAAAAAATACCACAATGCTCCAGTTCAGGAAATGACAAGATACATATTTAGAGATAACTTGGCATTTCTCATTATTCTTGATGACATGGGAAAAATGGGTTCTAATTTTTTATCTCAACACAAATGGTGGGATACATTATAGCCCTAAAAAAGATATTTACTTGAATTTTAAGCCAAATTCATTAGATAAATTTATATCAGGTTTATTTAGAGGAACATAGGGCATGCTTGTGTAATAATTAGATGTAATCATAGATAATGTTATGAGTGGACATGTTTGGATAAATTTGACTATTGACCCTAGGGTAGAAGTAATAAATTAAAGGGTCTATTTCAAAATAATGAAGGAGACCAAAGTCTTAACGTCAAAAATTATAAACTATTTGAATTCACATCTTCTTGAATAAGTAGCTATTTTAGGGTGTGATGCATAAAATGTGAAATAAAAATTTTGCATTCATGAAACTCACTTTCTTCAACTCTATAAGGAATTTAGAAATGCAAAGATAAAAATAAAAAAATCAAATAGGGCAAGGGATCCAAAAAATAATATAAGATAATAAGGTAGTATCAGAGGATTCCATTAACCTCTTAGAATAATATGTATCATTAGTTAAAAAAATTATCTACCAATGGAGGAAGATACTTATGAGTTCATATGCTAGTGTGATTTTTATTTTATATTGATGAAAACATTGGGAGTAGTAGAACACCATATTTATCTTAGTCTAATTATGGTTAATGTATTTTTTTTAATGTTTTCACTGATATAATATAAAGTGATATTATAAATCTAATATCCTACATCGGATCTATTGCAATGACTTGTGTGTGCATATTTCTTATTCCAGTGCTCAAATCCTACTTATTTCATAATTTTGTATGTATCTACATAGAAAATGATAAAGGAAATAATGAAATCATTTATGAAAGATTTTATAGGATTTTGAATGAGGAAGTGGGTTCAAGGGATTGTCTATGGTCTTTAGCATTTTTAGTGTCCATGATTTAAAAGATAGAGTTGATGAAGACATTGGAATATAACTTGATTGGTCACACACTGAGCCCTTGGACATTATGATGCCAACCAATATTAGGATTTTTTTATTAGAGTATCCTTTTAAGTATGAGATATCTATCCAATTTTTGGAACACATGTTATCAATGTGTAGTTTAGACTCACCCCTATTATATTACTTTATGGAGGCAAAATGTGATAAAAGTTGCCACAAGTTTAAAGATGACTTCACTGATATGAATAGTAAAAAATACAAAGTAGGATATGATGTTTAAAATATACTATAAATATATCATGAAACCCCTGGGTAAGTACATGGTTTAATAATAATATTATATCATAAAATTTGCATAGTTAGACATATTATTTTCATTCTAAACTAGTATGTTTCATGTTGGTAGAAATTGTAAATTTATTACAAACAATAATAAAAGCAAATTATGAATTAAATGAAGACTCAAATTCATCTCAAGGAGAGAAAAATTATTTAAAGTATTTTTTGTTTATTCTTATATAAAATAAACTACCAAAAATGTAAAGTAAGATAGAGGGTTTTAGGATTAGTACTGATTGGAAAGATTACACACCATTTATTCAATGATGTGAGAGATATTTTTTTGTCTTAGAAGGACTACCTGCACACATTATAAAAATAAAAAATATTGATTAATAAGATATATGAGTGGGCTATCTAGTACTAAACTAGTCCCATGAAGTAGTACACTTCCCAATAAGGATGTCATCCCACTTTCTAGTCACTCAAGTGTATAAAGATACTAAATAAAATTACAACAAATCATGTAATTATATAGTTAAAAAAATGAAATGATTACAGATTAATCTACATTCATTACATAGAGATTAGTAAAACAAACATTTTAATAATATTCAGTTGTATCTTCTTCATATTATATTACTTCTAGCTAATCATTAAAAGATTATTAGGTAGGGGTAAATATAATTTCACACACTCCTATTTCTAAGGAAATATTACTTTGGTCAATGAAGAGAGGATGTTGGACTATGGTAACATATTGAATAGTAATCACATCATGTATAGCTCTAGGTAGAGTCATCTACAAATAAAAACTCATGGCTTTAAGAAATAGGGGTTAAATATTAATTTAGATTACTAACTAAAAAGGGTTTGGGTTGCATAAAAAATAGGATTTTATGTTGAGATTGATGTCGATATGTAGGATTGGTGTCGATGTAGGGAATTAATGTCAATTATAGTAGTATGGATAAAGCTATAAGGATAAGGACCTAAGGATGGGTTTAATTAGATTTAGGATGGTTCATGATGGATAAAGATAGTATAGCATTGATTAAGGAGGTAAAATAAACTTTAAAATAGAGTGAAAAATAGAAAGAATTGCATAAAACAAGAACTTACTTACCTTTATAGTTCTTTTAATCTATATTAAACTATAAGTTTAATGGGAATATTCTTGATCTTTGGATGAGTGTTGATAGGTTGACATAGGGATATAGATTCTAATAGATGATAAATTAACCAATTAACATTCCATAGAGAATCCCTTAACATTACAATACAAATTATAGGCATAAAAATTTGGTCCTTTGCCTCAAAAATACCTATGTTTAAACCAACATTAATTAAATAGAATAGATGTTGATTGTAGGGATCTAAAATGATTCAAGATTAAACTTACCAAATCTATTTGAATGGTTTCCATCATGAATTTAAACTAAGCCTTAATATGTTTAAATGAATTTAGGATAATGAGGGAGTTGTTAGTGGTTAAAACAACTTACCTTTATTATGATTTGGGTTAATTTAGATAGATTTTATGGTAGGTAATTACTTAAAGTAAATTAATTATGTGAAAAAAATAATTAATAAAATTAATTATGTAGGGTAAGGGTAAAATAATAATTGAGTTATTACATGAGGTGAAATTAGGATGAACAAGAAAGGGGGCATAAGATCTATATTAGCACAAATATTATAGTGTGAAATATTAGTGCCTACATTTTCCCCTTTTTATTGAGTGGTTTATAATAACCTATTGTGAGATAAAAATTGAGAGAGTTATAATGCCCCAAGTTTATAAGAGAAGGTATTACCCCTCAAAACAAGAGCTAGTGAAGGATGATGAGGTGGTGTTGGGTTTTAAAATGACATGGTGATGGATAAGGTAGATATAAAATGAGCATTAAAGTTGAAAGGATAGAAATGAAGTACAATGTTATAGTAATAAGATAATAGATATACAAATAAACATTCCCCAAGGAAAAAAAAAATTAATGGATTTCCATAACTATGAACAAGTGGGTTCAATGAAAGGCAATCAAGAGAGAAAAGGCTAGGATGGGTTGACTAAATAATCTAGTGTGATTGGTAATTGTGTACTACTTAGAGACATTTATTATCAAGATGAGGTACCCTCTCAGGACCCACAAGGGATAGACTCTAAAACATGTGTATACCTCTTAAAGGCCATGAGAGCAATATGGGGTCTACATCCACTAGCTAGTAATGTTGAGAAACAAGTAATGGGATAGTTTTAACAAAAGATAACTTAGGTGGCCTTGGCTCAAAACTAGAGGAATGGAAAAAAAATTCAAATAGTGCAAAGAATGATCCAAATAGATCCAATCGACATTGATCCATAAAAAATGATGAAAATTCCATAGAATCAATGTCAATCATAATAGAATCAACATCAATTGATGGAGGCTATAAATAATAAACCAAACATGTTGGACTTTCATTTATAATTTATAATGTATGAGCAAGAGTAAAACAATTAACACTCAATTACACATATAGGCTAAGTACGAATGATGGAGGCTAGAAAAAGTAGATAGAGGAGTTGGTGATGAACTCATGATGAGGTAGACTTGGATTTTTATTAAGTTTTTTGATTTTTTACATGTTTTCTAATTTTTATTTTATTTTTTGAATTTTGGAATGAGTTAAACTTTTTGAATGTTTTTAGTTTTTAGAATTTTTTAATGGGTTAGATTTTATATATATTTTTTGTTTAGATTTTTGAGAATTCACTATATAATAGTACATATTTATGTGTAGGATCATCCTTTATCATTATAGATTGACATTGATCACCTCCTGATCATCATTGATTGACATATAATCAACATCGCTATGGAAGGATGGGTATTGATTCTTTAGGTTTTTTGGTAACTTAGGTTATGATAGGAAAACTCTAAGAGAACATGGGAGTAGATAACACAAAATTACTAAGGATAACTTATGATTTTAGGTACCAACTTTAATTATGATGCATAAATAGGTTCCACCACTCTTGGATCAATTACATGATCAAATGGGCAATAATGACTACAAACATCTTGAGGCTATTAGTTTTGGAGGTTTTTACAACTATCATCATGTGCATAAAGATGTGGGGATTTTGGTAGCATTACTAGAACTATGGGATGTAGCTATAGGGACATTATAGCTACCTACTAGGGAGATTAAAATGATGGTGGAGGACATATATTGTATACTATAGCTGATAGTATAGGGTACATAAATAATACCAATGGATGAGAGGGGATATGCAATGATGTTGACATGATTATACATAGAGGATGTGTTGGATATCACCTTTACAGCTAGGGGTTTTGTGTTTAAGGGTTTATATGAGAAGGATATAGAGGGGTGACTATTTATGACTATGATGATGCTAGCCATTTCCTACTATGCATTTTTAGATTCAGGAGGAGGCTAATTTCCCTATAGTTTGATAGGTGTAGTGGCAGATATGTGGAAGCATCACATAGTATTTGATTGGGATACTACTCTTCTTGTATAGGTATATAGAGAGTTATGGGTATGAATGACACATTAGAGGTTTGATTTCGATGTGATTTTTATGATATAGTGATGGAATTATGAGCATATTAGGGTAGTTTACCCACTTGGCACTCTATGGGTATGGTGGCACCAGATAGCATTTAGTGTGGGATTCCTTTGGTGGAAGGAAGACCTTGTCAAAAATTTCACTAATTGAGTGGTACATGACCTAAAATAATATCAGTAGGTGTTAGAGGGATTACAAGAAGGGTACATAATATGAGGCCATATCTACAGTTTTCATCATGGACTAGGGTAGAGGGAGAGCTATTTAGGAGATAAGTGGACAAGTGGATTGTTGATGCCTCTAAATGTATCACAGGTGTCTTTAGTTTTCAAAAAATACTTCTCATTTTATAATTATGGGAATTCAAAACATGAGTAGTAGGTTTTGGCAACTTATGTTACCTGTGGTGAAATAGTGATAGAGAAATGTTTAAATATTTCACAAAATTTATATTAATTGATAGTTAGGAGCCACCATGGACCAAATATTTACAAAGTGTAAGTATATATGCTAATACAAGTGAATTATGATCAAATCTTAAACTATAGACTAATTTAAATAGATATTTATAATGATATTTGAACTAAAATGATATGGTTAAAAAGAAGAAAAAGAGTAGGGTAAAGTAGAAAGAGAATAAGTTATTGCTAATCTTAGGGTCAAACATCATGATAATGTTACAATTACACTTTTGTATACATTTAACCAGTATATAGTACAAAATAGCATAAGCTCAAATCTCACTATACACTAGGCAAACTTCTAAAGATGATATAAATAAGTACAAGTAAGAATTGAATTTACTTTAAATATTTTCTACAACATTCAAATATCATCTACACATTCTAATGTAGAGAAAATGAAATGAATCAATTTCAAGATCATTCAACTAATATAACATAAGCACAAATTAGCAACCCTGTAATCAAATATGTAACTCAAAATTCATATAAACTATACAAATTTAAGACTTAAGACTAGTAATTAAGAGAAAATCCATGTAACAATTGACATAAACAAACTTAGATAATATTTTATAATTCCTTGACTATATTAACTGCTCAAAGTATAAAAGCTTTGCTCAAAATTCTCTCCCATTACATGATGGTAGTACTACCTTTTATAAGAGGATAAGGTGGTATATCGATCAGTTACAAGATAAAATTATATAAGGAGTAATGACAACTATCCTTTTTCTATAAAGTTCTAGAATACATTTTCTTTTCCAAACTAAACTAACCTAGAGGAAATACACTAACAAACTAGCATATGCCTTTACAAAAAGATATTCTATTTTCAAAATATTAAAAAGTCATTTACAAAATAAAATGTCATTTAATTAATTGGCTAGTGGGCCCTACTCTTGAGAGATTTCTTGTTATTGTTGAAGGTTGTTCATAACCTTCTAATGTTTCTCACTAACTAGTTCCAAGTTCACAACTAGTCTTAAAATACACTCCTCATTGTTAGCTAGAGCATTCAATTCTTTGTCATTTATGGCCATGGCTTGTTTGATGCTTCTAGCCTTAGTTATCCTTTCTCCTACATTAAGGATCATGTATAATATACTACTATTATCTTCCTCAGTTAGGCCTTGACTTATAATTTTTATTTCCTAGGTTAGAAAAGTATCCCTATGTTTGAACTCATCATCCTTGATGATGCCTAAGATAGTGGGTTGTGCAGGGTTAGTTAGCATGGTCCATAGGATTTTTTCAATCCTCCCAATTATCTCCTCATCATATTTTAGGAGTTTCTCTAGTTCCTATGAACAATCACATAGACTTTGGACCTTTTCCATAATAATTATTAGAATTGCATTAAATTGTCCAAAACAAATTGTTTTGAAACAAGAATCTATTTTCCAACCTGAATGTTGATCAACCCTATTATTTGATCATTTAAAGCTTACGACTAGGTTATTAAATCCCTATCCACTATATTATACTTTTCCAACACACTTTTACTTAGCTTCATTGATTTCAAGGCCTTAAACATATCATATAAGGATTCATAGATAATTTTAATCATTACCCTAAACACTGATAAGATAGTTTGTGTCTTCAAATTCTCCTTCTCCCTTTTTGAGCTAGATATCCTTTGTTTCATACCTCTGATGCCTACTCTGACCTGAGTTGAATGAGCCTTAGCTAGGATTTCAACATCCTCTTCATAGATGGGTAGTTCACTAGGTTATTATCCCCCGACTAGAGTTAAGAATGCAAATGGCTAAACCTTTTGAAATGTGAAATCTTTAATCCCCACCATGTCCTTTCTAGTTCTCACTCTCTCTAATCTAACTATCTCTATATTGAATTTCATAGTATTAGTTGGTTCAATGTACTTTGGAGGTTTAGGATCCTTCATCTAGGTATTATTTGATGCTCCTATAACATCCATCTACTTGGTATTTGGCCCTTTAGTGGTCGTTATTCTTCTTTATTACTCTTCCTTCATTAAATCCCTTGTCCATGATTGGTGGTAGGTAGGGATTTTTAGCATTTTTTCATGGATGAAAAATTATGGATGGTTGGTCCATGGATGGGGTAATCATCACTAAATAAGTTGACTTCACTCATGGCATGAGTGAAATTCAACTTTGGCTTCTTTGATCCAACTAGGACCATTACCAATTATGCCTTTCTCTTCTTCAATGGTGTCACTGGGACAAGATATAGGGTAACTTATTTCCCCTTTTATTTCTTATCCTCCTTTATTTAGGCTTATTAATCTTTAGCTTTTTCCTCCTCTTCATTAAATCCATATGACCCATTAATATCCTAGACATAATCCTTGACTATTTCATTTGGATCCAAGGTAATCATGTCCAAGTACTCCACTAGAGACTCTGGTCTATCAGGAGGGATTGAAGATGATGGGCCCTCACCATGTATATCTTCCATATTACCCTTGTTGAGACCTTGTGTAATCTATGTTTGAGCCTATTTACCTTTTGTTTGTGGTTTCTCTTGACGGGGCCTTGAAGTTCTAAGCATCAAATGGTATTGTTGAGGTCCTATTTGCCTTATGTCTCCAAGGGGATTCTAATCACTAGTCAATCTATGCTCAAGTATGATGTTATGTCCCTTGAGCTTATCCATTATTACTTTGAAATTATTTTCTTTGATATATATGGTGTCATAGGTACTGATTTGGTTCACATAAACTAGCTTGGGAAATTGCTTGAATTTTAAATGTGTGGAGATTGTGCCATAGGGGTCCCACATCTTTAGCTCATCAAGTATAAATTTGAAAGAATCCCTATTCATGGTCATATTATTCACCTAATCCCAATTTTGTAACATAGTTTTTCCAATAGTCAAAGGAAAGGAATGGAGGAGGCCTTTCCTCTTGTCTTCACACACTCTACCCACATCATTAAGAATCTAGTATGTAGTTTCTTGATCTACCAACTTGATGGGAACATAGATAGGCAATCTATAAGGTTTGATCAAAATCCCCTCAATCTTAATCACTATACAATCTAGATACAACTATATGCCTCTAATTTCTTCCACATATTTCTTGATTATATGGCTTATCTTGGACATAGGGATCCCTATGATGGATTCTACCAAGGATGGATACACATAGTCACAAATTAATTGGATGTTATGCCTATATTTGAATATGTGTAGATTTGAATAGTGGTGGGAGACTATAAATCTTCCCTCAGGTGACTATTTTTGATATGAGGGATCTAGGTGGAGGTTAGTAAGGCATCCAATACATAGGACATTATGAAGAATTGGGTGTTGATATTCTTATTGATGGTTATGAATTATCTTTCCAGATATATGTTGATCATCTCTCTAATTAGAGGAATGAACCCTTTCTCTATCATAAAGTAAATTTAGGACACCCAACTCTTATTAACATAAGTGGTAGAAGGGGCTCCAGATATCCTATTCAATAGAGTCATGATTACCCTAACCCCATCTCTAAATTAGGAAACTAAGATGTTACCAACATGGTCTTAGATCACATGGCTCCCTTAAAGCAACCATGGCCTAAGGATGGTATCTAGATCATTATTTTTATTCCACTCCTTAATAGTGAGAAAATTCACTTAGGTTTTTAGAAGCTTGTAATAACTCTCAAAGTCAAATGGGGAAATGAATGCAATTATTCTAAAGGTCCTTTCATGAATAATCCAACCTTGCTCAATATTATAGTCCTTTAAAATGGGATAAAATATGTCAATATAGTGGATTACCTCTATTTTGGTGGCTACATAGTGGAGACTATCCATTTGGACTGCAACTAGGTTGTAGTACTTTCTGGTCATGGTGGCAATCTTCAACTCTTCCTTAATGATGGCTTATATCTCTTCAATGGTCCAAAAGAGCTCAAACCAATTCTTATTGCCTGTGTTTAATGAAACAATGTCTAGGTCAATGTCCTTGAAGACCCTTCTTTCATTGTCTATAGACAAATATAACTCTATCTCATCTCTATATTTCTACTTCTAAGCTGCCATGGCTTCCAAACTTTTGCCAATTTCTTATTATTGTGTTCTAGATGGTCTTTGGGTCAATTCTTTTGTTCTCAAATTGTAATTAAACTCTCTTTTAGCTTAACTATGATCAATCTAAGCTCAAACTATGGATTTTATGCAAGTTTGGGGCTCTCCAAAATCTTTAATGGTGATGTCTTACTTTGACTTTGATTCATATGTGCCTCAGATTTGATTTAGACCATTACCTTTCTATGTTTGCATTTTTAACAAAAAAATATTCACTTTTATTTCTTTGTGCTTGCATGGTGATTATTTGGAGTCCATTTATCACTTTTCATGGAATTTTTCATAAATGCCTTCAAGCACTAGCTGTTGGTATTTAAAAATTATCTTTTACTTTATAGAATTTGATCAAGATCTAAGGATTAGTGTGGGCTATTGATTGTGATCTAGGCCCTTGTATGTCATTGGCCACCTTGGCATCGAGCCTCATGGTTTTGCCACTTATCACCTCCATGGGATTTTTGAGCTCTGTATCCTACACTTGTCACATATTAAACACATGTCTACCATATGTTGAGCCTGGGGGCTCTCATAGAACTGTTAAATAGTCATCAGTGATTTTTCACCATTGGATCTAGAGTCATGATGAATTGTAGATGATCATATCCTATAATATGCATGAGATTTAATCAATGAATATATATATAAAGGACTTACATTAAAATTATTTTATTTAAGTCTATTTCATATTAATAAACATGAGAAGACTTATGTTAAAGCATTGTATGCTATGTTTTTAAAGCATAATATCAAAGTGGCCTCTTCAAATGATAGAAACACATGCTCCTTTTGTCTAAGTAAAATTTTTGAATATATTGAATCTGAAGACGTCATGGATGTCAAAGATAGCCTTGTAGACATCAAATGATGTTTGTGAGAATGTCAAATTTAAGCTCTTGAAGTTCCTAGTTTTGGTGGGCTTATAGTTGATGGTTGCATAGATCCCAATGATGGCCTCATGGTCATAAAATTATGTTTGTATGAACCTCAAATTTAATATATTAAAAATATTACATTCAAATGTGATATAACCATTTATCAACTCCATAGGGCTTCTTGGGATCTCAAATTCAATTCACTCCATCTAATTCAAATCCTTGAAGTGAGGGCCATTTGATCATGATATAAGAAGTCACACACCATTGGTTCTATTTAAAAAGTGGGACCCTTTGTTATCAAAATTTGAATGTTGGAGTGTTATGTGGTGACTCCTTAGAGCTTCATGAGCCTTTAACCTTTCATCACTACATTCACTCTATCTGATTAAAAACCATGATGAAGTGTAGACCATTAGATCTACAAAATATCAAGGTTTTTAATTTAAAACTCGATATGAAATAAGACTTAGGATAAAAATATTAAGACTAAGGTCTCGTTCATGTTAATAAACATGAAAGGGGCCTTAGAGTTAAGGCTTTAGGCTAAGTAGGTAGTAAAGGGACCATTCTTAGGAAAATCAAAGGACCCTACCAATATGAAATTTAGACCCAGGTAGATAGAAACTTAGGATAAATATTTAAGACTAAGGTCTTATTTTCATTGATAAATGAAAATGGGGCCTTAGGGTTAAAACTTTAGGTTAAAGTTTTTAGCAAAGGAGACCATGCTAAAATAAAGGGACCCTACTATCATAACATTGGACCACATTAGAAATATAAGTACAAAAGGGAAAAATAAAGGGGACTAAGAATAATTTTTAGGCTAAGGTTTGGTCTTATTAAAAAATATGAACAAGCCTTAACATAAAAATTGGGCTTTAGTCTAAAAATAAATTTAAATTATTCCTACTAAATATAAATTTGACACAAGGGTTTATGCTAGGGTTTTTAGAGGAGAGTTTTTAGAACATGAATCCCAAATAAAGTTAATCTGTAAATTTTATGCATGATCCATTCAATAGGGCCCCATGAAATTTACAATTATAAGACATGAAGACCAATTATTAGAAACATTAGGTAAGATTAAATCAAAACCATAAATCAATAAGCCAACTTTATCAGAGTGGATGATCTTCAAATTATAAAAATGATCTAATCACATACCATGGTTTTAGGTTTAAGGTTTAAAGTATCTCAAGGGTCCTATTTTTCAAAAATTGGGGTATGTTGACCTCAATAAAATGGAAACTTTTGGGGGAAACATAGAAATATGTTAGAACTTATAGACTCTATTTTATACAAATAACTAAAGTTATCCACTCCACTTAATCAATTTCATTATCTAGATCATTTTATGGATGAAACAAACCTTGCATAATTGGGATCAAACATTAATACATAGCCATGTTGTGTGTGTGATTTAATTATAATTACTTTTTTCCATGGGATTTATGGGATAACTTCTAGGTTTCATATCTTTAATCATGAACACTGGCTTAGAGCATGTTTAGATATTCATTAAGAACCATGCTTCTAGTTTAGGGAAGGCTTGGGAATTGCTCTATTGCTAGACAAGCATCTATATCCATGATAGAGATGCCATTATCTCTACTCATGGCCTTTATCCACTAATATCTAGGTGTCCATAGCCCAGTGGAGATTAACAGAATCAGGTATGCCTAAAAAGATTTGGATTTTAAATTACATTCATATTTTTTGTATTTTTATATCTTTTATACTTTCAACAAGGTTAGGAACCAAGGTAATCAGGTTTAAGGATTTAGTCAAGTGTTTGATCCTTATAAAATCACCTATGGATGTAACCCTTATCTTAGATAAGTGTGTTTGTTAAGTGAAAGCATGATTATGCCTCAATAGATTAAGTTTTCATCCTACAAGTATAACTCTTCTTAAAACCAATTTTAGGTCAGGACAATGTTTAAGTTATTATGAATAATTATTCCATTAGTCTTTACCAGTTTATTTAAGTCACAACATTAGGAAAAAATTAAATTAATGGTCAATAAATATATTAGGTTCATACCCACATTCTTTGAATTTGGAGGTTCAATCAAACTAAATAAACTTTGAGATGAAGGTTGTCTAAAAGGACTTATTGGAAGTAAGGAACAAGGCAAAAATATCACACACATAATATAAATTAGTAAAATAAGAAATAAATAGATATATACATGATTATATATACACAAGGGATAGGAAAGAAAGAAATAAAAGAAACTAACTAGCCTACCTACACTAAGTCTAACAATCTTATAGAGTTACTTCATTAAGACCTCAAGAAGAACAATAGATAAGTAATACTTGAGGTACTACCCATTGGTGGGTAGTGTAAACTCTGATCCTTATAATTATTTGAGTCTAAAGGTGTTCTCTTTTAGGGTGTCTACAATTTGATAGGGGCCAATCCACATAGGTGTGAACTTGCCATCCTTTCCCTTATCTAAGATGCTTTGTCCCAAAGGAGAATGAAATCCCCTTATCTAAATACCTTGATCTTTGATCTCTTATCAAGCCACCTCTTCACCATGGTCTGATGTCTATTAAAATTATTAAAGGCTTCCTCCCATGTATCTTCCATTTAGATGGTGTCTAGACATATTGAATTTTCAAGATTTTATACTTCTTCCATATCCTCTTGAATGAATTTTTATGTGGGAAACTTGAGAGTGATAGGGAAGATAGGCTCTTGGCCATACACTAATATAAATGGCAATGCCTTTAGGTATTTCTTGATCCTTACTCTGTTTACACATATGGCATACTTGAGAAGATTATGCCAAGTTTTGGGCTTATCTACAATAGACTTCTTACTTGCTTTTATTAATTTCTTATTGATATACTCAGATAATAAATTTCATTAGGCATAATGGTTGGATGAATAGTTAAGAAAAATTCCATTATCATATGCCCATTCTATCATCTCTATTTACATAAATGTAGATCCATTGTCACACACCAAAGAGATTAAATTTCCAAATTTGGTACAAATGTTATCCTCTAGAAAACTAATCACTTCTTCAGTCCTACATTATTTGGTGGCTATAGATTCAATCCAACTTGTGTAATAATATATGGCATTAAATACATAATTGTGACATTCTGATGAATTAGGGTTGATTACCCCTACAAATTCAAACCCCCATTATGAAAAGGGGTTATCAACCATGACTAGTTGTAAATGCATTGATGCTTTAGGCTCTTTAGTGTTAAATATCTGGCATGAGTGACATTCCCTCACATGCTTATGAGAATCCTTAAAAATAGTTAGCCAATAGTAGCTATCTCTGAGGATCTTTTGGGTTGTAATTTTTTTAGATGGGTGCCCATTGCTAAACTTCTCATGGAAGGTGCTCATGATTTGGGTAGCTTCTTCTTTTGAGACACATCTTAGGTATACCCCTTCAAATTTATTTCTAAATAAGACTCCATCTTTGATAAAATAATGGGTAAACTTGAGCCTTATATCCCTATTTTGCTCTTTGGTTAGTCCCATAGGATAGGTACCAAAAACTAGTAAATGAATGATGGAATCATACCAATCACCAGCTTAAAATATTTATTGATCAACTTGAACAATACTTAGCTTAGGGATAGTATAAGAAATCATTTGGATCAAGCCTTAACACCTTACTAGTTTTTTCATTTTCATTTCTATGTCATATTCTTGCAAAACTAACATCCATTTACCTCTATGTTCTCCAAGCTCATTTTGGCTCCGCATGAGCTTTGTGTTAGGGTTAGGTATAATAGCATGCGCCTTATTTCTAAGGATATAGTACTTAAATTTATTCATTGCCTTAACTAATACATATGTTTGTTTATTAATTAATGAATATTTCAATTCAACATTCTTAAAGTTAGTACTCATGAAATTTATTGGGTGATTACACCCATCAACTTTTTAAGTTAAAACTATATCCATAGTATGATCAGATGCAAAAGAATAGAGATAAAATTCCTTTGAAAAGTCAAGGCTTATCAATACTAGATCTTGGCTAATTGTGTATTTGATGTCATTAAGTGCCTTCCTAGATTCCTGATTCCATGAAACCTTGGAATCCTTATTTATCATGTCATCTAATGGCTTGACAAGCTCTGTAAATCTAGAAATGAACTTCCTCACAAATTTTATCTCACCAAAAAATGATTTTAACTCTTTCTTACTATTTGGAGGCTCTATCTTAGATATAGCTTCCACTCTTTTAGGATATATGGAGACCCCATCTTTAGTTATGACATGACCCAATAATTTGCCTTAAGTAATGCAAAATATGATTTTCTTGGGGTTTAGGGAGATTCCATACCTTCTACATCTCTCAAATACTTTTTGTAAATATATAAAGTGATATTCTCTATTTTTATAAAAAAAATGGTTAGATCATCCATATATATAATGATACACTTACCAATTAGACCCTAGAAGGCATGGTCCATGTCCCTATATCTCCCATTTTTATTATCAAAAAAGGCATTATTTTATAGGAAAAGGTCCCCCATTTAGTTGTGAAATTTATCTTCATCATGTCTTCTTTGTTAACCAACACTTGGTTGTATCCTATAAAGCCATCAAGAAAAGGCATCATGGTTGAACCTGAAATAACTTGTTTCACTTGGTCAAGAGAGGGAAGAGGATAATTATATTTTTTAGATGATTTATTAAAATTTTAAAACTCAATGCATAGCCTAATCTCACCATTCTTCCTGATTGGGACCAAATTGGCCACCTAGGTAGAATTCCTTATGGGAAACATAATTCTAGAATCTAGTAATCTCTTAACCTCTTTGAATATCATTAGTTCAAAGAAAGGGTTCATAGGCCTTTGATTTTTATTGAAAGGTTTACAAATTTATTTAAGGGGTAGCATGGGTGATGACTCTTGGATGAAATATCTTCAGTTCATCATAAGACCAGGCTATGACATCTTTGTACTTTGTTAACAACTCTTTGGCCTTCTTATTCTCAATGTTACTATAGGCTTTTCCAACATTAACCAGCTAGGGTTGATCATGGGGTCCAATATCAACAACATTGTAGTCTTTTACACTTACTTTGGGAATCTTAGAAACCTTTGCTAGCTTGTCTTGGTCAATCAACCTCTCAAAGGTAATCATGCCTTTTGGAATATTATTGTAATTCAACTAAATGACCTTACCATCAAACTTGTCTTCTCTAAGGGCATTTTCATTAGTCTCATCAATAATGTGAGCCTTAAATTCTCCAAAATTAGTCATGAAATACAATATCTATTGATCATCATTAAAACCCTAAAAATGATTCACATTATCTAGGATCAAAGGACAAGGTAACAACTTAATGCTAAAGTTGGGTGAGTCTTAGTTAGGCATGAGGTTGGCTACAACATATTCCAACTAATCAGTAGCTTGGTTCTCCTCTTTGAGGATGGAGATAATGTTAAAGGCATCAAAGACTAAATTAGATCCTATAACCTAAACTTACACCTTATAAATTATGAAATCTTGCATTGATATTTTATTTTCACCTAATTGACTACTAGTTCTAAATCACCATAGACTAGTAGTTATTTGACTTTATTTTTTATATAGAATTACAAGCCTAGGATGAGGGCCTCATATTTATCAAGGTTATTAGTGCATGTAAATTGGAGTCTATAGGAAGCATGATATTTATTACCAATAGGGTTAGTTATGAAAATACCAATGCTAGATCTAGCCTTACACCTAGCACCATCAAAATGTAGCTTCCATAACCCAGGCATAACATCAGTATTCTTAGGATCACATACCTTTGTAGTCTCTAGGGTGAAAACCCCTAAGTTTGAGTCAATTATGTTGACCCTTTCATTTACAAAATTTTACTTAGTGATCATGTGTTTTATCCTTGACTCTCTTTTAACCTTGATCTGGTTTGGAAATCCTTTCCAAAGCAACCATAAATGTGAACAATCCATGAACATGTAGCCATTTAGAGCTTTGGTCCATTATTTGATTAAAAATATCCCATAAACATTAGGAATGTAAACAACTTGGATATTAATAAACTAATAAACTCTATGCTCAGAGGCCAATTGCATATGAACATTTAATAATTACCTAATCACCTTGACTCTAAATTTGTCTAATTGAGTAACAACTCTATCAAACTTAATAGGTGTCAAGCCAAATTGTTTGCAAATAGCTACTATCATGATATTGGCGTATTCACTATAATCCAATAAAAAATTGTGAAAATTCTTACCAAACATCTTGACTATGAGTAGGAAAGGAAGAGAATATGCCTTAGCTTTGTACATAGCTATATTGGCATTGTCAACTTTGGGTGGTTTGTTTGATTTATTTGATAATGATTCCAGTAAGAGGTGCCTTTGTTCTATGATATACATTAATTCATGCATTATGATGTTAGATTTTATCTTCTTTGTGTCTTTAAAAATATTATAACCAGTCTTATTTGAATAAATAGGAACACCAACATTATGTTTAGAGGTACTCCCTTTGGGTGAAACTGGATCATTGCTTAAAGAAGTGTCTAGAAGAGTTCTAAAGTTATTTAAAGGTGTTGAGGTTGTCAAGGGATATCTCTAGTCTTGATTACTCAAAGGATAAGTCTTCTTAAATAATTGTTGGAAGGCCCAGATTTCCTTAAGGACATCATCAGGTTCATTGTCCTCTTGAAAAGGGAAATCAAATGTCTCCACCATGAAAATTTGATTAACAAGCTTAGACCCTAAAGTATCTACACCACTATCCTTATTAGGGACCACTTCAAATGTGTCTAACTCTTCTTGGAAATATTCCAAATCCTTAAAAAACTCAATGCAATTGATCTCACCATGCTTGGTTATATAATAGACCCTATAATAATTAGGCAAAAAATATCAATATGATTAATGTCCATAGTCCTCTTTTCAGAAGATGGTTCATTATTCTTATTATTTTGGAAAATATCATTATGTAATCTATTGTTGAGCCTATTAAACCTTTGGAATGAGAAGTTCCTACTAGATCTCTCTAGTATTTCCAACATTTTTTTGTAACTAAAGGAAATCAATGCTTAATTTTTGGACCATTTTCAAGATAGACTCATTCTCATTATTAGGATTTTTAGAATTGTGAACCTAGTTATTGTTGGCACTAGTATCTGGTACTAAAGTTATTTATTCATTTGTATTGAATCCATTAGTAGTAGGATGACTCAAGAATCCTAAATTTTGATTAGGGGTAACATGACTCAAAGGCAATTGATTCAGATTTGGGAGTTGATTTAAGGTTGGAACATTCTAATTTTTTTTTGGGAAGATGTTCAAATAGACAAATGTGGATTGATATTTCGGATAGAGTAGGCCATTTATCCCTAGGGATGGATTTAATAATTAATGATCATAGCTTTATAATGAACCCTAGATAGTGAAGTTATAGCTAGAAGAGATATTTTCAAAAATATAGAAGTCATGGGATCTACAACATCCTTATAGATCTCTATAGATAAAACCTCATTAGGTTTATAAGGTTCTATGGTCCTACTATACATTTTTTAGAACCTAGTGTTAAAATACCTTATGGAATCACTTGCATCCCTCTTGATGGTTGTGAACTGGTGGTATATGACACATAGACCAACAAATTTTCCAAATTGGTCTATGAAAACATTAATGAAACCATCCCACCTAGTAATATAATTGTAAATAAAATTGAGAAACCATTCATATGCATCATCTTTAAAAGTAAAGAGGAATAATATACATATTACATATTCATGTATGATATTTAGTAACCTTAAAGTATCTTTGAAATATTTAAATTTCTCTTTAGTAGTTATAAAACCAATTAGACTAAATGTTGGCAAGTATTTTTTAGGGTTACGTGGGAGATCATGTACCACACCTCACATGTTGATTGAAGAATCTCCCAAACAAGACATATTTTAATGAAGGTCAAAGATAGAGGTACCTTGAAGAGGTGAGGTTGGTAAATATTTATATTGTCTATGCCTACCTTTATCTCACTTGGATTTCTATGGACTTTAAGCTCAAACAAAGGCTCTTTTGTCTCTAAATATGATATTTTTTGGATCCTTGATAATTACGTCTTGAATATTGAAGATCTTGTTTGAAATATGATGTGTCAATTTGATCTTTATAAAGAACAAGGATTAAACGTGCCAATTAAGCTAATTTTGTAAATATTTGTATAAATAATAGTAAAAGATGTCAAACTTTGACTAAACTAGCTCAAAGATGTATCCAATTATGCAAATATGGTTTAGCTTTATAATTATAAGCTCAAATAAACCTATATCTATGAAAAATGTACCAATATTTAATCAAAACCAACTATTCTAACCTCAAATTCTATGGATCTTTAGATCTTAAGCCATATTTACCAAAATTAAGCATCAAACTTCAAAGAGCTTTGATCTTTGTCTAAAATAAGAACAAAAATATGTCAAATACCACAAAGATCAATGATCTTTACACTTCTAAGGAAATAATTATGCAAAAGTGAAAATATAACACCAATCTTAGATCAAAACACTATGATTAACAAAGATTCAATCAATTAACAAAGAGAGGCCCTACTTTTAGTGCCAATGAGACTTGTTGATGCCTCTAAATGTATCATAGGTGTCCTTAGTGTTCAAAAAACACTTCTCATTTTAGAATTTGTGGAATTCAGAGCATGAGTAGTAGGTTTTGGAAACTTATGTTACCTATGGTGAAATAGTAGCAGAGTAATGTTTAACTATTCCACAATTTTTATATTAATTGATGGTTGAGAGCCACCATGGACCAAATCTTTGCAAAGTGTAAGTATATATGCTAATACAAGTGAAATATGATCAAAGCTTAAACTAAAGACTAATCTAAATGGATATTTACAATAAATATGAAATAAAGTGATCTAGTTAAAAAGAAGCAAAAGAAAAAGGTAAGGTAGAAAGATAATAATTGATTATTGATCTTAGCCTCAAACATCATGATAAATTCTTAATTACAACTGAGTATACATTTAACCAATATATATTAGAAAATAGCATAAGATCAGATCTCACTACATAATAGGCAAACCTCCAAAGATGATATAAATAAGTACAAGTAAGAAATGAATTTACTTATAAGATTTTCTACCACACTCAAATAACATCTGCACATTCTAATATAGAGAAAATGAAACAAACCATATTCAATATCATTCAACTAATCTAACATAAGCACAAATTATTAACCCTATAATAAAAAATGCAACTCAGAATTCATATAAATTATTCAAATCTAAGACTTAAGACTAGAAATTGAGAGAAAATCCTTACAAAAATTGACATAAACAAACTTAGACAGTCTTTTCATAATACCTTGATTGTATTAACTACTCAAAGTATACAATTTTTTCTCAAAAATATCTCCCTTTAAAAGATGGTAGTATTCCTTTTATAGGAGGACAAGGAAGTATACCAATTAATTACAAGATAAAAATGTATAAGAATTAAAGAGAGTTATCTTTTTTCTACAAATTTCTAGAATACATTTTCTTTTCCAAACTAAACTGACCTAGAGGTAATATGCTAACAAACTAGCATATGCCTTTACAAAAGGATATTATTTTTTCAAAATATTATAGTCATTTATAAAATAGAATTTCATTTAAATTCTTAGCTGATGAGCCATGCTCTTGATAAATTTCTTAATATTACTAGAGGATGTTCATAGCCTTTTGGTACTACTCATTAACTGATTACATGTACACAACTAGTCTTAAAAAACACTCCTCATTATCAACCAAAGCATTCAATTCTTTATCATTTCTAGCCATGGCTTCTTTGATGTGTTTGGCCTCATGTATCATTTCTCTTACATTAAGGATCATGTCTAGGATCCTACTATTATCTTCCCAAGACTGGCCTTGACTCTTACTTTTTATTTCTTAGGTTACCAAAGTAGCCCTATATTTGAACTCATCATCTTTGAAGATGGATAGGAAAGTGGGCTATGTAGGGTTAGTTATCATGGTCCATAAGAGTTGTTTAATCCTCCCAATTGTATCCTCATCATCTTTCAAGAGTCTCTCTAGTTCTTATGACCAAGCACATAGACTCTGGACCTTATCCATAACAATTCCTAGAATTGCATTCAAGTGTCCTAAACTAATTGTTTTGAAACTAGGAATATATTTTCCAATCTACATGTTGATCATTCCTATTATTTGATCCTTTGAATCTCACCATTGGGTGGCTTGAAACATATCATAGAAGGATTCCTCAATAATTTTAATCATTAACTTAGGCACTAATAAGACAACCTATGTCTTCAAATTCTCATTCTCCCTTTCCAGGTTGGATATCCTTTGTTTCATACCTTTGATGTCTACTCTAACCTAAGCTGAATGAGCCTCAACAAGGCTTTCAATGTCCTCTTCATGGATGGGTAAATCACTAGGTTGTTATCCCTAAACTAAATCTAAGCCTATAAATGGCTCAAACTTTTGGAATGTGAACTCTTTAGTCCCAACCATGGCCTTTCTAGTTGCCACTCTCTCTAATCCAGCTATCTCTATATTAAATTGCAAAGTAGTAATTAGTTTAGTGTACTTTGGAGGTTTAGGAACCTCTATTTAGGTACTACTTGATTCTTCTAAAGCATCCATATTCTTTTTATTTAAACCTATAGTGTTCATTATTCTTGTTTCTTCATCCTCCTTCATTAAATACCTTATCCATGGCTTGATATTATCATGCACATCAATGTTAATAGTTTTAGTCAGAACCCATGAGTGGTGTCAATTGGGGATTTTAAGAATTTTTCCATAGATGAACAAATCAGGGAGGATTGGTCCATAGATGGGGTGTTTATCACTAAATAATTTGACATCACTCATGGGATTAGTGAAAGTAAACTTTGGCTTCTTTGATCCAAATGGGATCATTGCCAATTTTACCTTTCTCTTCTTCAATGGTGCCACTAGGACAAGATACAAGGTAACTTCTTTCCCCTTTTCTTTCTCAACCTACTCTATTTTTATTTGTGCTTCTTTAACTTACTCTTCCTCTATTATTTCACTTGGATCCAAGGCAAGCATGTCTAAGTACTCCACTAGAGACTCTAGTCTATTAAGCGGGGTTAAAGATGATGGGCCCTCACCAGGTATATCTTCCATATTACCCTTATTAAGACCTTATGTAATATATGCTTGGGCCTATTTACCTTCCACATGTGGTTGATCTTGAAGGGGCCTTAAAGTTCTAGGCATCAAATGGTATTGTAGAGGTCCCATTTTCCATATGCCTCTAGGGGGCTTCTGATCACTTCTCAGTCTATGCTCAAGTCTGATGTTATGTCCCTTAAGCCTAACCAATATTACTTTTAAATTATTTTATTTAATATATATGGTGTCTTGGACATCAAGTTGGTTCACATATACTAACTTCAAAAATTACTTAGATTTCAAGTGTGTGGAGATTGTGCCATTGGGGTCCAATATCTTCATCTCATTAATTTAAAATTTAAAAGAATCCCTATGCCTAGCCATACTATTTACCTGATCCAAATTTTATAACATAATATTGCCAATATTCAAAAGAAAGGGATGGAGGAGGCCTTTCCTCTTATTGTTTTGCACTTTTTCCACACCATTAATAAGTTGGTATGTAATTTCATGCTCTACCATTGTGATGCTAACATAGATAGGTAATCTATAAGGTTGGATCAAAATCCCCTTAATTCTGATCACTGTATAATATAGATACAACTAGATGTCTCCCATTAGCTCCACATATTTATTGATTATAGGGCTTACCCTAGGCATAAAGATCCCTATGATGGATTTTACCAAGGATAGATACACATAGTCACAAATGAATTGGATATTATGCTTATATTTGAATATGTGTAGCTCTGAAATAGTGGTGGGAGACTATAAGTCTTCTCATCAATTTTTGATATGAGGGATCTAGGTAGAGGATAGTAAGACATCCAATAGATAGGACATCATGAAGAATTAGTTAATGGTATTATTCTTAATGGTTTTGAATTGTCTTTATAGATATATTATGATCATGTCTCCAATTGGAGGAGTGAGCCCTTTCTCTATCATAAAGTAAATGTAGGACACCCAACTCTTATTGACATAAGTGGTAGAAGGGGCTCTAGATATCCTATTAAATAGAGTCATGATTACCCTAACCCCATATCTAAATTAGGAAATTGTGATGTTATTAGAAGGGTCTTAGATCACATAGCTCACTTGGAGCAACCATGGCCTAAAGATGGTATCTAGAAAATTCTTGTTAGTCCATTCCTTAATAGTGGGCAAATCCACTTATGGATTTGGAAGCTCATAATAAATCTCAAAGGATAATGTGGAAATGAATGCAATTCTTATAAAGGTCTTTTCATGAATAATCCAACCCTAATCAATCCTATAGTCCTTGAAAATGGAATCAAAGATATTGATACAATGGATTACCTCTAGTTTGTCAACTACATGGTAGAGACTATCCATTTCAACTATAACTAGGTCATAGTACCTTCTAGTCATGGTGGCAATCTTCTACTCTTCCTTAGTGATGGTTGGTAGCTCTTCAATGATCCAAAAGAGCTTCTTATTACCTATGTTTAATACAAAAACATCTAGGTTAGTGTCTGTTATGTTCCCTTTTTTAGTGGACATCTTCAGACTTGATGAGTAGCCTACTATGCGACCCTCATAGGCTGATAGGATGGATAGAGGGTCATAATGGAGCTTGGCTTGGCTTCAATTAGCAAAATTTCTACAGTTGGTTTTCATTTGGGCTCTTTCAGACACATTTTCTTGAGTTCCTATTATTTAGGTACTTTTGACATGAAATGGAGCACCCTTATTTTGGTATGGTCATGTGCAGAATCACTCCCTGATTCACCAGCTTCAGTCGGTTTGAGGATCTGACATATATTGAGGGAGATATTAATATTTGATTGATTTAATCAAATATTAATTATTTGACCTATTTTTAATTATGAAACCCTAATTCTTAATTATGAAACCCTAATTAGGGTAAGCACACCTTTTGGAGGATATAAGGGTTTCTTATTGGAGGGAGGCAAATTATCCATTGATTATTGATTGTTGAAGAATTCTTCTGTGAAGATTGAGCCAAGGGTTCTAAGATTCCATTTACATTGGAGAATTTCCACTCTTCAGTGTGTGTGATTTAGAGGTTGTGAGAGATCAGTCGATCTATTGCCAGTTTGAGAGATAACTTCATACAAAAGTTATCACAGAGGTTTATAGGTATTTCTTTATTTAGGTTTTGTTTTAGAAATTATCCAGATTAAGCTATTCTGTATTAGTGCCATATTTCTTGAGATCTAGTATACAACATAGAGGCCACAACATATTATCTTACTTCTATATGGAATCCATACCAATCCATGCATTTTGTATAGTTCTGCATCAGGTCGTACAGAGCCACAGGTAGCTCAAAGACCGACATCGGCAGTCTAGAGACCAACATCGATCGACTTCATACCAATGATGGTAGAATAGATCGACCAACTAAGACCGATGTCAACAGTATATTGACCAACAATGGCAATATAAATGATGTTGGTGACTATGTTTTGACATAGAAACTTGAGCCATTCCAAATTCAGGTTTTATTTCCAGATTTGTAAAAGACCAAGTTTTTAAGACAGTATTTTCATATTTTTTATATGCATGACAGAGGACAGCTATTGTAATCATCTGGATGAATAAATAAGATCATTGATTTTCCAGTTAAGAGATTATACTGTGGTTTATTTATTTTATTGAATTTATCTTGCAAAAGTGGCATCTTATTTCATGCAAAAGCATAAAAAAAGTAAGATACAGGGAAGCAATTCAAAATATCCAGTTTCAAATTTCAAGGGAAACAGGGGATATTATAGTGGTATCCAAGTTTTTGTCTTTCTATAGTCCCTATTGGTTGGGGATATTGCAGTGTTATTAGAGCTAAATTCCTACCATCATGTTGGATAGATCAGAGCTAAGTCCTGCCATCCTGTTGGGTAGTTTGGGTAGGTTGGACATTGAATCAATTAGTAAATCATGGGTACTTCAAGTACTCAAAAATAGTGGGATAAGGATATGGAGAAGTTGAAACAAAGTTTGAATATGTTGGTTGAAAACTAGAAGAGGATGAATAAATTACTTTCAGACCCTACATTCGAATCCAAATTAGTATGGCGTATGACATCCTTTTTTAAAGGGTCCACATCACAAAACAAGAAGGAAGAGGAGGTTGATCACTTTTCTCATGCGCTAGAGGATACTCAAAATTCCTTGGTGTGTACTTAGTTGGCTCTCCAAGATTCTAAGAGGCACGTGGATGAACTATGTCATGAGGATTTAGACTCTCAGTTAGTTGCAGAGGATGTAGGAGCTGGAGATTGTGATGATGTGATAGTTTCAGCAGTAGCTTCCTTGAATTTAGATGAGGATGAGTCTGATGCTTGCATTTAGAGTGTGGAGGTGTACTCATATTTTAGTACATTGAGTGTTAATGGTCTTGAGGTGAGTTTAGATCAGGAGTTAGTGCATGTGGTAGGGACTCAGCTTTCTTTTATAGATAGGTCACATGTTGATGATGATATGTGTATGTCTAGTATTCACACTCCAGATTTAGAGAGTGTAGAAGAGTCCTAGGATTTGATTATTGCAGATGACACCCAGGGGAATGTAGTGGACAATTTTGAGGACTCAGTTTCATCAGTAGTTTCTTTCGGTATAGAGGAGTTGGACAATGATGCTATAGTTTTTGATACTCTATATGTTGATATGAGCTTTGGAGTTGATTCACAGAGTATGGATGGTAGTACTCTAGAGATCAGTGATGTTGAGTCTACAATTTTGGACCATGCATCAGAGGAGGATTGTAGGAGACAATCTAGCCAGTGCCATCATGTGTCTAGTCATCTAAGAGTTAGTGAGCGAGACATTACTATCGCTTGGAATCATTTCAATGCTGCTCGTCAGTTGTTAGCAGTTTATAGATGGGGTTATCTTACTATCATTGAGTGGGGAGGTAGTTATTTGTCCTTGATAGAGATCCACTCTTTATGGGAGGCTATCCAGATTTTGAGATAGGATTATATGTAGTTGGTAGCCAATAGAGATTATCTTATGGAGTGGGGAATCATAGCATATGATGCATTATTGGTCAAGGAAGATAAGGTGAGTGAGCTTACTCAGCAGCTCGAGGTGACTTTTGATAGTCTTGAGAGTATGTAGTTGGCTTATGAGGAGTCACAGTTTCATTTAGCTGAGGTGACCATGGATTTAGAGCATTTGTAGTTTTCACCAGGCCCAGACCCAGTTCATTTATATATTGAGGTGGTTGGTGGTGAGTACATTCCTTTAGTTGTTGCTAAGGAGCATGTTGTTGGGGTTGACACACATGTTCAAGATTTGGGAGTACCTAGTCTTGATGTGTTTGGGATACCAGTGGAGTCGAGTATCCAGATTGATTCTTTTCACACAGATGACAGTGTGGTATAGTTGGTTGTGCCACCTTTATAAAGGGATCAGTTGTGGTGTGCGGGGGAGTATGTTGATGCTTCCACATATAATTTTTACTGCACTAAATCATTCATGGAGTATTTTTTGGATAGTGCAAGTGTTCATCTAGACTCGCATAAAGTGACAAAAGGTGTTCTCATCTGAGGTACTAGTGCTATTAGAAGATTGGGTGGGGAGATTATATGGATCCTTTCTACTATGCTACCTCATAGGGATTTTGAGGTGGGGTTTGTTGAGCAGATTTCACAGGGTCCTATCTAGCCTATAGCCACTTGGAGTCACAGATTAGAGCCATCCGTTGATTCCTAGTTCAGTGATGGTGAGCTAGTAGTAGAGTTTGGGGGTTCCTACCAGCATTTTATGGTGGGGTATGCTCATTATTCTTCTTTTGACTTAGAGATTGAAGATTTTATTTCACGCAGGTGTAGATTGGCACCTATTTCTTACCATCCATTATGGAATGGATTAGCACCATATTTTGTAGATGGAATTGGTAGTTTCAAGTTACACAACTTGCAGTATCAGCACACCCATGATAGTTTATCAGAGATTAGATTTGGTGTCAGTGACTCAGGTACCTATGGTTGTTGTCATATCCATGGTATAGTTGGGTGTGAGTGTTAGTTAGACAGGGAATTGAGTTTTGATAGAGTCAATGTTTCAGTTGGCTTGAGTTCCATAGGGTGGGTTCTTCTACCATCATCTATAGTTGGTCTTTAGATAATTTTGTCAGTGATGTCAGTTGTTTGGGTGTTGAGTGTAGTTTTTTAGTTGCTGATTTTTGTACTGTTAATGTTGATGATTTCTTCACAGGGATTGGTTGGTGACATGAGGGACATTACACAACCCTTTCCTTGGGATCCAAGTGGATCGAGTGGTTTTTTGTTCTGTGATTTCTTGGGGACAAGCAATTTCAAGAGGGGTGGATCGTCATGCCCCCTTTTTTAGTAGACATCTTCAGACTTGATGATTAGCCTATTATGCGACCCTCGTAGGCTGATATGATGGATAGAGGGTCATAATGGAGCTTGGCTTGGCTTTGATTAGTAGAATTTCTATAGTTGGTTTTCATTTATGCTCTTTCAAACACATTTGCCTGAGCTCCTATTATTTAGGGACTTTTGACATGCAGCGGAGCACCCTTATTTTGGTATGGTCATGTGCAGAATCACTCCCTAATTCACCAGCTTCAGTCGGTTCGAGGATCCAACATATATTGAGGGAGATATTAATATTTGATTGATTTAATCAAATATTAATTATTTGACCTATTTTTAATAATGAAACCCTAATTCTTAATTATGAAACCCTAATTATGGCAAGCACACCTTTTTGGAGGATATAAGGGTTTCTTATTGGAGGGAGGCAAACTATCCATTGATTATTGATTATTGATTCTTGAAGAATTCTTCTATGAAGACTGAGCCAAGGGTTCTAGGATTCCATTTTCATTGGAGAACATCCACTCTTTAGTGTGTGCGATTTATAGGTTGTGAGAGATCAACTGATCTATTGCTAGTTTGAGAGATAACTTCATACAAAAGTTATCACAGAGGTTTATAGGTATTTCTTTATTTAGGTTTTGTTTTAGAAATTGTCCAAATTAAGCTATTCTATATTAGTGCCATATTTCTTGAGATTTGGTATCCAACATAGAGGCCACAACATATTATCTTGCTTTTGTATGGAATCCATACCAATCTGTGTAATTTTATACAGTTTTACATCAGGTCGTACAGAGCCGTAGGTAGCTCAGAGACCAACATCAGTAGTCCAGAGACTAATATCAATTGACTTCATACCGATTACGATAGAATAGATCAACCAACTGAGATAGATGTCGGTAGTATATCGACCGATGATGGCAATATAACCAACATCGATGACTATGTTTTGACACAAAAACTTGAGCCATTCCAGATTCAGGTTTTATTTCCAGATTTGCAAAAGACTAGGTTTTTAAGACAGTATTTTCATATTCTTTATATGCATGACAGAGGACATATATTGTAATCATCTAGATGAATAAATAAGATCATTGATTTGCCAGTCAAGATATTATATTGTGGTTTATTTATTTGATTGAATTTATCTCACAAAAGTGCAATCTTATTTCATGTAAAAGCATAAAAAAAAGTATGATACAGGGAAGCAATTCAAAATATCTAGTTTCATATTTTAAGGGAAACAGGGGATATTACAGTGGTATCTGAGTTTTTGTCTTTATACAGTCCCTATTGGTTGGGGATATTACAGTTTCCTTGAAAACCCACCCTTCATTGTCTGTAGACAAATATAACTTTGCCTTGTCCCTGTATTTCTTCCTTCAAGGTGCCATGGTTTCTAAACTTTTAAAAATTACTTACTGTTGTGTTCCAAATGGTATCTAGGTCAATTATTTTGTGCTAAAATTGTAATTAGACTCACTTTTATCTTAACTATGATCAATTTGATCTCAAATTAGGGATTTTATACAAGTTTAGGGTTCTCTTGCTTTAATGGTGATGACTTACTTAGACTTCAGCTCATACATGCCTCAAATTTGATTTAGACCTTTGCCTTTATATGTTTGCATTTCCAAGCACATAAGATCTTCACTTTTGTCACTTTGTGATTATATGGTGCTTATTTGGCATCTATCTATCACCTTTCTCAACATTTTTCATAAATGGCTTCAAGCACTAGTTGTTGGTATTTAAAAATTTCCTTTTGCTTCATACCATTTGATCAAGATCCAAGAATCAGTGTAGGCCATTGATCATGATCCAAGCCCTCACATGTCATTGACCACCTTGGTATCAACCCTTGTGGTTTTTCCCCTTGCCACCTCTAAAGGATTTTTTATCTCTATATCTTGTACCAATCACATATTGAATGCACATATACCACATGTCAAGCCCATGGGCTCTCATAGAACCATTCAATAGTTATTAGTGATTTCATGCCATTAGATCAAGAGTCATAATGAAGTACAAATCCTTAGATCCTACAAGATGCATGATATTTAATCAGTTCATATTTATATAAAAGACTTAGGTTAAAATCATTTTAGTTAGGTCTATTTCATAATAATAAACATGAAAAGGCTTAGGCTAAATCATTTTTTACTAAATTTTTAAAACATAATATCAAAGTGGCCCCTCCAAATGATAGAAACACATGCTCCTTTTGTCTAAGTAAAATGTTTGAAGATCTTGAATTTGATGGCCTCATATACATCAAATGACATTCATGATAACATCAAATTTAAGCTCATGAAGTTCTTAGTTTAGGTGGGTTTAAAGGTGATGGTCACGTAGACATCAATGATGACCTCATGGTCATCAAATGATGGTCATACTAGTGTAAAATTTAAGCTCATAAAATTATTATATTTGAATGTGGGAACACCACATGGTGACTCTATGGGGATTTTTTGGATCTCATATTCAATTTGTTCCAACTGATTAAGAGCCATGATGAAGCGAGAGCCATCTGATCATGATCCAAGTAATCACACACCATTAGTTCCATTTAATATGTGGGACCCTTTGCTATAAAAATTTAAATGTGGGAGTGCCACATGGTGACTCTATAGAGCTTCATGAGCCTTTGACCTTTCATCACTACATTTAATCCATTTGATTAAAAGTCATGGTTGAAGCATAGGTCATTAAATCTATAAAGGAGAAAGGTTTTTTAAGTTAAGACCTAGGATAAAATAAGACTTAGGCTAAAAATGTTAATACTAAGGTCTCATTCATGTTAATAAACATAAATGTGGCCTTAACATTAAGGCTTTAGGATAAGTAGGTAATATAGGAACCATGCTTAGGAAAATAAAATGACCCTACCAATATGAAATTTAGACTCGGGTAGATAAAAAATTATTCTAAATCTTTAAGACTAAGGTCTTTTTTGCATTGATAAATACAAATGGAGATTTAAATTTGAAACTTTAGGTTAAATTTTTTAGCAAAGGAGACCATGCTAAAATAAAAGGACCCTAATAACATAACATTAGACTACATTAGAAATATGAGGAACAAAAGGGAAAAATAAAGGGGACTAAGAATATTTTTAAGGAAAGGTTTGGTCATTTTTAAAAACATGACAAGGCCTTAACATAAAAATTGAGATTTAGACCAAAAATAAATTTAAAATATTCTTGCCAAATGCTCCCACCAAATGCAAATTTCAACCAAGGGTTTATGCTAGGGTTTTTGAAGGAGATTTTTTAGAACATGAATCTTGAATAGAGTTAATCTATAAATTTTAATCATGATCCCTTTAATAGGTCCCCATGAAACCTGTAACTATAAGACATGAAGACCAATTATTAACAACATTAGGCAAGCTAAAAGCAAAACCATAAATCAGTAAGACAACTTTATCAAAGTGGATGATCTTCAAATTCTAACAATGATCTAATCACATGCCATGGTTTTAGGGTTAAGTTTAAAAGTATATCAAGGGTCTCAGTTTTCAAAAATGGGGGTATGTTGACATCAACATGGATGTGGGGGCACAGAGTGGAACACTTGGAGTATTTTGAATTTGAGAGGGTGAGGAGATAGTTTGGATTGATATAGGGTATCCTAGATGCACCATTACTATAAAAGAGGGATGACATAAAGAATGGGATACTAAAGGCCCACTATACTAAGCTAGAGGTAGGACCAAAACAAGATCTAGTAACCACATATGTAGATGATGTAGGATCTACACTGGCATATTCATTGTAGATGGGGATCATTTGGGAGAATGATAGGAGAGAGTAGTATAACCTTGGTAGGATGTAGTATATGTGGATATGGAGAATGTTAGGGACGATAACCCAATAAAGGAGGAGCTATTAGAGGTATATATATGGGAGATTATTGTAAAGCATGATTTATTGAGGATAGATTAGGATGCATTTTAGGGATATGTGACCACACTGTAGAAGACCTTAATATAGATATAGGGGAGCCATGATTTTATATAGGTCTAACTAGAGATGTTACAGGAGTCACAATCAGGTAATGAGAGATCATGATAGGTATAGAGTAGAGAGGAATAGACTGAGGGGGTGATATAATGGTTTTAGTGGATTCATGCACAAGAGGATAATGAGCCTAGATAGTTATTAGGACATAGTTGTAGAGATTTGATATTATGAGTAGATCATGTTAGAGTGGCTAAAATAGGTACCTTTATATGCTACCTATCTTTTAACATAGGTGAGATCATATTTATAGTCACAGGGTGGCTAAGTTAGCTTGGGGAGCATGGTATGAGGGAGAGGTGGTATGGATGGAGACAGGGGTGGAAGAAGGGATAACATTCATCTAAGTTATATATATTTTACTGATTAGTGATATTAACATTATATTGGCCATAGATCCATTTGTTTATTGTCATTGGCCAGAGATCCATCTTGTATATTGTACTTTGAGACATTCATGAGTTATATATATATATATATATATATATATATATATATATATATGTATATATATATATATATGTATATATATATATATATGTATATATATATATATATATGTATATATATATATATATATGTATATATATATTTATATATATATATATATATATATATATTCCTAATTTTTTAGTTATGAGTTAGCATTATATATTTTTAGATCATGCAATTTATTTAATTTTTGGTATGGTTATGGATTTATTATGGGATAATTTATAGTGATTAATTATTTCATAACTTGATTTTTATGAGATTTGATTAGATTTAAATTTTTTAATGATTTTGATAAAGAATAAAGGAGGTATATATGACTCCTTATTGGCTTAGATATTAACTAGAGATAAATAAATTATTGCATTTTCATCTGCATCCTTTATTTACTAATAATAATGACTTTTAACAACCCTATGGCAATTAATTTTATGATCTCTTAGATAAGAATTAATATAGATTTGATTTTTAAATGATGTAGGTCAAAGCTTATGTTTTTATGAATGTAAGTCTTGTATCATGTTTTTATATCTATAAGGATAACCTTAGAACCTTTCATGTAGACTTATCCATGTGGGAATTTTATGATTTTGGATAAAGCTGATCAATGTAGGAAACTTTCTTGAGATATTTTAACTTTTTCTTCAAGGATTTTTCTTTTCGATGCATGATTTAAAACCTAATAAATGTGGCACTTTTTCCATTGTACTTACTACTTAATATATCCATCCTTTTAGGGAGTGGTGAATAATTTAAGATATATGATTTCACAATTGTCCTTTAAGGGATCAATCTATGATTGTTATGCCTTTTATGGATAGTTGTCCTTCAAGGGAATAGTCTATATTTTTTTCCTTTTGCTTTGATATATTTTTATCCTATATTATTGACTTGGATTAAGGTAACCAAGGTTGACTTAAAGATTGTTTACATGAGATGATATTTCTATCCCTAAAATGAACTTTTGTAGGTGAGATATTTTAGGAAATAATGATTTTGAGCTCCTTATTGTGATAGGTAGAGCTCATCCATTTAGAACATGTTATGAATAGAGCCAAGGTGTTCATATTTAAGGTGAGTATAGGCATGTTTATATATATCCACATGATTCTTTATTATTATTGGGTATTTTTAAAGTGATAAGAGATGTGGTTTTAGGTTGTTTTTTAGACCAAAAAAGGATAACCTATGCTAATTTAGTTTATTTTAATCTTATTAATAATAGAAAGGACACATATGTAAAGAGTTAGAGGCTCATTTTATGGTTTTAATTCATGAGAGGCCAAATGATATGCCCTAGATCTATATTTATGAGTGATAATATATGGTTCAATCTAATTTGAAGTAGATTTTACTCACTTTTTTCCATATTTTTGACATGTTGGTTTTATTTAAGGACAATGTCATTAATACTAAATTCTTATTATTTTAGTTGCTGATTATATGTATGTTTTATTATTTCTTGATATACATAGAGATGGTCAAGGGACATGGATTGATGTTAATCTAAAATTTCAAGATATACTAAACATTCTTGATGATATTATTCTTTAGAAACTATTTCTCTAAGAGAAATCCTAAGAGAAAGAATCTATATTTCTAGAAGGAGGACAACATCTATGTCATAGACCAAAGAGAAAGGGGTAGCACCTATATAGGTTTGAAATCTAGTACAATAAGCCCATATGGATAATGGAATATGAAGATGTCAATTCTTCCCAACCTCACTAACTAATTTGGTTAGCATTTTAATTAGGGTTTTATTAGATGCTTCAGCCTATCCATTAGCTTATAGATAATAAGGTGAAGAAAACCTTAGACTAATATCAAAAGAGTTACAAAGTCTTTAAACTTTATTATATTTAAAATATTTTCCATTATCTATAATTATATTATGAGGGACATTGAATAAACATAGAATACAATGATTAATAAAATCAATAATCTTGTCTGCTTTGGTCAAAATAAGGGGAATAACCTCCACCCACTTAGTTAAGTATTCATTGGTGGTAATTATAAAAATATTTCACTAGGAAGATTGAGGATTAATCTATCCTATAAGGTCTAACCCCCACTAATTAAATGGCCAAAAGTTCCTAACTACCTATAATGCATGACTAGGTATTTGTGTTAGTTAACATGTTGTTGATATTTCATGCATTTCTTGACATATTCACAACATTCCAAATTTATATTAGGAAAATAATAACCTATTTAAATAATTTTCTTGGATTCATCTATATTTATAAAGTGTCCCCCACATAGCCCATCATGTGTTTATTTGATTGTGAAGGTAGCCTCAAAGCTATTAAGACATTGAAGGAATCAACCATTAAATCCTCACTTATAAGGAACACCCCTAGTATAACATAATGGGTGGTTTGCTGATAAAAAACATGCTTATAATTTTAGATAGACTGGGAGGGATAATACCTTTAGATAAATAATCAAACATCTATATATACCATAGATCTAAGTGATTTTCTTACACATTGTGAACAAAAGGTAAATCAATTTTAGTATAAGAGGGCTGGTTGATTTTTTAGATTAGCACAAAAAGTTTGGATTCTTAAGGGGAGGATGAGATAAAGGAATATAAGGAGGCCATGATATCCATGAATTTATTATTTGATTGAGGAGTGGATTGGATGACATAGAAATTGAAGGCATCTAATAATTGATCTTAAAAAAATTTATATTTCTAAATGATGCCATTCTTACCCTGATATGTTTCATTGATGATTGACAACCAACTAAGAATTTACATAGATACAAAGTGACTTAACACATAGAATTAAATTAATTTGAAGACCTATTATTAATGATTCATACTCTGACATGTTATTAGTGTAATCAAAATCAAACTTGAAGGATAAAGTTATAATATCACCTTCGAGAGGTATCAAAAAGATTTCATCATCCCCTCCATGCTCACATTTGGATCCATCAAATAATAAATTAATTTAAAAATAAGAATCCACCTAGGATGTGAAAGTGATAAATTCATCATGAAATTCAAAATTATATGGTTGACCATAAGTAATGGGTGCATCAGATAACTAATTAGTGATGATCTAGCCTTTAACTAACTTTTAATGGAGAAACTCTAAGTCAAAATCTACTAAGAGATTGAGACACCTAGCCATAGTTAGATTTTGGTAAGGCTTATAATGCATAAACTTGATAGGATCAGTGTTATTAATTATGTAGGTTTTGTTATTAAATAAATGGTGTCAAAGCTTAGAAGCCATAATAACCAAATCTAGGCATAGTTTTTTTTTTATGTGTATAATGTGTCTCATACTCAACAAGAGTAAGACTTATGCAAAAAATTGCATGTTATCTATTATTCTCATCATGATGGACAAGCATAACCCTCGGATCATGTTTTATCATTGAAATATATAGGAATAAAGGTCTCCCTTCCTCAAGAGGAATAAGAATTGATGAGGAGAGGAGATAGTTATTGAGAGCTTAAAATGTCTCATGATAGTTAGAATCCCAAATGAATCAGGTATTTTTAATTAAGAGGTGATGGAATGGTAGGCAGTGATTGGATAACTAGGAGATAAAAATTTAAATAGACTAAAATTTTCATTACAAGCTACAAAGTTGCTTAAGGTTAGATGGGGGTGACATATCTATGATAACTCTAATCTTAGTGTGATAAAATTATATATCATTGATAGAGATGATAAAAATTAGGATTTTACCAATCAAAATTATAAAAATACACTTTTTGGAGTTTAAAAAGACATGGAATTAGATTAGGTGGTAAAATATTATTTTAGGAATAGAGAGATGGTACTTTGGGAGCTTTGATTTGTGGATAAGATTATACACATAATCTTTGACAATTTTTTGGATTATATCATGAAAGATATAACTCATAGCTCATGATAGGTTGTTCCTATTTTAAATAGGCCAAAAGGCATAACCTTGTAGCAAAAATTCCCTTAATGGGTAATAAAAGAAGTCTTATGCTAGTTCTCTAGGTTGATAAGGATTTAATTATATCGATAAAATCCATCCATAAGAGATAAAATTTCATGGCCTACTATAAATTCCAATAGTTGATCAATTTTAGGAAGAGGTAAGCCATCTTTAAGACAAGTGAGGTTGAGGTCTATAAAATTGGTACAAAGACAAAAAACTAGTATGGGTTTTATGATAGGCACAATATTAGACACCCATTGAGGGTAATCAATTGGATAAATGAAATTAACAAGTAAACAACATTATAGTTCTTCTTTGGCTAAGGGCATAATAAGAAGATTCATCTTCTACAGCTTTTGCTTCACCAATTTAGCTTCCAAGATAGTGACAATATTATGAATAATGATAGTAGTGTCTATTGTGTAGAATAATTGCTTAGTGATTACTAGATTCACCAGTCTAATTAAACATTAATTTTCAACATAGGGTGCATAAGCTTTTCAACAGTGTTAACACTATATTTACATTACTGATTCAAAAATCAACTGACTTTTCCATTTTTAGTACAATGAATTTATGGAATATTTACAAGATAAATATATTATGAAACTATTGTGACAAAATTATAGAACTATTCCACACTTATGTACCATACATGCATCATACTTATATAATCAAACTTAATAGTAAAATCAACTTACATAACACACTAATATTTAAAGAGGGCCAAGATCTTCACAATAGCTCATTTCGAGGGGGCCCTTCCTCATTTAGAACTAAGCTCCAATCCCTCTCTGAGAGAATTCACAAACTTATTACAAATTCAATTTTACCATTACTCAATTCTGAACACAAATACTATAGTTTAAAAAATTATGCTATTATTTCTTCAAAATTATCTAACTCCTAGTCTAATCTAGGTTTTGCCTTTAAATACAAAAGTTAGTTTATTGACTCTTAACCAAAAACACCAAACTAAGAAAAAATATAAATACTTAGAAACTACCCCAGTCAACCTTTAAGTGGTTAGTAACCAAAGTTACTTATTTTTAGTTTGACTGGGTTAGAGATAAGGCATATTATTTTGTTTTTTTATTTCCTTTTATCTTTTCTCATTATCCTTATCTTTCCCATCTTTGGCAACACATCCAATGTCTCTTTGCATGTAGGGAATTCATACAGCAACTATGATTCTTCCCAATCATTCATTTGGTTTCCCAAGATAGTTGGATGTGTCTACAAGATCTCCTCAATAATGACTCTACTTTACATAGTGGTTGTAGGAACTCTACAATAGCTACATGCAACCTATAAGTGAAACCTTTAGTTGTTGTGGGCATTTTTTAGTGGCCATAGACAACCTATAGGTGAATCCTATAGTTTCAATGGTATTCTATAGTGGATATAGAAAACTTGTAGGTGAATCATACCATTGTTGTGGGTATTCTATAGTGGTTGTAGGTAACCTAGAGGTGAAGCCTACAGTTACTGTGAGCACTCTATTGTGGCTATGGGAAACCTATAGGTGAAGCCTATAGTTTTTATAGGTAGCTTGTAGTATCTATGGCTTAAAAATATTTTGTATCTTTACATGACCCTTTAAATTTTTATTAGATAAATTCACACCAATATAATTTAATCAAGGAAAAGCATCAATAATTCATAACATAACACACACACACACACACACACACACACACACACACACATCAATGAACATACAAAATCATGACTTCATTCATTCATTTGCATTAGTGATGGATAGTTATGGGATTTATATAGAAAATTACATAGACTCAGTATGGATGAGGCTATAAAAGTAAGCAATTGGCCACCTCATCACTGCCCCCTACTTAGCCTCTTGATAGACTTTGAAAAATCCTTGGTTACATTCTAAAACCATAAAATTTTCTAAAGTATATGGGTTAAGGATAACCTAACCCTTCTAAGATATAAAAATATTTAACTTCGTCAATGTGTTTCCATATTTTATTCTCTACCTCTCTATTAGCTGGAACATTTCCTTCCCAATCAAAGATTGGGAACCAACATATAAGGGTTGAAACATCAATCCCAACCATTTTATTCTCCACTTCTTGACAAGTTCAATATACAAGTATACTATGTAGATGGCCTCCCTAAGGTTTTGAGGGGAGTATGGTTCCTTCCTTTTCAAGGAATATGAGATTTCTTCCCATTTGTGAGAGAATGCAACAAAAATTTCCCTTTCATCTCCTTCCATGAGACTAAAATAGTGGTTATGGGCATCCACATATTTTCTAACAACCCATTCCTATGGCTAATTTATGTTCATAAATGATATCCATTATTTTGCTATAGCATCTAAATCTTTCGATTCAAACCTGATCATCAGGGTGGCTACTTTCTAATTTCCTTGATATTCTTCAATTTATTTTCTTATTTCAATTTCATTAAAAACATATGAAGAAAATGCATTTAATAAGACATGCCCCAAATAGATGTTGAGATTCCATTTTGTATCACTAGAAACAACATATTGGTGAATGTAGAATTCACTTAGTTGGGCTTGAAGATTAGGATAAACATGTCTATACTCATTAAAGAAAGATCTTGAGTCACAAACCATATAATATTGATCATTATAAATCCTGTAATACTTGAATTTCAACCATTTTTCTTCCAAGTATATAACATACACTCTAGAAGGGGTTTTTCATTGCATCAATAGCTTAGTAGTTTCATGCAAATTTCCAATATTTTATTTCAAATATCTAATTATATTTTAAGTAAATTCCATTTTTTCTTGTAATTCATCATGTTTTTCTTTTGATTCAATATTTTCCTTGTAGGAGGGATGACTGATGGAGTTTGTGTTTCTTGTGCATCAGTTCACAAGGGAGCATATTATTGTCTAGTAAGAGATAGTGTGGAGGAATAAACCTGAGGTGAGGACATACTGGGAGAAGGGACATGTTATTGTGGGCTTTCCTCCTCTACATTAGAAGGAGATAAGACTAGTTTCTCCTCTTTTTCTTTCCTAAAGTAGTCTCACATGGACCTTTATTAGCTATGGGTTGACCAACAACACTAGTGCCCTCAACATCTTCCTAAATAGTATGTTGGGGCTAATCCTTAGGGGATTCCC
The DNA here is from genome assembly GCA_037957365.1 of Torreya grandis. Taxonomy (NCBI): domain Eukaryota; kingdom Viridiplantae; phylum Streptophyta; class Pinopsida; order Cupressales; family Taxaceae; genus Torreya; species Torreya grandis. Next base: position 2,179,545 of record JARHVA010001680.1, on the reverse strand, counting down.
TCTCATTATTGCCTTCTTTTTACTGGGGTACAATATTTTCTAGGGCCAAAAACTGATCCCAAGTGAGGTCAAGTCTGATAGAATCTATTCCTTGTTTAATTATGAGCCATATGAGGTAGTGGTGAGATAGGGCTATTTCAATTCCGTTATGATATTCTTTGGACATTATTTTCAAGATGTTACATAAGAAATTAGGAACACTAATGATTCTATTATGTCTTAAATGATTTAAAAATTTAAATTAGAGAGTGTAAATAAGGGAATACCTCCCCTCATAAGTCATGTACCTGATAATATATGATGATATCTCTCTCCATTATATAGGTATAATAAGTCTTTCCACTCCTCCTTTCTTTAATACCAATATTTCATTTACCTAACAAATTTGTTTCCTAGACTCTTGGCCATTGTGTTTGTCCTACCAATTTTCCCCCATGCTTGGTATCCTAGTTGCTTGACTCACCAAGGTCTTAGTAAATATAAATGTGATGCCACATATAATGGCTTGGTTTCCATCAAAATAGCCTATATTTTACCTACAAAGAAGCTCTAAAAAATGTTGCAACCTTTCAAAATAGGTAGTCTAACTAGATTTGTGGAAGACATCCCAACTGGCTTGGTCTCCCTATAAGTGCCTATGGTCTAAGGGATCTCTCTGCATGACTAACCTTCTTATTTTAACTTCTCTATTAGTCCATTTAAATAATATTCATTTACACACTCTTTATACTAATGGAAATCTACTTGTAGTAGGTTTATTCTAAAATAACAAATATGGGGTTTACAGGTTGTGGGGTTTGGCTCAATAATGGTAGATGTGATGTTACATGTTAGAAATTATGGCATCTCAAGGGTTCCCATGGTGCATGGGGTTTAACTCATAGTATTATCCCCTAACTTGAGATGTCACTTATCCTCAGGTGATGTGGATTGAGTAGGAAGTATGAGATAAGATGAGTCATCATAAGGAATAGAAGTGCAGTTTTAGAGGTGATGTGATTGGTTTTTTTTTAATGAATGACTAAATTCATAATTAAATAAGATTTATTAATACCATATGTGCTATATTAGAATAATGAATGACATTTTTAATTATGAAAGATACATTTTACCTTTTAATAACATGGTTTTGAATGTGATGCCTAAGAAGTCACATGTGTGTTGGCATGAAAATATTTGCATGTGAATGATTAATGAGCACAATGATTAGGTTGGTAGTTGGAACTAGTGTGAAGTATACCCTTTGTGAAGTGATTAGGAGATCATTAATGGTTAGGCATTGATGATACCTATAGATTATGTGCATGTCATGTAGGATAGTCTGCATAGAATAAGGGTCTAAGATTTGGAAGGTAACTGATTGATGTCATACACAAGGTGGAAAATGAAAATTTGAGTGATCAAAGTCATGGACTAGAAGATCTTGAGTAGGTAGCTGAGGGCATTACTACCTAGTGATCTTCATCTAGATGAACTAACTCATAGAAGTCTAGATGTTGCTTATGCCCTAGAGATTTTATGCATGGGGCTTAGATATAGTAATCAATAAGGTCTTCAATATGGAACCTGTGTGGTAAATAAATCTAAGATCTCAATGGTCAACATAGTGAGATGATCTTCATAAAATGACCACAATTGAAAATCAACCATGAGTGTCCTTATAACAAAAAATTCTAGTTTACAACATTTCCACATGGAAAGGGAAGTTGTATTCTTTGTTGTGGATTTTTAGCTTGGTATTTAGGGGTAGTTTTAGGTAATAGATATGAAATTTTCTACCCCAATCTTCCTTAATTCTTCCATAAGGTTGTCTGATGACTTTCATGTAATGCCCAAAATCCAATAGCTAAGTCATTGATGAGAGCTATAGGAGGATCTATCTTATATGCTCTATGGAAAGGTGAGAATAGGCATGAGAGGGTACCTACAGTAAATACAAAAGCTTCCATATCAAGCTATAAATTGATGGCCAACTATGTAGAAGGTGCCTATAGTAGCTTTAGAAATGCCCATAGCAACTAGAGGAAACTTGTGTGAATAGTTGGGATTTAAGGGATTATCTTATCTCTACTTCCTTGTTCATATTCCCTTATTTATTTATTTAATTTTTTACCCCTAAATGGACAAAAAATTGGTTTTCTACTTAGGCCCTTTTTACAGATCTAGGTAGCCAGTAGGCTAGTTTTCTACCTAGAAGTTGCCAACAATGCCCAAAAATGGGTTTTCATTATTGGATTTTTTTGACTCTAACTACTATTTATATTAGAATGTTTATTCAGGGTCTTGGTCAAGTCACCTATAAATGTGACTTATCAAGGACTAGGTGAAGGTCTTATTCATCATACCAAAGGAGGGTAAGGATTTCCTTCTCTCCTTCTTCAACTAAGTGTGGACTAGTGCTCGTTTTGTTTGGTGAGGCGACATGCCTATCCAAGACATCATTATATCCATCTTATAACTACTGGTGTATGTGATTGATAAATTCTTCCTAAGTGGACTTTTATACAACTTGAGTCTATAGACATTGAGTAATAGATAAAATCTCACTAGATCAATAGTTTAGAGTTAAACTGCTCCATTATCAAAAACATGCTCAATTTTAAAAGGACCAAGCCATCTAGTCTGGAGTTTACCCTTGTGGTCTTTGTATTTGGAATAAAAAAGAAGTGCCCAATCTCTAGTATGGAATTTTATAGTCTTAATGTTCCTATCATTCCATTCAATCCATTGCCATTGTACAAGTTCTATGTTTTATAATGCCTATTATCTATATTCATCTAAGGCATTCAACTGTAGAAGCCTTTCTTTCTAGGCTTCAGATATATCCATCCCAAGATCTAGTGTTGTCCATAAGGTCTTGTGCTAAAATTCAATGGGAAATATAAATTTCTTTCCATAAACCATCTTATATGGAGTGAAGCCTATAGTTGTCTTTCATTTGATTCCATAAGCCCACATAAATTTAGGAAACCTAGCCTCCCAATCCTTATAAGATAGACTAACAGCCTTTATCAGAATACTTTATAACTCCCTATTGGTGACTTTCACCTGTCCATTAGATTATAGATGATATGGAGCTGATTTATTATGCCTAATCTCATATTGCTGGACTAAGATGGTAACTAAATTAGTAATGAATTGGGGTCCCTAGTCAGTGACTATTTTATGTGGCACACCATATCTAGTAAATATTTATTCATAGAGGAAAGCTACCACCTTCTCATCCTTGACATGTGTAAGAGCCTTTACTTCCACCCATTTAGTGACATAGTTAGTAAAGACAAAGATGTAATCTTTATTTTAGGATTTTAGATGAAAAGTTCCTACAAATTCTAGGCCCCACTTTTCAAATGGTTTAAGTACCATTTGGGGATAAAAAGGAATTTCATCTAAATGTTTGGGTCTCCCCATACATTTACATTTATCACAATGTGTAGTATATATTATTTTATCTTTATGGAGTGAGGGTCGATAGTATCATGTATTCAAAATTTCAACTACTATACACCTAGTGAAAAGTGTCTTCCACATGGTTCATCATGGTAGGCTTTGAGGATATCTAAAACTTCATCTTCTCTAACACATCTTTTGATGATAGATTCAGGCCCAATATAGAAAATGAATCTAGACAACCATGAATATCTAACACTTTTGTGAATCAATGATCTCCTTTGCTTGGGGAGGCAGTGTTGTGGAAGTAACCCTGTTACAAGGTAGTTAGCAATATCAGCATACCATGGTGTGGTAAGGGTGAGAGAGAATAGGTTCTCATATCAAAATGAGTCATCCACTATGGTATCATCTTTAGGGGTTTACAAGCATGATACAAATTTAGTGACTACATTGTCCTTGTCAGGCTTATCTACAATGGTGATAACAAATTCCTATAATAAGAGCAACCATCTTATCACTCTAGCTAGAATAGTTAGTTTGTTCATAAGGTATTGAATGGTTGCATGGTCTGTATAAACAAATACATGATACCTTATGATTTAGTGATGAAACTTGTTGATAACATAGACTACTACCAAGAACTTTTTTTTAGTAACTATGTAATTTAATTCTACTACCTACAAGTTTTTGCTTATAAAATAGATGGCATAATTGAGTGCTTCCTATTTTTGGCCAAGCACAGCTCTGAGGGCAGTATCTAAATAATATATGTGAATGTGGAAGGGAAGCTTCTAATCAAGACCATGTAGAATAGGGGTGGTGGTTAATACTTCCTTCAATTATTTAAAGGTTGTATCACAAGTAATAATCTAGAGAAAATTTAGCATATTTAGCTAGAATGGTGAATAATAGTGCTACTACTTTACTAAATTTTTTGATGAATCTCTTGTAGTAACCAACATGTCCTAAAAAACTTATAACATATTTCTATTTTTAAGGACCATGCAAGTTTTTGATGATGTTAATTTTTGTATGATCAACATTAATTCCTATAGTAGATACGTGGTGGCCTAAGATAATACCTTATATCATAAACATATATCATTTATTGAGGCTGAGAGATAGATGGTGCTCTTGATAGTGTTGTAACACTTTTTCTAGGTTTTTCAGGCATTCATCAAATGTTTCTCGATAGATAGTGAAGTCATCCATATAGATTTCTATACATTCATTGGCCATATCTATAAAGATAATTAGGACAACCCTCTAGAATGTGGCTAAAGTGTTACATAGCCTAAAGGGTAATACATCATAAGCATAAGTACCCCAGGGACAAGTAAAGGTGGTATTTTCTTGGTCCTCAAGAGCAATTATAATTTGGTTGTAATCACTAAATCCATCCAAAAAGGCAAAATATTTCTTCACTACTAGTGTGTCCAACACTTGGTCAATAAAGGGTAGAGGAAAGTGATCCTTTATGCTGGTTGTGTTGAGTTCTTGTAATTGGTGCATACATGTCATTCTTCATTTTTTTGGTATAATTACCAAAGGTGAAACCCATTAAATATTAGAGATAGGATATATAAATATATTAGCTAAATTTTTTTGTAATTCTCTTTTAACTATTTCTTGAAGAGTTGGATTCATCCTACATTGTACATATCTGATTGGTTGGCAGTTTTCTTTGATGTAAATATGATATGTGTATGTTTTTGGGCTGATTCCTTTCATATCCTCATAATCCCATGAAAAAGTGTAATGGCTAGAATACAACATGATAATTAGGCACTTTTATTGATTTAAATCAAACTTGTTATTATAAGTAATGTTTTCTATAGAGAGATTTCAATTTGTTGTGAGAATACTTTCATTATTTCCATATTGCTAATGGATCTAGTTTGACTATAGTTATGAGATAATAGTTGGTGGAATGTTTTCTATATAGATGCATCATAATTATCTAATTCCTTAGGAACTCAACACATTGAAAGTTGTTGAGATCTATAGAAGGATTTTGGTAATTATACTAAAGAACATTAGAGAAAATGGTATCTTCTTCTTGATCAACTAATGTGCATGCATGATCTATGGTAAATATAATTATTAAGGAAGTCTGATCTACCTCATCTTCTTTAGCCCATAATGTAGGCTCTAGCATAAAAACCATATGTATTGGGGGATAAATAACCAATTGCTTAGTGTAGTTTCCATTGGATATCATCATGTTACCTATTTTATAACTGATGAAGTCATTAGATTTGGCAAGCCAAGGTCATCCTAAGATAAGGAGGTATCCAACCAAATTAGACTTAGGCTATATCACAATGAAATATATAGGATAATCCAAAGAATATATAGTGATGATAAGATCTTCAATGATTCCCTTTAGTCTAACTATAGACCTATCAACCATTTGTAGTAGTGTAGATGTGGGATGAATATTATTAAACTATAGTTTGTGCATAGTTTTGGTTATTATTACATTTATTATATCCCCCAGGGTGATCAATATGTTGAACAACTATTAGTCATAGATCTAGACTATTACTATTGGGCATCCAAGATATAAATACTTCCTTGGTAGGGTGGTCCTCAACATGATGTCTTCTAGCTAGCCAATCACATGCACAAAATTGGGATCTTTTTTCTTCCTTCTTAGTTTCAACAGACAGATGTCTCTAATAGCTTTAGAATATATGGGTACATCTTTGATGCCCTATAATAGAGGGATTTTGATGTAAAGGTTCTTAATCTATCCCATGAAATCAAACTCAAGTTCAATTGTGTGGCATTAAAGGTTGAGATGTTCTAAAAATGGGGTGTTTGTTTCATCAACAACTTTATTTGCTAGTTCAAAGAGTTCTTGAGGTGATGTAGGTGTGTTAGCATGTTATTCTAAGGTTTCATCATCTAAATTCCTTATTATGGGTGGTCCCAGGGGTGGTAAAACTTTCCCTTAATGGTGGTGAACTTCATTGATGTTCACTGTATATGCCAAGTACTAAACAAGCTCAGTATTCAATGTGGATTACACTAACCTATTTACAAGATTCTATATGGGTTGGATAGCTAAAAGGTTAGGCTTGGGTGTAGCTTGTGTATTGGTCATAATAGTATGATGTTGTTATTTTTTTTGTGGAGGACACCCTATTAGAGAGATTCCTTATGGTTGGTTAGGTCTCCAGGGTTGTTGCCACTAGTTTGTGAAGGGTGAGCCTTGGGGTGGTTGTTAAGCTCAAATTCAAGATGGGGATAGATTTTTTAGAGGTTGATAAGAAGTGGTGGGGTAAATAGCTTGAGTTACATGCTAACTAGAATTAGGAGGTGGAATATTCATCTAAGGACTAGTCTAATTGGGAGTAGCATTAGGAGGTAGAATTTGAAAAAGGTTGATTTTATCCCATACCTTGATAAGGTGGTATTTAAACCTATTGTTTTATTTGTGTAACATATAAAAATTGGTCACTATCTCCTCCTATAGCATGTAACTCTATTATTTCTAGTTTTTTATCTATGATATGAGCTACTTTAGCCCAAATCTCATGACATCTATAATTAGCCTTTTTCTTCTTATAGTCTGGATAATAAATGGTCAAGGCTTGATCCAAAGTTGCTTGATTTTGTCTTGAGTGTAGGATATCTATTTGGGTTTCCAAATGGCTAATGATATCCTATTTCATGTCTTGTAATAGGTTACTAACCTTAGATTTTGATAGGTCATTTTTAGCTACCAATGGAAGCTTGTTGCTCCTAACTTTGTTTATGGTAGATCTAGAATAATTATTATTTAACTCTTTGATATATAAGAATGGTAGGTGAGAAATATATCCTCCACTCATTATGTCCAAGGCTTCTAGACAATCTTTTTTGACTCTTTTCAAGAAGGTGAGTTTCAAAGGTTCTTCTCCAAGTGTAATTTGCTTGAATTTTTGTACACTAAACATGAACCATTCAACATAATCCTCTAAGGATTCATCCCCTTATTGAGTCATCCTAAATATGTCATTTATTATATAACTTCTTCCTCTTTCATATTCCTAATACTTGGCCAAAAATTTCTTTGTCATGTCATACCAAGTGCGGACCAAATTACTACCTAGTCCCATAAACCAGTGAAGCGCTGAGTCTTTGAGAGTTGCATCTAGCCCATAGTAATATATTCTATAGAGTATATAAAATTCAAATAAGAATGTGTCTAGGTTTTTTGATAATGTACCTCTAAAATTGGGTAAGGCTAAGGGCAATATGTTTTTCATTTGTGTTATGCCTGTTGCATTTGGAATAGAAAATTCAAAAATAATTGTGTCTGGAGTCCCATTGTCCTCCACAAAGTATCTTTATCTGATCATGATGGCTCTTCTTATGATATGGATACCAAAGGTACTCAAGATCTTGTCCTCAAAATCTATGTTAATCCCTTGGTTATCATGATAATAAATGTTTATCTGCTGATCCTCAATATTTTTACTAGATGAAGGGTCTAAAGATTCCTCTGAGATTTCTTTGATTTTATCAAGAAAGCCTTGCTAAAATTTTGTAAATATATTACTCTCTAGAGTATCTTGTTTATGTAATTCCTATATTTTATTTCTTCTAACCAGCTCAACTAATGCTCCTTCTACTTTTATTTCACTTTTTAGAGCCAATAGTGTTTCTTCTACAAGCTACCTCCTTAAATTTGTAGTGTTCTCTTCTTCAAGAGCCTTCTAGCTTATGGTATATTCTTTGTTGCTACATGTATTTGTGGTTCTTTCCTAGTATCAACTTGTGGATTTTTTGGTAGGAATCTCCCTCGATAGTCTCTTTCTCTCTACATAAACATTATGCCACTCTTTTAGCTATCCTATCCCTTCCTGCATAGAGTTAGATTTTTTTTGTTTTCATGTGTTTCAAGGGGGTTGTTTCAAACCAATTTTTAAAAAAGATGCAAAAATAAAGGAATGATGAAATAAAATCAATAGGATTTGAAATTCTACTTCTAGAAAGTAATAAAAATTAATTACTAAAATCAAGAAAATTTATTCTAGAAAGCAGGAAAATTTATTCTAGAAAGTAGGAAATGAAAGTAGGAAAATTTATTCTAGAAAACAGTAAATGAAAGTAGGAAAATTAAAAGTATACTTTGCCAAAAATAAATCACTTTTGTAATAAATAAATTATAGAAACATGAATTAAGTAACTTATGCACTATTTACTTCCATAAACTTAGACATCTAGTATAAGACACCATAGTGCCCTCACTCAACTTGCCTAGCTAGAACTATATGTCTAAAAACTTAGACATATGGCATAAGACACTATAGTGTCCTCACTCAACTTGATAAACTAAGTAGAATAATGCATTAACCAAAAAAAAAATTTAATGTTTGATTTGAAAAATAATAATTGACACCTTCCTTGATAATGATGCCAAAAAGGTATGCAGACTAATTGCCTAGTGATTACCAAATTCACTAGTCTGATTAAACATTAATTGTTAACCCAGGGTGCATAAAATTTTCAAGAGTTTCAACACTATATATGCATTACTAATTAAAAAATAAACTTGATTTTCTAGTTTTAGTATAATGAATTTATGCTGAATTTACTAAATAGATATATTATGAAACTGTTGTGACAAAATTACAAAACTATTCCACACTTATGTACCATACATGCATCAAACTTATATAATCAAACTTTATAGTAAAATCAACTTACATAACACACTAATAATTAAAGAGGTTCAATATCTTCACAGTAGCTCATTCTGAGGGTGCCCTTCCTCATTTAGAACTAAGCTCTAATCCCTCTCTAAGAGAATTCAGAAAATTCTTACAAATTCAACTTTTTCATTACTCAATTATGAATACAAATGCCATAGTTCAAAAACTTTTGCTATTATTTCTTAAAAATTATCTAACTCTTAGTATAATCTAGGTTCTGCCTTTAAATATAAAAGGTGATTTATTAACTCTTAACCAAAAACACTAAATTAGGAAAAAATATAAATACTTAGAATCTACCCTAGTCAACCTTCAAGTGGTTAGTAATCGAAGTTACTTATTTTAGGTTTGACTAGGTAAGAGACAAGGCATATTATTTTGCTATTTTATTTCCTTTTGTATTTTCTCATTATCCTTATCTTTCCTAACTTTGGCAACACATACAATGTCTCATTGCATGTAGGAAATCTATACATCAACTATGATTCTTCCCAATCATTCATTTGGTTTGCCAAGATAGTTGGATGTGTCTATAATATCTCTTCAAGAATGACTCTACTTTTCATAGTGGTTTTAGGCACTCTATAGTAGCTATAGGCAACATGTAGGTGAAATGTTTAGTTGTTGTGGGCATTCTATAGTGGTTGCAAGAAACATGTATGTGAAGCCTATAGTTTTTGTGGTAATCTATAGAGGCCATAGGTAACCTATAGGTGAAGCCTAAAATTGTTGTGGGTATTATATAGTGGCTGAAAGAAAACTATAAGTGAAGCTTATAGTTATTGTGGGAACTCTATAGTGGCTACAAGAAACTTATAGGTGAAGCCTATAAGTGTTACAAGTAGTCTATAGTAGCTATGGTTTAGAAATATTTTATAGATTTACATGACCCTTCAAATGATTTTTAGATAAAGTCACACCAATATAATTCAATAAAAAAAATCATCAATAATTCATAACATAACACTTATATTTCAATGAACATACAAAATCATAACTTCATTAATTTATTTACATTAACAACAGATAGTTATGAAATTTACATAGAAAAATACATAGACTAAGCATGGATGAGGCTATAAAATTAATCAATTGGTGGCCTCATCAGTGTTGATACCTGACATGTCACTATATCACCAAACAAAAGCCTCACTATGGTATACCAAGAATGTGGTGAAGTCTTGATGTTCTTCATAGAATAAATATTCACTAACCTTAATGATGTATGGGGGATATTGAGACCCTATGTTAATGTCTATGGTGGATTTATTTAGCAAACTAGACATTTTAACTAGTAGAGAATTATGTAAATGAAAAATTTTGTGCCTAAATAAGTCAAAATATAATAATCATCCTGACACTAAAGAATGAATATGGTAAGATAATCCTCTTCTACCATATTAAGGTAGATAAGGGGGATAGATATAGTTTCTCTATTGATACAATAGGTTAGAGGTCTTAGGTTGATAGTATTGACAAAAAAAATTTAGGGGTATGAAAATGGCATCATCTATTTCAAGGAGAATTATAGATGTTGATACTATGACATTCTCATTGGGATTGGATACAGGGCTGACTTCAAGAATGAAAATATGAGTTTTGTTAAATTTAAAACTATGTTTTTCAAAGGGATTCTAAAATCTCCTAGTGTTGCATCATTTGGTCCTTGTTCATAACTTCCCATACTGAAGCCTTTTCTAGCACATCATTGTAAGCACATTTGAGCAAAATGTGGTTTATCCAAGAATGAGGAGTTTGAGGAGAATGGTTTGGCATGAGATGGGATATCAAGATATGATGATTATTGATTGATCCCTCCGTACACCAAATGAATCTATAGGAAATTAAGGCCAAAGAGAACAACATACCTAATATTAGGATAATAGTCACACTATTTATCTGGGTGCCCATACTCTTAAGGAGTAGTAAGGGTGTTAAGCACTAATAATTGGTACTCTCCTATTATGGAGTCTAGAGAAGCCTTATCAAGGTTTTACAATGAAGGGATTATTAAAATATGTAATACTTCATTAGATGATGGTGATGGGGTTTCATTTTTTAGAGGGAGTAAAATGTCATTATGTTAAAAGGTTAGGTTATAAGTTTTAAATGGATATAGACCATTGGGGATGATATGGACTTAGACCTCATGTTCATATTTGATGCATCAGTGTAATGTGTATGGAACAAATCACATAACATGAATCCAAGGATGTCCTAAGAGGATATTATATTGCTATTCACCTTTTATCACATATAATAAATAATAAAGGATACAATAACCTACCTAGATGGGGAGGAAAATGGTTCTTAGTGTTAGAGCCACTATATCATTAAAATTTCATAATACCACTAGATATTGGGCCAAAACTATTTTTTGGAAGTTGTAGTTGTCTAAATGCATGTGAGGAGATAATGTTAATGCTAGCCCCATTTTTAATCATAAATCTTTTGATTCGAGTTTGATTAATTTATGAAGTGACAAATAGAGGAGTGTCCTAGTCTTTATATGGTAATGGGATTATTTTTTAATCATTAAAATTGATAGATGAAGCCATCTACAAATATCTAATGAAATCCATCAAAGGTTGGGGTTTTTCAGGTTTCACTTCTATGACCTAAAGTGCTTGCATCATTACTTGATGATGCTAAGGGGAATTCTCACTTATATCAATAGGGACATTTTGAATGGGGTTTGGTGGAGCTACTTCAAAACTTACATCTTTATAAGTTAAAAGGAATTATTCTTCTATGTTTTCCCTAAAATGGATATTTTAGGTTTTATAGTGGAGGGTCTAGAGGTTTTTACAATTGGGACAAGGGATTTGGCTATGGATATTTTGGATTTATTTAGTTTTTGGGTTTTAAGGGCCTACATTTGAGACTAGATAGTTATGTTTATTGTATAAATTTGAAATAGTGGGGGACTTGTTGAAGTTATCGAGTCACCCATATTTGAAGGTCTCAAGGGTTGATTAGAGATCAAGTCAAGAATATTAATTATTATATTTTATTCTTTTTTTTAATTTTTATTTTAAATTTTTTAGGGTATTGACTATATTATTATTTGGTATGGTTTTTTTTTTTAGTGTTTATATTGAAAAGGGTATCATGTTGTTCAATTAAAATATCATCTTCATTCAAAATATTTTGGATTATGACTTTGAGAGAATTGTAACTTTTAGTGTCATGTCCAAGTATCCTATGATAAGAACACACTTTATTTTCCTTGTAACATGCATATTTTTGGATATAAGGATTAACTGGTTTTATAAGAGGTAATGTGAAATGGGAGGTGTATATAACTTTTTCGGGGATGGTGGCATAAGATCCTTGCAAAGGATCTTGGTGTGGGTTTGTTATCTTTTGGGGAACCAATTTTTGACTCATGCTTACTTATGTACTTTCCTTTTTGTGTTTGTAGTATGAGTTATTTTAATGGGTGGTAAGGGTGTTTCAAATACATTTTGGGGATAATAAAAGTCTATGAGGTTAATATGAGGTTTTGGTGTTAGTATTATAGGTGAAGGATTTCAAGCTAACTTAGATCCCTTGATAGAAGATTATGTCATTGAGATATTAAGTTTAGAGTATGGATGGGTCCCTAATATATATGGTTTAATTTGTCCTTATGGAATGGACATATTTCCATTTAGAATGTTATTAGAGGTTGTGGGATTATTTTTATGAAAAAACCTCATTTTGGGGGAAATAGAGTCTTATAGGTAGTGTTACAAAGCTTTACCCTTTGGCATACCCAAGCACTTATCCCACATAGTTGGAATAAATTTTTTATCCTCCACTTTTCATAGATGAATTTTAGTGTATTTATATGATCCTTATTCTTGGGTATCCCATGTAATGAGATCAATAAGACTTGAGTGGATGGTAGAGATAGGCTTAGTTGGTCCAGATGGTTCAAAAGTACCTCTTGTAAGGAGATCCATATTTCTATTTATATAGAAGATGATTTAGGTGTGTTATCAACTTATTTAGGTAAAATTTGATCATGGATGGTATTTATTACATGGGTGTCTTGATCTTGGTTGCCTCCCATAGTTATTTATATGGAATTAGTTACATATAGATGGTTTAGGAATGGTTGCCTAAATATGTTGATGGATTGATTTTGAGGAGTGTTTAGATTATCCAATTAATACTCCCCTTAATCAATGAGGCTTTTTACTAGTATTTTAAAATAGAGACACATATTGATTTCATGACTAGGAGCATAGTGGTAAGCATAAAAATTACTTTCTTTATACCAACCTAGTTTTTGTTAGGAGTCATTGATAGGCCTAGTCAGAGGAAGCTCAATGACTACTACATTTAATAGTTCTTCTAAAATAGTAGTGTAAGACTCCCCAAAGGTGTGTATTTATTGGGTGGTAATTATGTTAAGTTTATTTTTGGCTATTTTTTGAAAGAGCTCAATTGGTTTATCATGGATGGGATGTTGACTTTAGGATAACATCATTAGATGCCCCTTTTGGTTTTGAGCTATTGGTTACTTTAGAAGGGTGTGGGTTTTTTTTTCATAACTTAACTTTTCCCTCTTCTAAATAGTGGATTTATAATTTAAAATCCATGGTAAAGGATTTTTCAAAGGTTTTTAAATGACTAAAATTATATCATAGACAAGATATGCTTTGCACATGATATCAAAAATAATTCAATTTGTTTAGGTTGAATAAGGGAGAATGTTAACTAATTTTTAAGGCCTTACCACTTAGTAAAAAAGTTGATAATATATTTGTATTCAAATTTCCAAATGGTTTAAAGGTTAGTAATGGTTACTTTTATATCTATATTAATCAAAAAGTGTTCTAAAAAAGTTTGAGATAATTTATCAAAGGAAAATAGTGAGTGTTGAGGCATCAAACTATACCAATCTAAAGATATCCATGCTAGTGACATAAGCAATGCCTTTAAAAGGAGGGTGTCATCATGGGATATGAGGTAAAATTCATGCCTAAATACCCTAATATGCTAGAGGGGATCTCTCTTATTTTGAATCTTTATAAATTTAGGAAGTTCCCATTATGTTGGGTATGGCTTGATTGGTACAATGGAGCTAAAAGGTTCATTACAAATTTAATCATATGTGAGCATGTTCATTTTCCCAAAGGTAGAAGTTTCTATGTTTTTCATCCCATACATGAGGATGCACATGAGGTTTGATTAGGAATTGTGTTTAGGGATACCTCTTGAAATAGTTTTTTCAAATGTTGATAGGGAAAAGAGACATTGCAAGAAGTTATGAAAAGGGATCAATGATATACATGGTGATAGTTAATTGAGATCAGCCACATACTATAGGAACAATAGAGATCATTTTTTTTTGTTAGGATGGGTTAAGGTAAGTAATCATAAAGGGTTGTAATAGAATTTATTATTGGGTAGTTAAAGGTATTTTTTGTTATAGATTTTGATTATAGGGATTTTATATGTAGATGGTAGATGTTGGGTGCTATGTTGGGGATTTGAAGTTACATAGGTTTTGATAGGATGGAGGATCATCATGATGGAGACTAATAAATTTTATAGTGTGGGAGAAGGTGGTTGGTTATCTCTATGAAATGGTGTAGTAACATTTTAAATTAGAATAATAGTTGTATCAAGGTTAATAGATACTAAGGGTGGTTAGTTATCTCGAGGTTGTGTTGTGTTTGTTTTTGAATTGGAGGGTGGTGGTGGGTTGATAGACAAGGAAATAATAGCCATGGTGTACCCTTTAAATTTTTTTGATGACATGCCATATAAATACTGGGAGGTTTGAAATTGAGGGGAAATAGGGATCATTATAGATTACATAATACATTAATATTTTAGGGAAATTATATTATTGTCTAATATACTAGTAAAATAAAGATCACACTAAGGATAAAACTAAAGGGTACCATCCTTGATGGAATTGAGAGAGGTAGGGGGCTTGAATGATTGTTCCATTTAAGAGGATTATTATAGTGACTCTATTTTTTTATCAATTATTGTTGCATCAAAACCATGTAGTGTTAAAATAATAAAAACAAAGAATAAATGTAAAACACACAATTCTTTTTTGATTATCTCATTTTATTGAGGAAAATCACACACTCTATTTGAATGAACTTAAATGTTTTTAATTTTTAAGAAAAAAACTTTAGAATTTGATAGGGTGTTGGATTAATGAAGGTCCTAAGAAGTAATTTAAGTTTAGTTTTAAGTTTGTTTGAATTTAGGAATCTCGATATATGTAAAGGTATAGTGAGGCTTAATTTTATGTTGGTGGTAGTACGTGGCTTGGTATTAGGGCTTACCCCTCACTTCATGAACTTGAAACAATAAGGGTTTTGGGTGTTTTGCCTATATATTACCAAAAAATTATGAATTAAATGAAGAATCAACTTTAGCTCAAGGGGAAACAAGTTGTTTAAAGTATATTTTGTTCATTCTTATATAAAATAAACTACCAAACATGTAAAGTATGATATAGCATTTTAGGATTACATATGATTGGAAATATTGTGCACCATTAATCCAATGATGTGAGATCTCATTTTTGTCTTGTAAGGACTACCTACAATTTCTGGAAGTGTTTGAAATTCTAGATATGGAAAAGAAAGGTGAAAGTCACCTCTTCAATCTTGGATTAAGGGAATTTATAATTATAATAAATATACACATTAAATAGGCTTAATATAAACCTATATATCTTAAATGAATCCAAATAGTTTTAATGTCCAATACTCTGACTTAAAATTAATTTAGGTTAATGGAAGTGGATAAAACATTTTGCAAACAAGGAAATATCCTACCTCTAGGAATTCAGATAGTTTTAACCTTAGAGGTAGGATATTCAGTCATTTTATAATAATGAAAAGTAACATGAGTGGATCTACCACAATCTTTATATGGATGAAATTTCCAACATTTATAGATATAATTCCTATGCTCTCTATAATTCTCACAAGTTCTACCATTTTTAACTAAAGAATCAACATTGCAAACATTGTAATCAAAATAAGTTGCATTATAAGTTCTTCTCTACAGAGGATAATACAATTTATATTTATGTTAGAATAATTATAACCAAAACATTTACATTTTTAATTATATTGAAGCAAAAAAATTTAAATAATACCAATTTTGTGCTTACCAAGCACACCACTCGAGTAACCTATACTTTGCATGATTTAAATCTAGAGTTAGTAGGTAGAGTGTTCAAATAGGTTTATTGAGAAGTACATTTAAGATTATCATTAAATATATTACCATGTTAAAAAGACACAAATTTTAATTTAAAGTGTCAATTTTTTTTCATGGATAACATTTTATCATTAAAAACACATTGTAAAACATTAAGAGTGTCATTTTGACATGCACTTTGATGTTGAAGAGCAAGAATTCCATCATTTTTTAGAGAAATAATTTGTGTAAACTTATTAAAAACTAAAAAAAATCCAATTAAATTCCATGTAGGCATGTTAAGAAACAAATTTATAAATATTATAAAAGGATAGACTTGAAAAAAATCTAATAAAAATGGACATTTATAGATGCCTATTAAGAATCTGTTTTAAAGTATTCACCTCAATTAATTAACTTGTAAATGTGAGTCCACACCAAAACAACAATAAAATTATTTTTAAATAATTATAAATGACACTTCCAATTCTTAAAATAATATATAAAAAAATGTGGAAGTAGTTTTTAATTTAGTTAACACATAAAAATGGATTACCATCAAACTAAATCCATGTGAGAAAGGTTTATTTTGAAAAAATTAAAAAGTGACTATGAATGCCACTTTGGTAATTTTTTGTTTTTATTATTAATTAAATTTAATTAGTTTTGAAAAATATATATGAATTTATTATAATATAGAAAACTAAAATATGTCACTTGTAAATTATTTTCTTGGATTGACAAATTATATTGCAAAGATACAAAAAAATAAACCATCCACATGCTAAATAAACACTCCTAGCCAAGATTAGATAAATGAATGGATTTTAAATGAAAACACCTTATTAACAAAAAGTAACCATGAATAACTAATATTAAAACCAAGTGCATTCTCAAAAATATAAAAACTACTAACACACTACTACCAATATTTAATTAGTATGCTAAATTTAAAAACCTTGATAAAAGATAGAACTATGCAAGTGAACCAAAAGAAACAAAATGTACTAGAGATCAAGACTATCAATAAAAAAGGTAAAAAAAAACTTGTATAAATCATGAATATATATATATATATATATATATATATATATATATATATATATATATATATATATATATATATATATATATCTGTGTGTGTGTGTGTGTGTGTGTGTGTGTGTGTGTGTGTGTACACACACACACACACACACACACACACACATACATATATATATATACAGACACACACACACACACACACACACATATATATACATATATATATATATATACATATATATATATATATATATACATATATATATATATATACATATATATATATACATATATATATATATATATATATATATATGAATGGAATATTTATATAATTCCCCACATAGACAAAATAAGATGCCAATAAAAGTGTTATATTCATAAAGTTCAAATGTCACACAAATAAGTGGAAAAATCTAGAACCTATATGCATCTATAAACATGTAAGACAGCCAAAATATCATTAATATTTGAATAATAAGATATCATTTTTTAAGGTATATTGATTGCCAAAGAGAGTTTTAATCTTTTATGAAAGAAAAACACACTTTTTTTCTAAAAATAGTCACAATTATGATGATTTGTATTAAACCATGATTTGGGATTTTGATAAATTTTTATAGAATGATTTTTTATATAAAATTAAGAAACCAATTAAATTTTAAAATCAAATAAATATCCAATCATAAAAAATGATTATTTTAATGTGACAGGTTTTTAAAAATTACAATTAAAATTCTATAAAATTGATTTAGTAGTGCTTATTAATGAAAAATAACATATAAAATTTTAAGAATGGTTTGTATTAATTAAATTTTCAATGACATTAAAATAATGGGTTATAAAAAATTGAATCTTTTTCACCCACAAATCTTCACATGCTCAAAATATTCAAATGTTAAAATAATTCATTACTCTGATAACATAAATCAGCCCTGTTGTGTGATAAGTGTCATAAACTAGGCCAATCATAAAAGGTGTGTATTATGGGTCCTAACTCAACAATGTGGTAAAGAAAAGGAGGCATATACATTGAAAAAATATTAAACCTTAGTCCTTAGTCTTGGTTTTGGTAGCTCCCCCTAAATCAGATGTAGTTCAATCTATTTTAGAATAGGAATGAGGAGATAATGTGGAGTTATAAGTGACTAAAAAGGATGTCTCAGAACATAACTACATACTATACATTAGAGAAAAACAATGGAAGACAAAGGAGATAATTAGAATCATACAAAATAATTTTCATTGGTAGAAATAATGAAGCAAGTAGATATGAAAGGGGTAGATCTAAAGGTGGACAAATTCATTCATCAAATCAACACTGTAGAGATACAAGGGTCTCAAAATCTAAATATTTAGACCCAAAATAAATTTTAAAAACTAGATCAAAAGGTATAAAATAAATATTTTTTAGATAAATGGATATGCATAGAAGGTCTCTCACAGAGTGATGATTTTCCATTAGACTTGAGAAATGAGGAGATTAGTTATGAACAGTAAGAAATTATTATGACTAAGAATATTTTAAAAGAAAAATTGGCATCATCGATGGTTACAAGAAGAGGTTCTATGGGCCCAACCTTCAAAATTCCACCCAAAATAGGTAAATAATCTAAAAAAGATAATTTCATTAAACATACTCAGGAAGACATAATAGATGGATTTCAAAAAAGCCATCCTTTTAAAGGAGGTTTATCTTCTCCTAGTATTTAATCATGTTTATTATTTATCTAATATTAGAGGGATGCAAAGTACATGAAAGTATAAATTTTTATGGATTTTGGAAAGAATAATAAAGTTGTTTTAGCCATTCAATAATCAAAGATAGAGGCTTTTTTTTTAATCTTAAAAATTATACTAGAGTGAAGCTAAAGTAGTTTGTATAAGTGCATCAAGAGCTTCAAAAGGGTTGATAACTTCTTGGGATCCTAAATTTCTAATGGGTGAACCCATCCTCAAGAATCAACATCATGTATCATTAATATTTACAAATATTATAGATAACAAGTAATGGATTTTTTCAAATGTATATGCTCCTAATACTAGGGATGCACATAAAAAATTATGGAAGGATATTATATCTTTTAGAAATAATTGCAAAGATATTCCTTAGATTTTTGTAGGATATTTTAAATCTCCTCTTCATTCAGGGGATAAAAAAAGAGGAAATTTGGTTTGTATGGATAGCATGGAGGATTTTTCTTCTTTAGTTTCTAATATAGGTTTGATGGATTTAGAACTTAGAGGATCTAAATATACCTAGACTAATCGAAGGATCAGTGATAATATTATCTAATGTAGATTGGATAGATTCTTTATCTCTTTAGATTGGTTGAAATTTAGGGATATGTCTCTTATAACTCTTTTGAATATGGTTCTAATCATTCTCCATTAGAATTGAATATCTTAGATCTGAAGATAAAAGAGAACAAGTATCCTTTCTATATGGAGCATATGTGGTTCACACATCCTAACATCCAAGAGATATTTTTAGAGTGGTGCACTAATAATAGGAGTGCTTTAGCTATGTTCAAGCTAGATAATAATTTC
The DNA here is from genome assembly GCA_037957365.1 of Torreya grandis. NCBI lineage: Eukaryota > Viridiplantae > Streptophyta > Pinopsida > Cupressales > Taxaceae > Torreya > Torreya grandis. The sequence goes on along the minus strand of JARHVA010001680.1, from coordinate 2,159,686 downwards.
AAAAAGGTAAAAATTAAGATCAAACAATGTAAAAAATAGGTTTTTAGGAATGTGCATTTGCAAAAAAAGTCTCTTAAATTGGATATTTGAATATTGAAGATTAAATTGAGAAGGGATATGATTTATAGATTTAAAATAGATAAAAATAGATACTATGTAATTTTCACACTATTGCATCTAGGGAAGAATCTCTTTAGAGACAAAAATATATAAACATTTGACTCAACGAGGGTGATAGAAACAACCAATTTTTTCATTTATCTACATTAAATCATAGGAAGCATAATTATATCAAGGAAATAACCAAAAATAAGGATCATCTATCTTCTAATGCTAATGAGATTAACCAAGCAAGTGTTTTATTTTACAAGAATTTGTATAAAAATTATTTCAAGAAGAATATTGGTTATGAACAAGAATTTTTATATGGGATTCCTAAATTAATTAACCAAGAGGGAAATGATATTATTATAGATGTAACCTCGAATTAGGATCTAAAATTTGTGCTCTCTGAGATGAATCTATTCAAGGCTCTAGAACTGGATGGAATACCAATAGCTTTTTTTCAAAAAAAAATTGGCACATAATTTGGGTTGACATGGCTACAATAGTGAATGGATTCCTTGAAAATGAGTAGTTGATTAAATAATTCAATCATAATTTCTTAGTAATTATCCATAAAAAGGAAGGGGCTGGTAATTTTTTAGATTTATTTCCTATTAGCTTGTGCAATTCTTTTTATAAGATTATTACCAAGTTTTCTTATCTAAGGATGTAAATCAACATAAAAAAAAACATCCAATCTTATCAGGGAGGTTTTATTCTAGGTAGAAAAATACAATATGGAGTGATTATGGTTTATGAATCCATTCACTCAATGGAAAAAATTCAAAGGGAACCTATGCTCCTTCAATTAGATATGGCCAAGGCTTATACTAGATTGGACTGGATTTTTTTGCATAGAGTTATGGCACAATCTGGTTTTAGTGATAAATTTAGGAAAATGATTGGAGATTATATAATCACTTGCATGTTTTATATGTTGGTAAATGGGGTGGATCAAGGGTTTTTCAAAAGTTCTAAAGGAATGAGATAAGGAGACCCCCTATCCCCATTCCTTTTCATTAGTATCGTGGAATCATGGGGTAGATACACATCTAAGGCGTTGTGTGCCTCATAATTTACAGGTTTTAAATTATTTAGGTTTGTAAACCTAGTGACAAACCATAAATTTTTGGATGACACTATTTTATTAGCTAAAGCATCTATATAGGAAGCAAGAACAATTAAAAAGACTTTGGGGATGTATGAAAAGGCATCTAACTAGAAAATTAATTTTGATAAGAGTTATGTGTAATTATTTAATACTATGGTGGTTAGATAAGCTAGGATATCTACTCTTATGGGATTCCAAATCAAGGAACTCCATTCATCTTACCTAGGAATACCTCTCTTTAGCAATAAACTTTAGGTGGCAGCTTAGAATCCTTTGATAGAGAGATTAAAAAAGAATCTCACAAGATGGAAATGTAATATTATATCTTAAAATGAAAATTCAATTTCTATCAAGAGTGTTTTTGAGGCCTATATCCCCCTATTTTTGAAAATTGGGGCCCTTGAGATGTCTTAGAACCTTTTCATTAAAAACCTTGTTGTTCTCTTTAGTTTTTGTAGAATTTGAAGATCATCCACTCTGATAGGGTAGTATATTATGTGTATAATTAAGTTTGGTGTGCATAGTGATGATAATTTTTTACCTTATTTTATGATACATGTAGGTTCTTTGGAGAAAACACTAGTTTTTACTAGGCAAGGAATCCACCATGCTTCTACTAGCTTTTGGTCTACAAAATTTAATCCTAGACCCCCTTCAACAGAACCCTAAGTTCAAAAAAACCTTTGATTTAAATTCAAATTTAGTGAGAATATATTGGTAGGAACATTCAACACTTGAATCACTTAAGTATAATTTTATATTAAGGAATGGTCATGCTTATTAACATCAACCAAACCTTAATATAAAATTAGACCTGAGTCCTTGTGTTTTCCTTGTAAATATCCTTATTTATTCTAACTTCATTTAAAATGGTTTTTTAGGGTCCCATTTTTATGTCCTATCCAAACACCTTTTGAATTAAGGTTTAACCTAAGTCCTAATCATAAGACCCCCTTCATATTTATTAATGTGAATGAGGCCTTATAATTAAAACCTAACCTAGGTATTTATTAACATTGGGCCCTAACTTTACTTTTTCTTTGATCAAAAATCCAATGATCCTTTCTTCATCATGGGATCTAATCTAATGGCATGAGAAAAACTTGGATCTAATGATCCTCACTTCATCATGGGATCTGATCCAATAGTGCAAGGTTAATATTAAAAGGTTAAAGCTCTATGAAGATGATAACTGATGAAATTTTACACCAAGCTTCATTGGAAGAGGGTCCCACTTATTAAATATAACCAGTATCATGTGACTAATTAGATCTTCTTCTAATGGTCCCCACTTCTTGAGATCTGACGGAATGTATTAAATCTAATATCTTGGGAAGATTCAAGAGGACACCATGTGGGACCCTCACATTTGACCATAAAAACTTCACAAATCTAAAATTGACACCCTTGCTCACATAATTTGATGACCACAAGGATGTCTGTGATGTTAGTAAAACCATCAAATTTAGCATAATCCAACATTTTTGCCTAGATAAGGGGGCATGTTTTGAATGTTTTTAATGGGTTTTGCACTAATATTTTATCTAAAATTAAGATTTAGGAATTTAACCTAAGTTTTATTTAACCCTTAGGAATAACTTAAACCTCATGCATCTTATAGGATATTATGACTCTCGCATAATCATACCAACATGATCCAATGATGTGAGATATTTGAATAAAGACTTAGGGAGCTCAAGACTTCAACACATGGAAAGAGCCCAAAAATTGGAAATCAATGGTTTGATGATATGCTAGGTGGCATAATTATGGGGCTTGATACTTATAATGAACAATGAGGTAAAAAACCTAGGATTATGATCAACAGTTGGTACTTCATCATTGGATCTTGACATAACAGAGTGAAATCAAAGGTAAAATTCAAAGGCTAAAAGCTAGTTGTCCCTCAGATAATTATGAAAAATTCCATGAAATGATGCCAAATGGATGCCATGTAATATCTATATAAGCAAAAGATTACAAAACTTAGATTTTATCTATATAAAAAAGTAAAGGTATAAATACATAATCTTAATCAAATCAAAGGAATGAATGAACCTAGGTCTAAATCACCTCCACCATTAAATATCTTAGAGAACCTAAAAACTTGCATAAAATAGGAAGATTGTGAATGGTCGAATCACAATTGAACTTGTAAAATAATTTTAAGTGTGAGAAGGATAATTATAATACTTTTTTAGAGTAAGTGTTAAACATTTGAAAGGTTGAGAAGCAATGACAGTGGGAAGATAATAATGGAGGGAAGAAATAGAGCTTTACTTGTCCGTGGACCACCTAGGTAGGCTTTTTAAGGACATAGAGTTAGACATCATGTAATTAAACAATGGGTGAAAGAATTGGTCTAAGATATTCTTTTCCATAGAAGAGATGTATCCCCTCACTTAGAATGAGAGGAGAATTGAGGTAGTCAACACCAAATACAATAACTTGGTCATTGTGTAATTGGCTAATCTTCACCATCTAGCTACTAAACCTGAGGTAATTCATTGTATCTAAGTACTTACTCCACTTTTTATTAAATGTAGGGTGGATGATGACTAGATTATAAAGGATATAACATCTAGGAAAAACACATACATTTCCCTTGTAGCCTTTGAAGTATACTACAAACTTCCATGGTCCCATGTTGATTTTCCCTCAATCAAGAATTGTCCACTCAAAATGACCTTGAAACCATTCTAAGACCATGGCTCAACTAGGGAAACCATGTATTTAGAGATTTTCAAGGAAGGTTTCCAATTTCATAATTTAGGGAAGGAATTAGGGTTTTCATGACCTTATTGAATATAATTTTAGGGGCTTCCATAAACACTTATGTTAATCCCACCTAGGTTTCCTATGTGCACTTATTGATAGATCAACAAGTCACCCCTCCTATTAGAGACATAATAATCATCCACTTGAGTTACAAATTTTATGAAATCAAAAATAATTCTAACAAGTAATTATTTATGATGTTTTACTTATTTGATGCCTTGCTCACTTCCACCCAATTCCCTAATATCAAAAATTGGTCTCATAAGAGTAGAACCACTATATCCCATTATTATTCCAAAATTCATATTTTAAAATATAGGAACCATATGTAATTTATTTGTGATTGCATTTATCCCACCTTGACATAGATCGTCACTAGATTCCCTATGCCTAGAGCGCACCCCTTGATCAAAAGGTATGTGGAGATGATGGGGGATATTTAGTATTACCCTGATTGCATGATAATTAGAATAAAAGGAACCATGTTTTCACCATATAGATTACATATGTCTGTCCTAAACAATATATTTGAGTGATAAATCACATTATAGCTCCTCAATGGGGTTGATGGAGTATGTAAAGAAAAGAAGAAATGTCCTCTCCTCCCCTTTCCCTTGATAATTGGAAAGACCACACTACATGACTAGAAACAAATTGATATCATGTCTAGGTAGAGGGAGGCCTTTATTTTCCATGTATATGAATTGAGGATGTGGGACCCCAAAGGGATAATAAAATACCATTTGAGGGAAAATAAATTTCTTAAGATAGTCTATGAGCACTAGCCTGGGGTCTATGATCACATATAACCAGAGTAGGTAGCTTTGAGGAAGTGCTAGCTAAACTCAAAGAATATAATACAAAATTGGAACATAGACTGATACATGAAAGAAAACCAATAGAGGACATTTGGAAAATGTACCCTCTTCATTATCATTTTCTACCTTCCACCTCTAGACCATCTCAAGGACCTCCTCAAGAAAATTTTCTAATACTTCAAGACCCTAGTAAACAATAACAAGAAGAAATACCAGGTGAGGTAGCCTCATCTTCAAGGCCTTTATAAGAACCACCATCTCTAGTGGATAATTTATACATGGTGGATCTTGAGCCATATGAAATAGTTGAGGTTATTTTCAAAGTTCTTGAAGAAGCCTATGGCTTAGATAGAGAGGAAACACATGAATACCCTAACACCCAAGTGGTACAAGTTATAGAGTCTCATGAACAAATGGAGGTGATTGAGAAAGAGAACTTGAGTTGGCATTAGTCCTAACTACAACTCATAGTAAGAGGAAATGAGATATAGCCCTTATCCCTACCAGATCCAAGAAGCTAAAACTTCCATTTATCCATCCAGCCTAGGATATAAATATATTTAGTGATGAGTTCCCCATCCATGGGCTAGTTATTAAAAATTTATTCGTATATGGGAAACTCCAAAATATTTTATCAATGGCCCATTAATGGTCATTGGCACATAATATTAGCAGTGATGTGCATGAATACCTTCAACCATAGATTCTTAAAATGGTGATGAAACAAGACTATTGGAAGTAAAGGGTCTTGGTGAAAATAAAATGGATTGTCTAGGGGAGTACAATAGCACAAAGGTGGAAATTATAGAGACCACCAAGTTCACTGGGCCCACCACTATATTACATTTGAATCTAGACACTTCAAGGCTAGAAAAAATCACTACAAGGAATGTTTTGGTGGGTACAGAGGAGTTCACCTTTCAAAAGGTTAAACCATTTACAAGCCTAACTCTAGTGGGAGGATAGGAATTGGGAGAGTATCCCATTCACCAAGAGCATGTGGAAAGCCTATTTATGGATTAATCAATACAATAAATGGAAAGAATTAGGGGATTGAAATAATAGATTGCCAACTTGAGGAAGGAGAAGTAGAACCTTGAAACCTAGGCCATCCTCTTAGTCCCTAAGGAGATGCTTAAGATGTTAAGTGAATATATTTTTGACATGTTTGAGTCCCTAAAGGCTATAAAACTTAGGAGGGATGCCTTGACATAATAAGGTAAATAAAATAGAGCCACGGTTATCTAATGGTAGGATTTAGAGGACCAAATTGCCAAGCTAATCAATATGCAAGTAAGAAGATAGATCTTAGGCTCTAGTATTATTAGCCTAAGACACTTAAGTGTAACCTTGAGAATTTTTATCGATAAGGTAAAAACCTTAAGAACATGGAATAATAATGTCAAAAATCTTATGTAAGAAGATGAGATTTTAATGCATAGAATTTCAAAACTCTTAAGGACCATGCTAATAGAGCCTTCATAGCCCATCACCATCAAGTTAATAGATGATGAAGAGTTTAAATAAATATCCACTACCACCATTAAGGATATAAAGGGAAGATGTCAAGGCCAATCTATTAGTGAGAATTAAAAAATCTTGGACATCATCTATGATTTAGGAGAATAGATTATATAGGATAGAAACATCAAGGAGGTTATGTTCAGGAATGATAAAGGGTTTAATAATCTTAAAAACCAAGAAGAAGGATATATAATGAATCCTCTAGTAGATTTAGGACAAGTTAATGAACAAAATAATAAGTTTAAAAACATCCTCCAATAAAGGTTGATACAGGAACCACTACTAGCCCAATAGAAGATTTTATCATTGTATCACTTGTAAAAGTCAAATATTCTATTGTGTGTGCTTATGCTATTCTATTAGCATAAGCACTTTTTGGGTCAGTCCAGTGTAAAGAGTCATATGAATTCTAGAATTTTAATTAAAGGATATCTATCCTTATTATTCATAAATATGTATTTGAGAAACTGATTGGGAGACTACCTATGTCCTCTATAAATAGCTAGTGTCACCATTTTGTAAGGGAGAGATTTTTGGGAAAAAAATGTATACTTGTAACATTTAATATAGCTAGGGAATTTTGAAAAGTTTTTCTATATGTTTGTGTTAAGGGTTACTATATTTTCTCTCAATTTCTTGTATAGATCTCAAATTTTAATGGTTTCTTTAAATTATGAATTGCATTCTTGTTACAGGGTTGCTAACATATGCTATGCTAGATTAGTTGAAAAGATCATAAGTTTCTTCACTTTAATTTGTTATGAATCAAATATTTGCATTAGATATCAAGGTGTAGTAGCAAAACATTAAAGCATAATTATTTCTTAATTTTATTTTCATATTATCCTTATAAGTTTTCCTAGTTGTAGTGAAAATTGAGCATTAACTATTTTACATTATATACTAGTTTAAATACATGGTCATTGAACTAGAACTTTGTCATAATGTTTGAGATAAAGATTAGCAATCACATTATATTATTTTATAACTTACCCTTATTTTTAATCCCTTTTTATAAATAACTCATTATAGCTTAGATCTCATTATCAAATTTCACTTAGATTAGTGTAGTTTAGAACTTTGATCAAGATTTACCAGAATCTAGAAAGGCTTGGATTAAGGTGGCTCCCAACCACCAAACCATATAAATATTATGGAATAGTCTACTTTGATTTTCCCCTATTTCACCACAAGCATTAAAATTTACAAATACTTTCAACTCATGTTATGAATTCTTATAATTCTAAAATGAGAAGTGTTCTCTAAACACTAAGAGCACATGTGGTACACTTAGAGGCATCAACAAGTGTTTTACAAAGCCTCCCAATGCACATCCTTTCATTTTTAAATTTTCCTAAATTAATGGATGAAAATTTAATAAAGATTCAAATAAACTTCCTTTGGGCTAGAATGGAATAAAAAAACAAATTTCATCTTGTGTCTTAGAGTAAAGTTTGCTCTAAGAAAAGGTTTGGCAATCTTCGTATAAGAAATATGAAGTTGATCAATAAATCCCTCATTTATAAAATTATTTGGAGATTAATCACAATGAGTTTAGTTTTGGGTAAAATTATATGTTTAAAATACCTTTAAGGGAGAGCTATAATCTTCATCATGGCTGAGGAACCATTTATGAGGATATCACATATCTAGAATTTCTTAACTACCAATAAGGAGTTGATAATCACATGTTATAAATGGAAAATAGGAAATGGATTTAGGTTTGAATATTGTAAATACAAATGGACTTATAATACACCATTTTATCAAAGTGATATAGGTTTTCATTTGTAGGAGAACATGAGGCTGAAATATGGTGACAAGGTGGTAGACTATTGGCAAGAGCTAGAGGGAGTTAAAAGATGGAAAAATATAAGTTTGGATAACTTAAACCAAGAAGATACTTTGAAGATATCTGACCTAAAAAATTTATTGTGAAATTTTCACATCCTAGGGGTTATTAGAGAATACCAATTGGTCTAGATGGAATCACTCAATGGTTAGTACAAAGTAAAATCAGGGTATGATTTACTTTCTCATGAACCTAATATTAATGTAAACTAGGAAAGTGTTTGGGATAAATGGCTTACTCTAAAAATAAGTTTTTACTATTGGTTATGATTCAAAATAAAATCCTAACCATTATTAATCTTAGGAAAAGAGTCGACATTATTATCAATAGGTGTGTGTTGTGTGAAGAGGAGAATGAATCAATTTTCATTTATTAGTCAGTTGCTCCTTTAATTATAAGATTTGGAGTCATTTCATTGAAAAATTCAATGTCTCATGGGTACAAGTAGGCTCCCTAATGGAATTATGGTAGTCTTGGAGATGCTCATTCCAAAATGTCCACCTCAATAAGCTTTGGAATTTGACTCTGCTTCATATAATTTGGGGGATCTAGGGAGAACAAAATAATAGATTTTTTAAGGGGAAGAGATACAACATCAAAGTAATCTCATCAATAATTTTTAATCACATTAAGTAAAATTATAGGTATATTCATAGTAAAAAATATAAAAACTTACTACATTTTGAACAAATCATATATCTTAATTGGCAAATAGATTCCTTTAAGTTAGGTAAACTAGATCCTAAGGATGAAATTAGGAAAATAATGAAATAGAAAGCTACCCATGAGGTCTAGATGAAGCTCAATTTTAATTGAGATTTGAAAGCAAACCCAAGGCCAATGGGGGGAGATGGAATTATCAAAGATCATAAGGGAAACTTAATTGATGCATATGGGGAAGACATGGGGGTGAGGTCAAATTGCTAGGAAAAAACTCTAGAAGTGTTGTGGGGTATCAAATTGGATAAGAAATTGAGTGTAACAAATTTATTTGTGGAAGTAGACTCTCTAAAAATTGTGAAATATTTAGTTGGGGAAAATGTCATTAGTTGGTCTATCGAGCATATTTTAGATGAAGCAATAGTCATATTAGACTCTTTTTAGTAGGCAACTATTTAACATACCTATAGGTAAGGGACTGGTATAGTTGATTGGTTCTCTAATAAGGGAGTAAATAATGTGGGTTTTTTTAAGTTGGATAGGGCATGATAAACTTCCTAGGGAGTTGTTACTTAAGTTTAAAGATGAAGGAAATATTAATGTTATTAATTATATGCATATGGGTGAAACCTCTAATTATTAAAGGAGTATTTGGTGGTTGTAAGGTGATTCATGAATTCATATACTTTTTTGTAATTAGGGGTTTAAATGAGAATATTTTAGATGCCCCAAAACATCTCTTATATGGCCAAAACATAACATTTAGCTATAGTTCATCCTAGTTTATTTGGGTGAATTTTTATAGTAGGGATATCTAGAATGAATTTAAGGAAAATAAGATGGGACTAGAGAATAGAATTAAACCAAAATTACACTCAAAATTTAGGAAAAATGAAAGAGTTTGGGTAGATCTAAATTTTTTTGGCTTTGTAGGTTTTATGGAGAATATTGAAGGTTTTGACATGCATTTCTCAATCCTATTGGTAAAATAATTTGAAGATAGACTAGTGAAAATCAATGGAGTTAATCTCAACATTACTAAGGAACTCATTTCTCATGTGATAGGTCTAGAGATTGAGGAAACAAAGAGATACTATATGTTGAAAGATTTCAAATTGGATAAAGAGGCATTTTTAGAAGGAGAACAACTAGAGTAATTGTATAATGGTTTTGATAGGGAATCCTTACCCAAGCCATTTATAGAGGTAGCCTTTTATTTAAGGTAGTACATCACCTAAGAAGGTAGGTAAAATGTAGTTATATGGTCCCTATTTATAATGTTAAATTACTTTAATCATGGTGTGCCCTTTAGTCTTCCTTTTTTATCTTGAAATCTATGGAGGTGTCGATCTTGAAATTTAAACATGAAAACTACTATACACCTAGAAATGAGGAATTGATATACATAATATTCAATTATTTTAAGGGCATGAATCAAATCATTCCAGACATATTAGAGACCTAAAAGGAAATTTTAGAGGAGGGGCCTATTGATATTATAAAAATTTAAAAATTGTGGATAAAGTATTCTGGAGTCTGAGAAGGGTTTCTATGAATAATAATAAACTTGTGGAAAATATTAGTGAGAAGGATGATGAAAAGAAAAGAAAATAGTAGGATGATATTAATAAAAGACTTTTAAATGCATTGAATCATGTAGGGCCCAACCATGCGATCCAAGGGAAATAGGGGAACCAGGGTCTTTAGGATTTGTGCAGTAATAGGGGAGTGGGGACTTATACTAATTTTGAAGAGGGTAGTGAGGATCTTGGGGAGATTTAGAAAGAAGTAGAATAGGAAATCAAACTAGACCAAAATCTAGTTATAGTTAAGAAGGTGATTAGGGAGCCTATTTATACTCCTATAGAGAAAGGGGAAACTTCTTAGAATTAGAAGGATCAAAATGGGGCTTTTAATAATTTGGTTACCTCATTCAAAGGTAAAAAGAGTTAAGAAAACATGCAGAAGATCTCAAACTCAAAAAATCTATCATGCATTGGTTTATACAAGAGATCATAGAGCTAAAGTGAAAGGTTAATATTCTACAATAGGAAAATACTAGTATGACTCAAAACATAATAGTCAGGGAGAAAGACCACCAAATTTAGAGTCTATATTTTAGGGTGGAGTTGTTAGAGAAATAAAATGAGAATATTTGTAATAAAATACATTTTTTAGTAAATTATAAATGAGAAATTGTTTAACAAAAAAACCCACAACTTATTAAAATCCTTATAAATAATTATCGCCAACTAAAATAGTAAGAAGAAGCTAAGAGAGAGGGAGAATAGTGGTCATAAACCAAAATAACATCACAAGAATGCAAGATCAATTCAAAAAGTCACTAGTAATAAAATACATTTTTTAGTAAATTTTAGAAAATCAATAATGAATGAGGGGATATATAATGTTGGAACCCGTGAGATCACCTCAATGAGCTTTTTAAGCCTAGGGTGAATGGAAAAAGGAAGGGAAAGAAGGGGTAGAGAAATGGATCTCATTATGGCATGGACCAAGATAATTGTTGCTTCAGATTAATATGAACCTTAAAAATATGAAATCTTGTTAGGAATATGTTTTTGATAGCTTAGATTTAAACTAGTCCTTTGGTAGTTTTTTGTATGTTTCTATGTTATTTTAAGCTATTTTTAGACCTAATTGGTCATGTTTCTTGGTTGGTCTTGGTTATACTTTTGATTTTTTTTCTTTGTACTTCTCCTAGGGTATGGGGATCCTAGTTTAAAAATATCCCCCACTTTAACCTGAATAAAAACATATTAGATTATTTTCTAAGATCAAACCTTGAGTAAATTAAAAATAATGCAAAAATAGCAATGTCACCTTGAGAGGGAATCAAGACACAAGATTGAGATAAGAGTGAGAAGTGGTGAAAGTTTTTAACAAAAAATTACACAACTTATTAGAATCCTTATAAATAATTATCTCCAACTAGAATAGTAAGAAGAAGCTAAGAGAGAGGAAGAAGCGTGGTCATAAACCAAAATAATGTCACTAGAATGCAAGATCAAGTCAAAAAGTGACTAGATGAAAATAAATGAGGAGAGAGATATTTAAATAGAATAAGATAAAGGATTTAGTATTTACAATAATCCCATCATGACCTTATAGGACCTCTTTAGTGTGTTTCACATGTCCTATTTCCAAAGAGAATGGGGTAAATGTGTGGCATGTCGGGGGAGGATTTACTTGTGCATGTAACTCTCAAATCCTACAAGTGGACAAGAGAGGTGAAATACATCTCATAAATTTAAGATAAAGTGCATTTATAATTTCAATAAATGCACACATTAAATACACTTAGGATAAGGCTAAAGAGATAAAATGAACCCAAATAAGGTAAATCTCCAACATATAATGACAAGATGCATACTTATGTATAAGTTCCTCTATATTCATGAATCTATTCAACCCTAAATTTGATAGGTATGGGGGTTAACTATAGGATTAATAATATAGAAATGAATAAGCACAAATGTGACAAATAAATATATAGCATGAAAATTAATTTACAAACATAAATAAACAACATTTTGAATTTATAATATTGAGATATGACATAAATATAAAGTACAACTATTAATTAATATTATAATGAATTAAAAATAAAAGTGCTTAGCTAGTTTACTATGCATGTGCAGATCTAGGATGCAATAAGATGGAAGTGGATTAGATCAATATTCTATAATAATCATCAGATTTTAGAATATTACATTATGTGATCTCAGATGATTGCATTAGATTTGGATAGTTACATTGACACTAGTGTTTGAGTTAGATGAAGGTCTACAATACAAAATAGTGATTAGATTTAGATGTGACCAATTGGATCCTTATAGGTTTTTTGTCACCTTTATTTTGGTGTGTTTAGATTATATACATAGATTATCAATCCTTATCAAATGATCAAACCCTAAATTCCTTACTCCTAGAGTGATTATGAAAAAATGGGTTTGGGGGTTCATGATGTTGAGTTGTTCTAAGGACTTATATGTCAATGTGAATTTATTACATATCAAATACTCTTAAGAGGGCCTCATAACTATGTATTTATTCCCTACATGTTGGTTTTTGTGTGCATAAGGATATAATATGTGATAATTAAGTACATAGAGTGAGTTATCTTGTAACTTAGAAAATATAGCTCATGGGATACTCTCTGAAAGCTTAGACCCATGAAAATACTAATCCTATGATTTATATGGAAATAGGGATGACTATGGTAGGTTTTCTTTCTTGAATTCTTGATTGAGTGATTTTGGTAAGTTACCTTATGATTTGTATGTGATTTATAGGTGAGGAATGAATGAGGGTTGATATATATATATATATATATATATATATATATATATATATATATATATATATATATATATATATATATATATATATATATTTTTAAGAATATATTTCACTAAAGCACTTAGGCAAACCAATATAATACATTTCATCTTAAAATTTGATGACTTTTGGGAAATGGACACTTCATTTGAAAATAGACACTAGCATTGATGTAATGCAAGTATCTAAGAAGCTAAAAAATAGGTACAAGTTTAAAACTAGTAGGTAAGGATAATTATCAAGTCTATATAATTTTATGTATTATATGAGGCCTAGTCATTAGAATAATAGTGGTTAGACCAAGAGAATTAATTTAGCACAAATCGATAGTGAGTGTCAGACTTTCAATAATGGTAAGGTCTTAGAAATAAAGGCATAGCCATGATATGTATTTTCCAAGTGTACAATATTGAGGTGTTATATAATTCATATTTAGTGTCTAAATTCCCCCTTTTTTTTCTAGTAATGAAATTTTTAGTTTAAAAGAAATAAATGTGTACCTAGGTGTGTATAACACACCTTATCTTTACATGAGTACCAGTTGAGTGATTTGATAGTGATTAACATAAAACTAAGAACATGTTACAATATATAATCAATGCATATAATCTATATTTTGAGATAATTTGAAATGATTGAAATTAAAGAGAGAAAGGTTAGGAGTATGCCTATGTATTGATGCAACCATCTGGACTTTTGGTAATTTGATTTGAGGAGATGTTTTCTTATGAAGCCTTGGAGATAATATTAAGACAATTTGGAAACCTGAAAGTATATACATATATATAGATATTTTAGGACACATCCCTCCAACCTTGGCAAAAATGTGAGTTTCCATATAACCATTGATCTCATCTCAATCATGCAACCCAATCATACTTATAACCTACTGAGTGTGAGTGATCCAATAAAATCTCATTATATATTTGGGTGAGGTTGGATGATTTAGTCACTCCATCTTGGTAAGATAAAGTGATTAAATCACTTTAACATTTTGAAAAGGTGAACCAAATACTACAGTATATTATCTCAATAAATTATGTAAAATTGATAATAGTCCATGGTAGTATTTGAAATTTGAAATCTGATTTGATGTTGTAATTTGATGTGCCTTTTGCATGGAATATGTACCTCATATATGTCTCAAGATAAAATATAGGTATAAAAATTATACCAATGTATATAATGATTCCATAAATATGTATATGAATCATAAAACTATGAAATTCAGACAATTTGATATTTTTCAAGTGTAGAAGAATGTTCCCATGACATGCCCCCATTGAATATAGATAATTAGCTATCTAGTGTAAGTGTGGAGAACATGTTTCTATAATATTCCCCCACTATAATATATAATTATGAAGATGTGGAAGTCATGCCTATATGACATGCCCCAAATGATATGCCCTACCTTTTCAGGAGAGGATAATTATAAATTAGTAGTTACCTTAATTCAAATGGATAATATAACTATATAATCTAGGAGTGGATAACATAGTATATAGGGGTAGCATGTCTAAGTAGATATATAAATGAGGAATATAGTATGTGATCACATCAATTCCTAAGATGCATGATGTAAATCATGTAAAAATATAGAGAGTAATAGTAAAAGATAAATAGGCAATCAAGCACACACAAAAGAGCACTCAAGTTCAAAACAAAAGGTAATGGTCTAAATAGATTGCATGCAAGGGGCATGTTCAAATTCTACACAATCGAATGGACGTGAGTTATTAAAATGTCCAAAAATCATAGATACATGTTTAATTATCCACATACAACAAAATATGACATATAAAAGTGTCATAATAGGAAAATAAATGCATGGGGGCTAAAAGTAATGAAGCATATTCAAATGCTCGAATGAGTAATACAATTTGAGATAATAGTAAGGAAATACCACACTCAAGGAGGTGAAAAAAGGAAAGCATGTAATAAAAAGAAACAAATATAATAATATCATAGTAGTCCTTATATATGTGTTAGCAAAAAATGTTTAATACATATCATATCAACTACACTGTGAAATATCTAAGCATGGATAAAGGCATGTGTGATTACATAAGCTCAAAAATGATAACGTAAATGATAATATAATAATGTAAAGCATATTATGATCAAAGAATTAGATTCCCCAAATGTATTAATGATGTGATTAGAGGGAAGTCCCAACATCCATATATGCATAAATAATGTGCATGGCTATGCTTGTATCACACTCAAAAGATGCATGGAACATGTGTGTATATAAAAAGAAATAATATGCTATATACCAACATGAAACCAAAAAAATATATACCAAAAAGTGAAATAAGATATGAAAATGCTAAATATTTTGGATTTTATATTTTTTTAATATTTTTAGATTATTTGAAAAGACTAATTGAATAAGTCTTCATCATCAAAAGGTGTAGGATCACTTGAGACATTTTTCAACATTTTTTTATAACAACATATTGTCACCTCCTGAATATTTCCATGTAGCTATTTTATAATATCCATTGATAAAGGAGTATGATAATATGAATCATGGTGTATGCATATCTTCCTATCCCTAATAGTAAAGGTGATACACATATCTATATTATTTCAATGTTGAATTATAATTGGTAAACAAATGTTGTCCAAAATTTAATGTCAAATGTGGTTCCCAATTTATTATCCATATGAGTGTGGGGATCACCTATGGTCTACATGTTATAGGTATGTTTATGTAAACATGAGATTATTTCATCATCAAAGAGTATGTTAATTCAGTTGTGTGATGTCCCAAATATTGAATAAATATGGTGCTATAAATTGATCCCAATTGTTCCTATAAAACTTGAGATGTCAACAATAGACCCCATTAATATTTCATGCCTTGGTCACTTTGAAGGATGGTTTTATTTTGAATATTTGAATTATTATTTATTTCTCATTTATTGAGTATAATTTATTTTATAGTTAAATATTTTTTCCTTGGTCATTTTGAAGGATGGTTTTATTGTGAACCTTTAAGAGTATTATGTCTTTTTCATTTCTTAAGAATAATTTGTATGTGACCCTCACTCTTATATTTTTGAATTTGTCGATGTAATGACTCACATTGATTTATATTATGGCCAATGATTTAATAATAGTTACAATGTGGTAATATTTTTTCAAGAAGAATTCTACTATATGATCTATGTCTATTAGGAGGCAAATAAATCATCTTATGTTGAAGTAATATATAAAGTATTATATCTATATTATCTTGGTTTGTTATGATATTATCACATGTTTTGGACTCTTATGAGATACCTACACATTATTTACATGATATAGTTTCATTTGTCCACTATAATTTTGAATGGATGTTTGTATCCAAGAGGGTATATAGAATAACAAGCATTTACATGCTCATCTTATATTTTTGCTTTACCCTTATTTTGATTAGATTATATATCCTATGAAGGTGGATTTAGACTCTATGTTTCATGACCTATAGGTTTGAATAGGTTATGAAAAATATGTGTAATTGGATGAAATTTTAGTTTTTGTAATGTTTCATTTTTCATATTATGGGTTAAATCATCATAATTATCATAGTAATTTTAAACATGACCATCTTGTTACTTAGTGTTAACTACTAAATGAATCTCAAATGTTTTATTCTGTTTTGGTTTTATTGGTTCCTTTGGTAATTTATCTTTATCTTTATGTGCATCTATGTGAACCTTTATATTTAGTACCTTATTTGTATCTAGAGTTAAATGAGCCATCATGCTTGAATCACATATTTCATAGGTTTGTATATTTTCAAGTGGAATGCAATGTTTGGGTGGTACCATTATGGGTATACATTATGTTAAAATGTATCATTTTGAAAATTTTTAAAGGTTCATCATCAGAATTCATTATCAAAAAGGTTCCCACATGTATGACTTTTACACATCGATGTAATGTAGATGGTATGGATTCCATTGTGTGTACCTATGGTAAACCCAAAATTAAGTTATAATGTAAGGATTGGGACATGAATTGAATTATCTTTGGAACCATTTTTGGCCCCAATGTAACATCCAATATAATTTTACCAGCTAGAGGGCTACACAAATTTTCAAATCCTTTGATGTGCATAACTAATTTTTGTATAAGATTGGTATCAATTCTCATGGTGGTTAATAAATCTATGATACAAATGTTTAGGCCCAATACATTATAAATGATAACCATTGTTATTCCTTTTTTATGTATACTCACTTGTATGAACAAATATAAATGTTGGTAAATAATATCCTTGGATGGTAAATTTATAAGATCAAAGGTGATTAGTTTTGCATTATTTTTTAGATCTTTCATAATATATATAAATTAAGCTAGTTCAATATCACTTGGATCCTGGGTATCACATGATGATTTATATAAGATATACTTATACATATTAAATTATTTTAGAATTTTGAGGATTGAGATCTTAGCATGTGTGTTTCTCAATTGGTCAGTAAGGTCATAGCCCTTAGATTTTATCACAATTTTAGGTTTAGGAGGCACCAAATTATATATTAATAGGTGGTGAATTAGGTTTTATACATTTTCATGTAGTGATAACATGGACCACATAATTGAATATAATTTTTGGGTAAATAATGGGTGTGAGATGGTAGTTATCACTCAAATAAGAGGTAGGTGAAAAAATGGTTAAGAGCATACATATTGAAATCAAGATATTGTCTTTATTATATTACAAAAATAGATAGAAAGAGAGATTAAATGTTAATTTCATTTTAAAACACTCTCATTTTATTAATGGATTTATTTATTGTGTTGGATGATAGGCTTTATTAAGTAATCATAATAACAAACCACAATTATAATTATAAATTGGAGAAAAAATTAGCCTATAAATGTATCTATATTGAGATTTTTTTTTTAAATAATAAAATTTTTATTTTAAATTTATTGAATATATTATAAAATCAATGATCATGATTTATAGGGAAAATATAAAACCCTAATCCATCTAGGGTTTTGAGACTAATGGTCAAGTTCACTAAATGTTAAACCCTAAATTTGATAGAAATGGGGATTACCTATTAGGTGAAGAATATATAAATGAATAAACACAAGGGTGATAAACAAATAAACACACACACACACACACACACACACACACAAATATTATGACAATTAATTTACAAATTAAGATAAACATTATTTTAAATTTATAATCCTAAAATATGACAAAAATAGAAAGTACAACTATTGATTGATATTGTAATAAATTAAAAATAAGAATGCTTAGTTTGTTGTGCATGTGAATATCTAGGTTGAAATAAGCTAGAAGTGGACTATATCAAGATTCTAGAACAATTGTTAGATTATATAAGTTTGCATCATGTGGCCTTAGAAGCTTGCATAAGATCTAGATTATTGCATTGACACTCATCTCTAAGTTGGATGTTGGTGTCCAATATGGAATATTGATTGGATCTATATGCAACCACATGGAGCCTTTTGGGTTTTTTTTCTTTCTTATTATGTTTTTATATTGTATGCACAAAGTATCAATTTTTATCAAATTATAACACCTTATATTCCTCACCCTTGGAATGATTATGGTAAAAATGGGATAGTAGGCACATGATGTCAAATTACCCTAATGATCCATATGTCAATGGGAACTACCTACATATCCAATAGTTAGATTAATTTCTTAGACATATGTAGCTATCCCATACATGTTAGATTGTGTGTGCATGAGGATGCAATATGTGATAAATAAGTACATAAATGATATATCTTGTAACATAGAAATAATGGCTCATGGGCTAGTATTCAAATTATTTAGACCTATGGAAATACTGATCCTATGATTGATATAGAAATAGGGATGAATATGATAGGTTTTCTCACTTTAATTATTGATTGAATTATTTTTGTAAGTTTCCTTATGAGTTGTATGTGATTTTTAGGTGAGGAATGAATGAGGGTTTATATTATATATATATATATATATATATATATATATATATATATATATATATATATATATATACCAATTTATATTGAAATTATATCACACTAAATCACTTAGGAAAACCATTATAATATGTTTCATTTTCAAATTAGATGACATTTTGGCACTATAAATTTATTTTTAAAATAGACACTATAATTGATGTAGGCATTTTTGCTAGGATGCAAGTGCCTAAGAAGCTAGAAAATAGGTATAGGTATAAAAATAGTAGAGAAGGATAATCATTAGGTTTATAACATTTTTCACATTAAATGAATCTTTGGTCATCAAAATAATAGTTTTTAGACTAAGAGATAATATTTTTTTTCATAAAGATATAGTGAACACAAGCCTTTTAGTAGTGGGAAGGTCTTAAAACTAAAGGTTAAAACCATGATAAGTATTTTCCAAGTGTTCAAGACTTAAGGTACTATATAAGTCAATTTTCACATCTAAAAAATCTTAACCATTCACTAATATCAATAATTTTTAATTGATAAAAATTAATATAGAAAGTAAAAAATAATATTACATCTAATCAATATAATAAATACCATTTTATGATTTTTAGATTACTTAACTAATCAAAATAATCCATCTCAATAAATCAATTTCACAGTCAAGAAGTCAATTAATTAAATCAAGCACTCCCAAACAAAATGAGGTTTAATTTTTTCATATTATCCTTTCTCATTTTTATGCTACATGTGTAACTTATAAAGGAAGAGACAAATTGAATCATTTCATTTTTCACCATTATTTTTTTGTAAACAAAATGAAAAATATGCAAGTTAGGTTTACTGAATAAATTAACTTCCTTTATTATTACAATCATGTAAAAAAAATGTGTAATTAGACTCGATAAAAAATATTCTCTCCAAACTTATCAACACATGCAAGGTCAAATCATTTGATTTGGATACTTATAAAAACAAAACTCAGTTACCTTGATTACCTTTCATAACTTAAACATGATAAACTTCAAAGTATAAAATACAATAATAAATTAGCCATGGAAATAATATAATAATAAGTCATCCATGGTAACTTAAAAACATCAAACACAAAATTAAATCATCCATAGAATTTAATGCAATAATAACTCAACCATGATAGACTTTAAGGAATCAAATATGATAATAAATTACCCATGATACAAAATACAAGAATTACTTAACCATGAATATGGATACAAAATAACTTATCCATGAATTTAAATACAAGACTGAATCATCCATGAATTTAAATACAAAAATAATTTAGCCATGAATCTAAATGCAAAAATAACTCAACTATGAATCTAAATACAAGAATGACTCAACCATGGTAATTTTAATGTTTCAATTATAATAATATCTCAACCATGGAAACAAAAATAAATTGGCCTTGAAAAATTCAAAAAACAAAAATATCAAGTTGAAACCCATTAAATAACATAGTTGTAACAAAATAATAATGAAATATTAACTAGATGTAAGATGGAATAGAAGGTAGTCAAGGGTTAAAACATGGATGTTGAAATTAAACTTCCAACCAACCAATAATAAGCCTATTTCTCCCTAAAACAATTGTATAACATCCCCTTATTTTCCCAAGCATGGTCATGGGACAAATAGGCATGTGACCATTTCTACCCTTTCTACCCATTATCAATATGTAAGTTCTAGTCAATAAAAAAGTTAAGTTTTAGATCTAAATATAAAAATAAAATCTAAAACTCATAATAAAACCAACAAGACTTTTTTATATGTAAAAATAAAGATACAAAAATTCAATGATAACCAATGTCATGGACTTACCCAGTAGATGTTCCAAAAATTCCTACATGGATTCACCTAGACCCTTCAATCATGATAAAAATTATAGTTTACAAATTAAAAATAACCCTTATCCTTCAATCCTAAATCCCCCCAGTTATTTTTCTAACTCAAGTTAAATTAAATGTAAAATCCATCTCTAAACATAAGCCAAATTTTTATAAACTCCATTTCCTATTTGGTTGGGTCTGAGTTTGGGGTGTGGTGAATACCACAAAAATAATGTTTAAGATATTTTTTTTATTTTAAAAAATTCTAATACCATATGGGAAGGTGATCCCTAGGATTTTTTATGCTAATAATAATAATAGTTTTAACCACTTTTTAATAAAATATCAACCCTTAAACTTTACCTTCATGCCATTGCTCATGTCTTTTGAAGCTCTTAAACTATTTTTTCCCATTTAAATCATGTTATTAACTCTGTACATTCACCCAAAATATTTAAGAATTGAAACAAATAGGGTAAAAAATAGAGATGCTAACAAACCCATTAATATGTAACAACATCTAAATAGTGTCATTTTCAAGACTGGTCAATTAGGTCGATGTGAATTGATATTGTAATATCATTTGGTTATTTTCACTATCAACCATATCAATAAATTTTTAAAATTTAATAATGAAAAGTATCCATTTAGACATAAAACACAATTATATATTGAAATAATATAATAATTAAGTATACCAATCAATATCCATATTAACATTTTATGTGTTATGTGTAGTCCTAGATTGAGATTTAAATTCTAATTTAGATGATCCAATCCAAATGTACATAAAATAATAGAACATCAACAACATTTTTTTTTATTTAAGTATTAATATTTAATCAATAATATTCTTAAAGTAAAATATAATATTAAACATGTCACTTATATAAGTTTCATAATTTAATCATAACTATGGTTGTTATTAAAAATATAATCATAAGCAAGTATAATTTTTATAGAATGTAATTTCAAAGTTCCTTTAGCCACAAATGATAAAAATATGACTTCACATTAAAAAACTAACATTAAAACACAAAAATTAAATTTATAAAATATAGGGATATGATATTATCATGGAACTACACATAAATGGGAGGTATATGTTATGGATCACAACACCCACAAACTTACAAAAACAAGTAAGCTCAACAGACAATATTATGGCCATAACACACAAAATAGAAGTACATGCAAGAAAAATCAATGTCACATAAAATTCTATGGGCCACACACAATGTACTAAAAATTTTATTACACATAAGGTAAAGGTCCATAATCAAGGGAAAATAAATTTCATGCACATAAGGCCAAAGGCCCCTGTTGAATAAGGCAACCATCAAGAACAAGTATCCCTTACCACATATGGAAGATATTTTTAATAAAATTTGAGGTGAAATTATCTTTTCCAATATTTAACTTAGAGTAGGGTACCATAAATTAAGAATCAAAGAGGAATACATTCCTAAACTTCATTTAAGACAAGATATGGGGGTTACAATTTCATAGTTCTTTTTTTTGGGATAACAAATGTACCTAAAACATTCATGAATATCATGAATAATGTGTTAAAATATTACCTATCATGTTCTCATATTCTTAGATGATGGTTTGATTTATTTTAAGAGTGAAGATCATGTTGAACATTTGTATCTAGTGTTATAATGTTTGTGAAAGCATAAGCTCTACATAAAACTATCTAAGTGTGATTTATTTTAGAGGAGGCTCAAATATTTGGGTTATATAATTTTAATTGAGGGAATATAAATATATTATAAAATATTAATGCAATCATGGAATGGATAGAACCCAAAATTATTTATGATGAACATATTTTAATGGGTTTAGTGGGCCACTATAGAAAAATTATACTAAATTTCTCCAAAATAAAAAACCTAATCACCTCTTTAAAATGGAAAGAATAAAATTTTATGTGAAATGATAAGTGTGAGGAAGCCTTTTAAACATTAATAGAGAGGCTTACCTCAGCACTAATATTGCAAGTACTATATCAAAATTGCCATTTTTATGTGATAACAGATGCTTATAGGTATGGCTTAGGTGGTGTATTGATGCAAGAAGGTTTTGTAGTAGCATAAGAGTCTATTAAATTAAAACCATATGAGGATAATAATGTTCCACATTATTTTTTATTGGTTTTAATTATGAATGCCTTACAATTTTGGAGGCATTATTTGTTGGGTAAACCATTTGAGCTCAAAATAGACAACTTAGATCTCAAGTATATTTTCACTTAACCAAATTCAAATTCTTGGAAAAGGCATTGGTTAGAGTTTTTTCTTAGATTATTATTTTGACATAATTTATATACTGGGTAAAGAAAACAAAGTTATAGATGCTTGTACTCATAACAAGTACATAGTAGTAATGACTACTATTAAAAGCGCCTTCTAAGATCAATTTCTAAGGTTCTTTCCAAAACATTAATTCGATGAGAAATTCAAGAAAGATCTAGCATAAAATCCCCAAGATCATAGGTATAAATATTTTCATTTCAAAAATGATGGGATTTTAAGATTCAATGGGAGAATCTATGTGCTTGATAAAGAGAATTTGAGGGTAGGCATTCTTAAAGAGTTACATAATGCACCTTATTTTGGTCATATATGTGTAAAAAATATCATGTTAGAGCTAAAACCATTATATTTATAGAAATGAATCAAGAAAGATGTAACTAATTTTGTGTCTAGATGTTTGGAATGCCATTGAGTTAAGGCTTAACATTATCATCCTACTATGTTGTTGTACCCAATAGACATTCTAGAATGGATGTGGAAAGTCATTATCATGTAATTTATCCAAGGTTTTATCATGATAAGGAACCAATATGAGATGATTTTAGTGGTTCTTGAAAAACTCACCAAGGTGGCACATTTCATCCTAGGCAATTTAATTGATGATGCACTAGTTATAACAAGGAGGTTTGTAAAATAAATATATATTTTGAATGGTTTTATATAGAAAAATTTTTTAGATAGAGATACTATGATAACCTTAAGGTTTTATAAATCCCTTAACATAGGTTTGGGCAAACAATTTAACTTCACTTTAACCTAACATCTATAAACTAATGGGTAAATTGAAAGGGTAAATCAGGTTTATAATGACATTTTAATAGTGTATTGCATAGATCAAAAATACAAGTGGGAGGAATAATTTTTTCTAACTAATTTTGATTATAAAAACTCATTTCAATTAGTTTTGAAAATGGCACCATCCAAATATTTGTATGGAAAAATGTGTTGAACACCTACCAACTAGGATAAATTAGAATATATAGTGTTTTTTGGACTAGATATGCTTTCTAAAATGGAATAACATGTAAAATTAATTAGGAAAAAGTTAGTTGAATATAATGATAGACAAAAAATTTATGATGATCTAAAAATAATAAGGTAGTTCTTAATTGGAGACATGGTTTTTATATGGGTCAAGCCTAAAAATAACTCTATCAAGTTTGGAAAATAATCCAAACTAACACCGAGATATGTAGGACCTTCAAAGTTCTAGAAGTAATAACTCCTATTGCATAAACACTTTATTTTCCACCAAATTTTGAAAAAATTCATAATGTTTTTAATGTGTCTTATCTAAAATCATATGTAACTAATCCTTCACATATTATTTTATAGAATGCATTATAAGTTTTATCTCCAAGAGTGGTAATAATAAATACAATAAGAATACTTGATACACACAAGTTTAGCCTGTGTAATATAAAAATTTCTTAGTGCAAGGTCATATGGGACCAATAATATGAAGATAGTGCCACTTGGAAGGATCTAGAGGAATTTTGATGGTTGTTTCCTCATTTACTAGCTTGATATGTTTTCTTAAAAAATTTACATATTTAGACAAGTTTTATTTCTAATAATGTCATCAGGATGATGATCCCTTTAGGGGGGCAAGAGATTAAAACCTATCCTACTCCTTACAAGAATTACTAATTTTTTAGTAGATGTTTAGACTATTGATATTTTTAATAGCTGATTTGTGTGGTATAACAAGAAATATTCTATTACTTTGTTTTTATTACATTATTTTTTTAGTACATGATTACTTCATGATGATATTGGCATATATATCTGATTATATAACATCACTATAATTTATTAGGGAAATTATATATTGGAATGATTTTATTATTGTTGTGAGGAAAAAATATTTCATTTAATGTATTTACATTATAAATATTTTAGTTATCTAATTTTATATAACTCAAACTAACTACCTCTTTTATGGATGAGGAGGATGCAACATAGTTATCCCTCACAACAAAAATTAGAGGAAGGGCATCATAGGGGAAAGGGTGGTAGATCATGGTAGCTTTGGGAAAAAATAACAAAAGTCTAGAACAATCGCACACTTACACTTTATCATTTGTTTATCATGTTTAACTTGGTGTGATTTCACTTTGTGTGGTTATACACACGAATATTTTCATTTGGTAATGATTATCTTAGGAGTCTCATTTTGGAAATTGCTTGATTGTGTTGAATTAGTTTGTAAGTTAGATTTTAATTATTTAATTTTAGTTGTGTCACATAGAAAATCTTATTCTATTTTTTATTATGCATGTTTTGGAGTGAGATTCTGTTAGTTTTTCATCATAATGTGGTAGCATAAATATACATATGCTTATATGTATGAATTGACACTATTATTTCTTGAGTGCTTATATTTTGAATGTCATCAGTTTTAATGCTTTAAAAACTAAGTTGTGACCTTGAATTTCAAGAAGGCTTAAAAAAACCCCTTTTAAGGTCCTTATACCCCAAGTAAACTTTTGACCCCTTATGGAATGAATTGAATTAGTTGGTTTTTGATTTTTTTTTAGCATGGGAATGCTTTTTTCAAATCACGTAGTTTTTAAAATGATTAAATTTCATTTTTATTTGAGTGGGTCAAATGGCATATTATTATGACTTCTATGTAAATGTGGGTCGATGGATAATTTTTAGTTATGTTTCACTTTAATGGAAAACTAGGAGTTTTTAATGGAGCTATTAGTAGAGGAAAACTCTACATATTTTTGGGCAAAATTTCGTTGAAGGGAACAAGGAGTGATCTAAACCTAGAAATGAGGCATGTCATTACCATGTGGAGCTACCATTTAGAACGAGGAGTAACAACTATAGTTAAGATAGCCAATAAGATGATATAAAGGAATTTGGAGGATAAAATATAGGGAGAGAGAAGCATTAAACATGACATTAGAAAAAGAAAGGAGGATAATGTTGTTTGTGGGAAGAAAAGGAGAACTATAAAGTCTGAAGATAAACACTTACAAAGGAACCCATTATTTACTTTCTTCATCTAAGGAAATTAATGATTCTTTAGATCTGGGTCAAAATGTTTATTGATATTTATTACCATTGTGATTTGATAAATATTTAAATGATAATTTTTTATTGGAAGAAAAACTAGGAAACCCTAATTATAAAATCAAGACCCTATATTTTATAAAATAAAGGATAGAATATTCTCTTATTCCATGTTGTATACATAAGTGGTATTTTGATGATAAAACTAGATCTAATTTTATTTATTTGAATGGTTGTATATAGCCTTTATGTGGTTTTTGTAATTTATTTCTATAGTTACCTTTCTCTCTAAAATTAATATTATTTGTAATCATCATTATGAGCTTGGGGGTGAGGGTTATCTCTCCCCCATAAGATCATAATGATGAATCATGTTCAAATTAGTGTTAATAGTTAGTAATCATTTTTATTTTCTTTTGATACTTATAAAAATGCATTACTAGGTTTGTTTTTGGTATAAAAGGTCTGGATATAGACTTGTAGGTGGTTATATTAACCACCTACAGGCCTAAACATGGGGTAAGGACACCTTATAAACTAAGTCATATCCTGTATCTTGAACTTTCATTGATTTTTAAGGTTATAGATCTTGTTTATTGCTACTAAATGTAAGAATAACTACAATCTTTTTAGAATTTCCATACTCATGTTTTGAAATTGTAGTAGGAATTCATAGAGTGGAAAGAGTTTCTAGTGTTTATGTTTCAAAATTCATGGTTAGAAAAGACATGAAATTTGCTTGACTGTAATTAAATATTAGTTGACTATTAGAAAAATGTTGGGTAAAAGATACATGATATTGTAGCAATATTGTAGTCATTATTAATAAACTCACATCTTGATATTATAGGGATGTATATGTCTACCAAGATTATTGTGACCAAGCCAATTGTCATATGCTATTAGTTAGTTTAGATAATAAAATTAGGAGAAATGAATTATAGTATAAATGAATGAATTTATGCAAGATTTGGTTAATATTAATAACAAGGTCTTAACGAGGAATGTAACCTAGAGTAATTGATTTGGATTATTTAAATTGTGATTTATTATTCTACATGGTTTCAATGATGTAATATTATCTTGGTCTTACCCATTTAGACTTATGGTAATTATTACATTAACCTATAGCATATTAATATATGTTGATGATACAAGTACTTCAGATTCCATACCTTATTAATTTATAAATGTATTTAAATGATTTATAAATTGTGGTGGATCAAGACATAATATATTTTAATTTGAATATAAATTAAAATTGTAATATTTCATCTTATTTGATATGAAAAAGGGCCTTAAACATTAGTAAATATTTAATCATAGTATATGTGTGTGCATGGTTTGGAATTAGTAATTGGCATAATATTATGATTAATACTAATATGTATTTTAGAAAGGTAATATTATGAAAACTTATATTTCCTTGATTCATATGTTTATTAAATTTCCATATAAAATTCATGTGGTATATGTTTGGAGTCTTTAGTGAGCTATTATGGTAGTTTTACCTTTCATATTTAATGTATTGTGCTTGTTGTAACTTTGTTGAAGACCTCCATAAAGTATGTTATTGTTGTTTGACTATTTGGGACTAATTTATATGTATATTTAATTTTTATATGGTATGTTCATAAATCATCTTCCATGTTAAGGTATGATGAGTAACAAAAGTTAGGAAGCCTTCACATAAATTTACTCATCATCAGTCAATGCATAGGATGATGTGTTTCAATAGAGAGTATTATGTTATATAATATGAATAAGATTCATTTAAAGTATGAAATTAAAATGAAAATATTTGGCTAAAGTAATGTTATAACTACATAATTTTTTTATCCAATTTACCTTCTAGTCTACATGCATGTATGATGCCATATTGAATAGAGGATGTATTCCATGGACTATATTACTAATGCATGTGATACTAATTTTACAACACATTATTATAGATGATTTATTTATATTCACATCTCCATTATATTCCAATTAATGAAGGGAAGGGCCACTCCCAATGGGGAGGTGTGTTGGGAACTATTAGTCTATGGTTAGAGGAAAAGTGCCTAGATGATGTTATCCCTCTCTATAGATTTATCTAGATATTTTTAGAGATATAATAATATATATTACTTTATTTGATGAGTTTTAATATATCATATCTATTTTACTATTACATTTGTGTAACATTACATTATTTTACTAATTGATAAAAGTAATCGTGGATATAGCATAAATGAGGGTTCATTAGTCATTAGTTAGAATCATAATAGTGGTTGTATTTAGTCATTATGGATGTTGTATTATACATTGATATATTTTGAATTTGAATTGTTATACTATTTATTTTTAAAACTACATTTATGTATTAATTTATAATAATATTGTGTTTGCATCCTTGTCAATAATTAATGGTTAACTAGTGTTATATTATGAATGATATGATCATTGTACATGGATGTCTAAAAAACTAAAACCAATAGGGTTTGGTATTAAAAGGATGTATTATAGTAATAATATGCTATTGGTTTAAGTTATAATGTTTAAGATTATTAAGTAATATGAATTAATATCAGTTAGTTACTAATATATATATATATATATATATATATATATATATATATATATAAGAAAAACATTATGTAGTTTCCTAATGAACCTAGTGGGTTTTTAACAAAGCTAAAAGATAGGATCACCTTATGAGATAATTTTTGGCCCATAAACTAAGTAAATTATAATTATTATGAAACATAAGAAAAATAATGGAACATATGATAATGTTAGTGATACTTGTGATCATAATCATTATTCTAATAAGAGTATTCATGTTATCATGCTCATTGGTTCACAAAATATGACCCTTTACTATCATATTATAGAAAACCCTTTTCAACAAACCTTACTTCCAAGCATAACCAAGTTAATAAAATTAATTTTAATCAAAATTTTAACACTAATGAACTTAAGATAAATCTTACTAGGCCCCAGCTTGAAAAATTAAATATTCTTTTCCAAAACCTCAATGGTATGACGACCAAAAGTTTTGTTTGTTTCATGATAATTGGGGTCATTATCATGATATTTTAACTTATATTCATACCATATTATATTAATTTATCCTTGGTCATAACTTTGACCATGATGTTATGACAATAGAGCATTTTTAAGCCTTTGATAAAGTTTCTAAAGCTCAAGTGGGTAAGTTTAAGCATAATGAAATTAATCAAGCTAATTCTAACCTTGACCTGTGAACCAATCCCATTATGAATAATTCTTAAATAAATCTTATTCAACCTCAAAATAATAAAAAAATAAAAAATTTAAAATTAAACCCATTCAAATCCAACCACTAATGTCATGGAAACTTCAGTTAACCCAAATAATTCCTCTAACCTAAAAAACTTGGTTAATATGAATGGTATGAAGTGCATCATCACTAACACAATTGTTATAAAACCAATCAAAATAAACATATAATGTATCCTCAATCCTAAAAAAATATTAAATCCTATCTTACATTTGAACCTTTAATCTCTATTTCTTGTAAACCTTAAAATTTTAAAAAATCATAAAAATTTGATGAACTCACCCATGTTGATGTAGATTTAATTTTTTTTGTAATTTAAATAATTTTATAGTGATTATGCAATTTATATTTATATCATGGTATTTTCCAATGTAGTATTATGTGTATGTGACAATACAATTCCAAAATTTTCAATTGTATTAATAAGTGCAATATACTCTCCAAATCTCTAAAATGTATCACTTATGCCAATAGATTCAACTATAACTAAACCTACATTATTTACATGACTGATACCATTGAAAATTTCAAAAATAAATTAAAATTAGGTCTAGAATTTCTTATAGTAAAAAATGATGCTATTCAGACCTCTTTTTCTTAGTTATAGTCATCTTTAGTCTAAAATAGCCTTGAAGAATGGAATCCTATCAAAGAACTCTCTAATCTCCCTATTCATATTCCTTTCCTTAAATTTATGAATATCTCTCCTAAATTCAAAATTTCTTAATGTAAAATCTCTTTTCTATGAGAATTCCCAAACCACCACTTATGGGGTAAGAATTCACTGTACCCAATTCTAGGGAAAAAATCATGAAACAATGTGAAGAGATGTTTATCTAAATTGATCTAAAAATGGACAAAGATTTGTCTTTGAAATTCTCTATCCATGGGATAATCCCCTTAGAAATCCTTCTTCGTGTAGATGACCCTCCTATTTTTATTATAATTAAAATTTGTGACATCCAATTCAAGTGAGATCTCATAGATGAAGGTTCTATTACTTGTGTTACCTCTTTGGAATTAGTTAAATCCATTGGCTCATATATATATATATATATATATATATATATATATATATATATATATATATATATATATATATATATATATATATATATATATAACCTTTAATATTTATAGTCTCCTCCTTCTTAAGTTTATTCAATGTTTTCATCATTTTTATAATATTTGGTAGATTATTTTTTATTTGATTAGTTAAACAACCTAGTTTTAAAAGGATATAGGAACCATAGAAGTGTTATACAAAAAGGTACTAGGATACCAAGGTCAAAAAACAAAAAACTAGCTAGAAAGTCTTGTAGATAACAAAAAAACAAAAAAAAGATCAGGAGGGGGGACCCTCCAGTGTTTCCTTCTCCTCTTTAGATATCTTCTTAGGTAATCTACACTTGTTCTTGTAAATTTTTCCCTCATCCTATTGACAAGCCCTTCAGCATTGTTTCTTGGGAGAATCATACGTGACCTTTTCTATCCCTATACCTATAGAAGGGTTTTCTTAATAGGGGTCAAGCTAGGCATATTAGGTGGGGGAGTATCTACAACCTTCAATGGCTACTTAAGAAGGGTCTAGTTTAGCTGATGAAATACACAAAAGATTAAATAATCAAGTTTACTTACCTATGCAAGGCATTCCATTCTTGGATAAGGTTAGCCAAGTTCAATATGACTTCCTACACCCTATTTTTGAAACTATCTAGCTTTTCATTATTATTTTTCAATCCATTAGATATAAGGAAATTTACCTTACTAGTGGCTTCTATGGAGGTGACCTCATCAATAAGGAAAAACTTTAGGCGTGGGAGCAAATAACTTTAGTGGAAGGTCTTCAATGGAAGTTATGGACAAACTAGCTTTAGAGGTACAAGCAGATGGGCAGTAAAATCTATAGGTGGGTCCTCCTTCATGGAGTCTATAACCATTGGAAATCCACATATGATGGTTTCAAATGTCATAATTCCCCTAGACCACCTTAGTATCCCTTTGGGCTTAGCCTAGACCATTAAATCTAAAACCTAACTAACACTAGTCAATTTGACCTACTAGCTAAACCCAAATTTACCTTGTCCCTTGACCATTGAAAGTCACCCTAACCATTGATGGTCACCCTGACTACCGATGGTTAGGGTCCACCATCTAAACTAACTTAATTGACCCTTCACCCTGATTTGATTTTTTATAATTACCTCATCTAATTCCTCTGTGAGCTAATGCATGTGCAATTTATATTTAGAAAGTAAGTTGGATCCTTTGTTAATGTCTTTTTATACATCTCCTTCCTTACCTATAAGAAGAGAGGATCAAGAGGTGAGAAGGGATCCATCCATGACTTCAAGATCTTTTACATCTAAATTTTCTTTGTAGATCACTTCTTCCAATAATCTAACCATCATAAAAGAGAGTTGACTTACTTTTTCCCCTTAGTTGACATCTAATTAATGTTACTCTACTAGAATCATTATAGACTCTACCCATAAGCCAACCACCTCAATCATTCATCCAATCAAACTTCTACAAGCTAAGTATTTTCTTTCCATTATTAAATATCTTTGTTTGTATTTCATAATTATCTAAATGCAAAACTAACCTCTCATAATTGCCTTTTGAAAACCCATCAATCTAAATTTATCAACCTAGACCCAACACATAGTAACCGTCAATGATCATCTTGACCATTCACAATCTGTCCAACTATTAATGGTCACCTCAACTACCAACAATAACACCAAATATTGATGATCATTATGGTAGAAAATAACATCAATATATTTTCACACACTTACCCTCAACCAAATCCAACTTTATTTTTGTTTGCCTATTCATAGACCCCAACCTATTTTATGAACCACACCTAAATTATTTAGCATTAGTATTAACACACTTAGTGTTATATTAGTCATTTTAGTCTATTTCTTTATCAATAATTTATTGTATTAAATTTTAGTACCTATTTATTATTGATGGAAGTACTTTATATTATATTTTCTAAACTTAATTGTTTAAAATGTGTGGATTGACAGCCCCTAGGGAAGATCTTGCTTCTAGGATCTAGCTAGAACTAGACAATCCACCCAAATATCTATCTAACCAACCATTTAATTTAGTTTTGTCTTATTTATAGGTCATTCATCCCAAGCCAAAGAGGATTTATCTACAATCACCTAATTAAATGTGTGCACAACTAAACAAGTTTTTCAATCATACCCATATCTAGTTTCTTCATCTTCCTTTCTTGAAATATAATCTAAAATTCAATGAAACATTTTAGAATGCCTATTGGGACTTGAGTCTCTACTCAGGTTTCTTTTTTTTTATATATATAATATCTTCTCCCTATTCTATGATCATAAACAAAATTGAAATTTCTTTTGGGTTTAAAATCAATTGCATACATTGATTTCTTATAAGTTTAGGTCACATAGTTTAGATTAAATTAAAGTAATTCAATTATAACATAACTTGTATCACACACTAAACCAAACCACCTACATCAATCAAACATCAAACAACTTGAGATAAGGCCTGACTAGGATTTCATCACCTAGTGGTCACCTTACCTTTTTTCAACAATCTTAGTTGGAGGTCATTACTAAGGGGAGAACCAACTCAACTCTTTGGTTGAGTATAAACTCTAGAGATCAATATATATTGGATAATTACTTGACACCCTTATCACTATGGTGTGAAAAGTGAGGGGGTAGGACCCATTACCAATCCATGTATTGATTTCTAATATAGATCTTTTTTGAAAGCCTAAATAACTTGAAATAATCTGTAGAATTTTTTTCTAGTACATGTTATATCATCCCAAGTGATCACATAGTTTATATTAAAGTAAAGTAATTTAATTTTATCATCACTTGTATCACAAACTAAGCCAAATCACCTACATCAATTAAACATCAAAAAACTTGAGATAAGGCTTGACTAAGATTTCATCACCTAGTGGTCACCTTATGCTTTCTTGACAATCCTACTAGAGGTCATTACCTAGGGGAGAACTAAATCATCTCTATGGTTGAGTATAAACTCTATAAATTGGTATATATTGGATAAGAACATGACACCCTTATCATTGCGGTGTGTGAAGTGAGTGGGTAGGACCCAATACCAAGCCATGTATTTATTTCCAATATAGATCCTTTTTGAGATCTTGAACAACTTGAAACCATTCATATATTTCTTTTATAGTACATGTTATATCAGCCCAAGGGAAGTCACAATTTATTGAAAGCTTAAGGCATAAGCCAAAATAAAGACTAAAAATAAATTTAGGACTTAATGTACTTTCTAGTCTGTGATTGTTTTCCTTTTTAATTTCTTGTCTTCTAGATATTTCAGTGGTGAGATTGTTTGTGTATTCTATCTCCCTTATCTTGTATGGTTTTAACTCACCAATAACAAAAGAACCTAACAGAACATAACTCCAATAAACCTCTTCTTCCTCCTCATCTATGGAGTATGTTTCTAAATTAGAGAAATCTCCTCATCCTTTAGTAAGTCCTTCCTTCCCTTGGGCAGTTCCACAAGGAGATACAAAATTTACCACCTTCTTAGATAACAATCATGTGGCCCTTGAACATTATCTTAACACTATGCCTCACCATACCCCTAATTTGGTTCCACCTATAGACCCACCTTGTGGCATTCCTTCCCACCTTATGGGAAACACTTCTATTACCATAGTCACCACCTAATCATTCACTACCCAAGCTTATTCAACTACCAATAATCCCTTTGTTACTACTATGGAAAATCAACATGCCCAACCAACAAATACCCTTATAAATTCCACCCCCACCAACAACTCCTCTATCTTATGAGGAACTCAACCACTAGTCACCTATACTCCCCTCATCATGGGAGTACCTACCAATAAAATTTAAAACCTTCCTTTAGCTACCCTCGATGTGGTAACCACTACCCCACTTCAAAATATAGAGGTGTTTATACCTTCTACCTTACCATCAATTAGAACAAAGGTCACTACCCTCATTTTTATTACCAACCCAACCATAACTTCTACCTAATAGGTGTCCATTACATCAAACTTGGGTTATATCCTTAACGTAAAAGGGCATGTACCTCTAACTACTACCCAACCACCTATGTCCACATATCAATATGTGGTAACTCCTCAACCTCCTACAAGTTATCAATATGTCACCTAACCAAAACAATAATATGTACCTTACAACCTCTCAAGTGCCCAACCCAAAATATATATAATGAAAATACTAATGGATAAAATGACCACTCTATAGTCATCCATTCTTAGGGCTCACAACATTTTATAAAATGACCAAATTTATAATGAACCCATTCACCCATTTATCCCTATCAGACCATATCCTCCTCAATGGGAACTTCCCAAGTTTTCTAAGTTTTAGAGCAAGGAGGATCCTCAATAGCACCTCAAGGCATTTAGGCATGCATGTTGTCTAATTTCCTATAATGATGCTCTCCTTATTCATACCTTCCCCATGTCCTTATATATTCTAACATTAGATTAGTATAGTGCCATAACCAAACCTCTCTCTTTTCCTTCACCCAGTTGGCCCAAAATTTCTTAGATCACTTTTCTATGAACATCTCCAAGAAATTTTCCATCACTGAACTTGACTCTATTCGGTAATTTGATGATGAATCTATTGTTTATTTTGTAGCATGCTGGAGAATCTTAATCAATCAACTTTCCTTCTCTTTAGCCTAACCTAAACTCATAGAAATTCTTTATTGGGCATGTGCCAAGCATATATCATCTACATTTCATGTTCATATCTTTATAATCTTTGATGAAGCTTTTTCCATGACACATAATCTAGAAAATAGAGCCATCAATGAAGGAAAGTTAAATTTGAAAAAATAAACTCTACCTACAAAAATAATGAGGCCTCTTCCTCCAAATTAGCTAACCAAACCAATACCAATGCCAAAATTAAGGGACCTATAAATGTTTTTATCCTTAAGACTATTCTACCATTTATTAATCAACCAAACTCTTATAGTTTTTAAAAATAAAACATGAGGAACCAAAACAAAAAAAATAAAAAGTAATTTAATCTACTTGGTGAATCTTATGCTTCAGTCCTAGAGAATTTTTTGAAAGCTAATATCATACAACTTCCTCCCATCAAGCCCTCTCAATAATTGTATTCTTTTCATCTTTCACCTGGCTAATATAATGAGAATGACCTATGCTATTTTTATTGGGTAGTGGGGCATCATATTAGTATGCATAATACATTTAAAATTGTTGTAAAAACCCTCATTGTTAAGGGGGAGCTTGCATTGGACAACCCCAATACACCTTTGAACCAAGCTCTTGACATTTTCAGACAACCTTTTCCCAATCATGCACCTATCAAAAATGAGAGAAACAAATTTGAGTGTTCTCATGATGACCATACCATCAATATGGTTCTTAACACACTCATTATTGAAGAAACTACCACCAAATCTACCTATTATTTTCCCTCTCCACTTATTGAGGTAGTGGTGTTACCTTCTCCTTTTTTGGAGATCCAAACTAAGGAAGTAACCCTTTCCTCTCCTCTAATTATTAACATAGTGGAGTTACCTTCTCCTCTTTTGGAGACCCAAACTAAATTTAACCTTTTCACCTCCTCCACCTATTGAGGTAGTGGAGTCATTAACCCCTCTTTCAACTAACATACTCAAGCAAACAACCATCACCACTCTACCTTCTCCCTCAACCACCGAACAATTCAATTCCCCTTTAGAGATCATTCCAAAGGAAGAAACCACCTTGTTTTTACCTCTCATAGAGGAACCATAAATCCACACCTTTCATCCTTTTATTGAGGAAAAATATGAGTTTATCATTCCCTTTTCTCAACATATGGGCTTATCTTTCAAGTCCACTATGCATGGAATAAGACCAATCTATAAACCATTCTTTATACTAGTTTAAAGGTTAGAATTGGTCTCCAAATTTTACATGGATTGAGCTAACTTTTGGTAGAAACTGGGGCTCACTTACATTAACAAATAAGAACCTCCAACCCCATATTTGATAGATCAACCCACCACTTCTATTGTCCAACCCACTATCATATCAACCCAACCAATCAAAACCTTGACCAACCCAACCACCCCTTAATGATCCAAAACAACCAAAACCCAAATGACCAAATCCTCTTCTATCACTTCAACCAAACCAACCAAAAACCTTGACATCTTCCCTATATAGAGCCTTAATCATCCATTTGTGAAAGTGGAAATAACCTCACCAGACCCACTAACCAAACACCAAACCAAATTAGCCAAGGAGGTAAAGTCACCAAAAGGCTAGAGGGCAAAAATTATACCTCCTTTAAACATTCCCTTTATCTTAAGGACTCATCCTCTACTTTTATTGGGAATATGATTGTCTCAACCAAAACCTAACCACCAATTTTGACTACACCTTGACAATTACTTTATGACACACCCATCTTCACTGAGTAATCAATAACTAAGATATCTTCCTTGAAATATTCCACCTCCAAGATATCAACCTCCGTAACTAAACCAAAATCATCAACTAAGCACACCACCTTACCCAAACCTTGTATCACCAAACTTGTTTCCAAAAATACTTCCATATCACCAATCAAAATAAGAACCTCTAAACCCTCACCGCCTTTACCTGAGTTTTACTCAACTATTTTTTAAAGGTTATTACAAGATTCTTGTTTTACCTTACCTTCTATCAGGCTATTTGATCCTCTAGGTCCAAAACCCATTTTGTATAATGACCACCAAGTATGCTGCTATCATATGATACCAGGGTATGACATGGAGAATTACAAATCTCTCTAAACCATAATCCATCCATTGTATGATGAGGATGATCTATTAACAAAGAACCTTGCATAATCTTGTTACCAATCCAATAACCAACAACCACTACCCAACACCTACTTACTCCCCCACTCTCACCTTAGAGTGATGAAGAACCAAACCAATCTCATACTCCAACTCTTCCCTCCATCTAAACTATCCACATGGTCACAATATCACAATAGAAGGATAAGGGGAATGCAAAAGTGTCCATTCCATGGATATATCCATATTATACCTCTAAGACAAATCAAACCCAAAAATATTCACCTTAATCCAAACCTAATGTATTTACTTAGGTGCCTCTCAATCCAACCCCTCTAAATACATGAGAAGAGTGGTTCTCAAACAAATTCACCAAACCCCAACAAATATGAGCCTATACGAATTGATCTCTACCTCACCTCATCATCACCAAGTAATGATAGAGGCATTGCAATCAATAGAGGTCCAACCTAAAGACCCTCAACCTCTAGTGGCTTTATTTGT
The DNA here is from genome assembly GCA_037957365.1 of Torreya grandis. NCBI lineage: Eukaryota > Viridiplantae > Streptophyta > Pinopsida > Cupressales > Taxaceae > Torreya > Torreya grandis. The sequence continues at coordinate 2,121,682 of JARHVA010001680.1, read as the reverse complement.
GCTCTCTAAATTTCCAACTTTGTCACCTGTAAAGATTCAAAAATACCTTCTATCCATCTTGATGACCCAGATCCCCCTCTTTTCATCAATTCCTACATCAACCAAACCCACATCAAATAGGTTATGATTGATGGGGGAGCCAACATTAATATCATCTCCTCCCATGCCTATGATCAACTCAAACTACCAAGTAATGTCATGTTTGAAACCTTAGCCATGCTTTGATCCTTCAACAACACCATATCCACTACTATGGGAATTATTATCCTACATATCAATTTAGGACCTCACATACTCCCTAAGATCTTCTATGTAGTGGAAGGTGAATTCTAGTATAACATTTTACTAGGATGACCTTGGATCCACTCCATGGGTTACATACCCTCTACCCTTCATCATTGCATCAAATTTGAACATGAATTAAAGATTTTCACTATACAAGCTAACCCAAGTCCTTTCTCATAATGAAACATGAATTATCAACCCAACAACATCCTCTTATCTCCATCTAGCACACCCTCATTAACCAAAGAGAAGCCCTCCAACATGAAGGATGAACCCATATCTTCTTCTACTTATGAGGTATATACTATTTCATCCATCCCTTCAAACCAAATCCCCACCATAAAACACTTAGAATCCACATACTATCATCTTTCACTGGGTGAATATTGCCTCCTCACCCTTTATGCTTTCCCTACTCCCTAAGAGCATGGGAAATATGACCGCCAACATGGGTATGACCTCAATATTATAGCCATTTTTCCCTTTAGACCTTCAAACTATCAAACTCATTTCATCTATGGAAGACTTAAAAATCCACTTGATGATTCTACCACCTCCTCTTTGTAGACATCCAATTCCTAACACCATTTGTGTTGAAATTATCAATCTTACTCAAATTTCCCTCAAATGCACATTTTAGGTCAAAATCCATGAAACACCTTAAATGGTTCAAACTTGTCACTTAAAAGTGTGAGTTTAGGTCAAAGTATCCCTAAATAGGGTAATGCATTTTATGGGCTAGCTAACTTTGATCAGATCATTTTGAGTCAAAATGACAATTTTTCCATTTAATGCTTTGGATCACTCTTTTCTTCTAATTCATTAGTATACATCACGTAACTTTATTATTTGGTTTTGGAAACATACTAAATGGGAATATAGCTCTAATGCATCTAACATCACCTTCTATTCCTCTCCAGTCAAATTATGATTTAGTAATATGACTTTTTGACCATTTTGATTAATTATGCACAAATTTCCAAAGAATTGCACTAAAATTGATTAAACTTAAGCTAATTAATCCAATTTAAAAGCTTAAGTAAGAATTCCATAGATATTTTTGAATGTCTCATTATTGAAAATTTATTTTGAATATTTGCATCACCTAGTGAAATCATCTATGGGGTGGCATCTATCAAGATATAAGTGCATAAAATATCAAGATAATGGGTCACCCCTACCTACTTAATTCCTCCCATGCCTATTGAATGCTTATTTATCTTGAGGATATTTATGAGTTTAATTCTAAATATTAGGATTATCCATGGCCACACATTGCAATCTTGAGATGGACGATCATGGTTGATCTTGACTAGTCTTAAAAATCTATAAATAGAGAAGCCATGGACATGAATTTTAAGCTTGATTTATGAAAATTTATTATGCAAAATTGTCTCCATAATCCTTTGTAATAGACCATTAAAATTAGTTACAAGCTTCACTAATAGGCTAGTTTAGTGATTGGAATCATGAGCCTAGGTTTTATGGAGTGTTCTTAAGACATTGAAGGAGTTTACCACCTTTGTTGATAAAGACAAGGATGTTTGATCTAGGGAGAACATGATTTTGATTCACATGGGTATGGTGAATCCATTTGGGAATATAATATGATGTTTGCTTTCTTTCATTTATTTCTTGATATCCTTTGTAATTCCCATAGGAATAGATAGGCTTAGTTAGTTTTTTATGCATTTTTCGTGATTTATGGACTAATGTTTGTCTAACTTGCTTTGTAATCCTCTCTACATCTTGGCATGCCTAGTGAGATAAAATGCATCCCACACATGAAGACAAAATCAAAGTAAAAATAAAAATATCTTCCAATCTACAACCTAATTAGATGGTAGCTACTCTCAAGCCCAAACAACTAAATAATCTAATAGTCCTATCAAGAGCATCTTCAAAGGTCTTTGATCCCATCATAACCAAAATTATGTCAAATATGGAATCAACAACATTACATGTGATTGAATGTATCGATCTTCATTTTTTCCCCATTCATTATACATTCCATTATCAGCCAACTATTTATTACCCACTTATCTCATTTATCCAACCATTATTTACCATCACTTGTAGCACTTTCCTTTATCAACGTTATAAGGATATTTTATATTAATGTTTGAAGGAAGTAGAATCAATGATTTGTGAAGATCACAAACACATTATTGAGATATAGATCAGCAATAAGTTTTTAATAGAGTATTTGTTCCAAAAGGGTGTTGGATATTAACTTATATAGCTGATCATTTTTGTTATCTCACATATTGACTAGGACGTGCACTCCATGTCAGCAAGAGTAACAAAACCATTTTTCATCTACCATTCACCCATTTGCCATTTCCATGCCTCATCTCTTAGGGATAATTCTATAGACCTTTTTTAGGCATTATTAAACCATTGAGATCCATGAACCATGTAATTTGAACTAAATTTACTTGAGGTCCTTTAGGACTATGTAGGTAGTGCTCAATTTTTATTGCGGTCAGCATGGTCACCCCTTTCCCATGATCTCACCATTTTGTGAGCAATTGTTAAGTTTGAATGCTCACACTATTTTAGAAGCATCCTAAGCCAATGCTTTCACTATTTTGTGTGCAATTTGATCTAGTCATTTCTTGGGGGTAACTTTGTTACCATTATATCTAATTTTCTTTTGCTCATTTCATTATACCATTTATTTACTATTGACCAAGGCTTGTTTTTAGTCATCGTATTTATCCCATTTTGATCTTGGTTCTTTTGGTTCATCATACACATTTTACAGGGGGATTTTAATCTAGTTTCAATAGTTTTTGAATTTAGTGTTGAAGGATAGTCTATGAACATAGTGTGATATTTGATAGAGAAAGTTATCTTTCATCTATAATCTTATTTAGTATCACTAATTATAACTATCTATGGGAAAATTAGTATTATTTTGGTACCCCTCATTATAACCACCTTTGGGTAAATTAGTATTATGACATTATTTCCTAATTATAACTACTTATGGGAAAAATAGGTACAATACCTTTTTATCATGCATTTCCACATCATCTGGTCATTACTATTATCACTTGTCTTGTCATTCACCTTTATTTGTGAACTTTTTATGGCCTAGTCCATTTTTCATCACCTTTTGTGTGGATGGAATTAATATGACCTGGGATTATTTTGGGGTTATATAGGCCATGCTTGATTTATGTCAAGGTCAACTCTGTCCCTCTTATCATATTCTCTCATCGTATTACAAACATTTTAAGTTGGTTTGGTCTCACCATTTCATGAGATGGACCATTATATATCTCTTAATCCTCAATCAAGTTGAGATACTTAGAAAATTACAAAAACATTCATAAAACCATTCAAAAACCCAAAAATATTTTGTGTGTTTATTTTATTGGTGTTTATTGTTTGGTATTTTATTCTCATGTTTAGTCTTGCTTCTTTGTTTTATTTTTTCCAAGTACATCTTGATGGTCTGAATGGATCTTGATTATTTATATCTTCATCTCATGTCATTAAGATATTCTTACCTTTTTATTTTTAAACATTTTTGTTCCTACTTAAGTCTTGATTGATCATATCTTAATTTTATCTTAGGTTCATTTGTGTTTATCTTTTTCTTTGTCTTTGTTTTTTTGTTTAAATGTAAATTGTTGTAACTCTAATTTTGGTCATTATTTTACCATTATCCTTAGTTATAGGCATTCACATTTGAATTGGCTCAGTGCAATTAGAATCTTATGTCATTCTAAGTTATCCATACTTATGAGGCCTAATTTTTTTTGCTATAACAAGCACTTTGTGCTCAGGTTTCAAAGTCTTAATGTCAACATCTACTTTGCTAAATGATTCTCAAGAATAATTTACAAAACCTAGGCTCATGATATGGAATTAAGAATCTAGGTAACATGAATTTTTTCACTCAAATATATGCTTAGATGTGCATATATTTGCATACATTGTGAGTCTAATAAATTCTTGGTCATTTTTTCATAATTACTCATTTCATTCTTTCCCAAACTTGGGTGAACTACATTGGCCTGAAGTTCATGTTAGAATATGAGTCCATGAAACTATTTAGGTAGTGTTCAATTTCTATTGAGGTCAACTCAACTATCTCCATTCTTATTTTCATCTCTCTCATCACTTTTTACATTCTCATATGCTTGGTTTTATATGGCCTTATAATCCATTACACATCACATGTACATTTACACTCACTTGCTTTAACCTATCTTTTCAGTTATATCCTTAAGTTATTTTTATTGCCAATTACCAATGTTGGGGCACAACATCTGAACCACACTTGAATCAAATCAGCTCTATAGGGGAAAAATAATTATTTATTCTTTATCAATGATCAAAATTTTCCCTACTGGGGCAAAACTATTTTATCATGATCACATTTTCTCTACTGGAGTACTTCTTATTATCTTCTCTTTGGAGACCCTATTCTAGTGGTGCTTCCCTTCTTGAAGTAGAAATTTCTCTTTATTCCTCTAATTTTGAGCTCTCCAAATTAAAGCCCATGATGGAAATATTTTAGTGTGCAACTTGTCTTGAGATTGATCAATATCATAAGTATGCAATTGTACTCTCAAATTGGTTATATTTATAGTGTGTCCTTTATATTTATGGATTATATCTTTTAAATTCCCCTTATCTTTGGGGCCTATTATACCTCTAATTATATTTTTATCATTGATGGTAATCACGTGTGTAAGAATCAGCTCATCTAGATGTGATCTATTCCATGAATTAATCTCTCACTTTCTCTCTATTTTCAAGAGTCCATCCTTCTCTTTCATCTTAGTGTGTCCTCTTAAGGGGGCATCATGGGTATATTCCAATTTATTCTTGACAACTATTTTCTTTCAAAAGATGTTGCTTCACTTGAATATCTTGCTTGCCTTCTCAAATAGGGGCAAAATGTAGACATCCAATTCTTAACACTATTTATGTTGAAATTATCAATCTTACTTGAATTTTACTTAAATTCACATTTTAGGTCAGAATCCATAAAACACCCTAAATGGTTTGAACTTTTAATTTAAAAGTGCCAACTTAGGTCAAAGTATCCCTAAATAGGGAAATGCATTGTATGGGCTAGCTAACTTTGATCAGATCATTTTGAGTCAAAATGAAAATTTTGTCATTTAATGCTCTAGATCACTCTTTTCTTCTAATTCATTAGTATACATCACCTAACTTTATTATTTGGTGTTGGAAACATACTAAATGGGAATATAGCTCTAATTCATCTAACATCACCTTCTAGTTCCTCTCTAGTCAAATTATGATTTAGTAATATGACTTTTTGACCATTTTGATTAATTATGCACCAATTTCAAAATAATTACACTAAACTTGATTAAAATTACTTAAGCTAATTAATGAAATTTAAGAGATTAAGTAAGAATTCCATAGATCTTTTTGAATATCTCATTATAGGAAATTGATTTTGAATATCTACATCAACTAGTGACATCATCTATGGGGTGGCATCCATCAAGCCATAAGTGCATAAAATATCAAGATTATGGGTCACCCATGCCTATTTAATGCCTCACATGCCTCTTGAACTCTTATTTATCTTAAGTATATTTATGAGTTTAATTCCAAATATTATTATTATCCATGTCCACACATCTCAATCTTGAGATGGATGGTCATGGTTGATCCTGACCAATCTCAAAAATCTATAAATAGAGAGGCCATGGAAATGAATTTTAAGCATGATATATGAAAATTTATTATGAAAAATTATCTCCAAAATCCTCCGAAATGGACCATTAAAATTAGTTACAATCTTCATTGATAGGCTAGTTTAATGATTTGGAATCATGATCCTAGGTTTTATGGAGTGTTCTTAAGACATTGGAGGAGTTTTCCACCTTTTTTGATAAATACAAGGATTCTTGATCAAGGGAGAACATTATTTTGATCCACATGGGTATTTTGAATCTATTTTGTAAGGTAATATGATGTTTGCTTTCTTTCATTTGTTTCTTGATATCCTTTATAACTCCCATAGGAATAGATAGGATTACTTAGTTATTTCTTTATGAATTTTTCATGATTTATGGACTAATGTTTGACTAACTTAAATTATAATCATCTCTACACTCTTCACCTTTACCATTCACCTCTAGCTTATCCTATTTGGATAGCTTGAAATTTACTAAGACATACCTCCATAGGTGTGCTTAGAAAGGGTTTGGTCTTAGATTAAATGAGCATGGCCCATACAAGTTGATTAAAATTAAGACCATAAAGCCTCATCAAAAATATGGACTTACTTTGATTCTTCCCAACTAGAGCCACACCAAACCATCTACCACCACCATTGTTGAGGAACACATCCCTTCCTCACCAACCCTTTCTCCACCTAAGTGCACAGATGATAACATCATCCCACCTAATTTTTTTTTCTTTCATCACCATGATCAACCTTAGACCCTTGAATTATCAAAAGGAAGGGGAAACCATAACCATCCCTTTGACCCATCTTGAGATGATAAGATATGACTTTCCTACCATTAACACCATTTAGTGCTAAGATGATGATTCCATCCTTACCTATCTTATTTTCTTTGATTCTTCCATCCAAAAATATCCTCCTTTATATAAATTAACCATTTTGAAGGAATCCACTATGGATAACAACTTGGGCACTCTGAACAACCCCCATATTGTCAAACATAGTCAATCAATAAATTTTGAGTAGCTTTAGGACTTCCCCTCCTTCCTTTAGGATTGCATCATAGCATTCAATTGGTCTTAAAATGACATTCTTGTCATCAACCCCTCTATCACTACCCACAACATAGTCACTCACTGTGATGCCAAACTCGTTAGGTAGAAACTTATATGAATGCACCCTCACATAGCCCTTTTCATTAAATAAGATCTTCAACATATCCTCTCTATAAATTTAATTCAACCCATTGACTACCCATAATGGGTCTAAAATATCATGCCTACCACCAAATCCATAAGGGGACTACACATTTGTGTGGACTTTGGCAACCTCAACCTTGCCTACCCAAAATATAACTTTCCTCTATTAAGCATTGACTAACTAGTTTATCTTACAATTGGCAATGAAATTTTATCTCTTATAGATGGAATTTTAGGCTACAATAAAATCCTAATCATCCTTAAATATTAGCATAAAACTACCTTTATCACCCCATAGGGAACCTTCTACTATAGTGTCATGCCTTTTAAACTGAAGAATGTTGGTGTAATGTACTAATGTGTTATGACCTACATCTTCCATGACCTTATCCACAAGATAGTAGAGGACTACATGGATGACCTTCTTTTTAAATTAAAATATTATAATGATCATTTGTCCATTCTTATGATTATCTTTGAGCACCTCATCCATTACAATGTTTGATCCAACTTAACCCTAAGAAATGCATTTTTGGGGTCTTGTCAGATAAAATCCTTGGGTTTATCATCTCCCTTTAAAGAATTTAAGTTGATATAGCCAAAATAAAAATGATCCTTAACATGCCTCCTCCCACCCACCTTAAGCAACTCCATATCCTACAAGGGAATCTCTAATCCATTCATCACTTTATCTCCCATCTCTCAGACTGAAGTCAACCCTTCCACCACCTTCTAAATAAGGACATATATTTTTAGTGGAACAACAACTATCAAAAAGCTAATGATTTAGTCAAAGAGTACCCCTATCTCTACTTATCCTCACCCCTCTTAAGGATGACCAAACTTTTTACCTTTATATCTTATCCATAAACCACTCCATAAGGGAAATACTTGCTCATCAAGATGAAGAATACAAAGAGTAATCCATTTACTATGATGAGTGTTATTTAACTCTTCATTTAATCAATGTTCAATTATTGTCTTATCAACCAAGGCTGGTGTCCAAAGCTATCTACAGTAAGGTATAAGATGGTAGATCTAGAAGTCTATTTTTGGGGGTGTTTGATGGTCTTTTTCTAACTTTTACTAATTAAAGAAATGTGTTTTAAACTACTTAATTCACTCTTTTTATAAAAATGTAACTATTTAATCAAATAAATCCACTCTTTTGATTGAAATTAAAATCACACTGCTTGCATGGAAATAGAAATGTTTAACTAGAAAAGGAATTTTGCTTCACATGTTTTTTGTAAAAGAAAACACACTTTACTTGGAAAGGAAAAGATTTTGGAATAAGAAAATTCCTTTTAAAATATGAATTTATTTTGATTTTTTTATGAATAAATGCAAATATTAACAAGATTCTAATTAGTTATAACAAATATTTAATAGAACATAACATAAGTACCATACATAGTTCATGGTTCTAAGGAGAGTGGGCCCTTGCTCCTCTCAAACTCAGGAACAAAAATTAATCAATGTTAGAAACTAAAGTGATAATTCATAAAATTGAAATGATTATAATCTATTTGAAACCTATAATATGCTTGTATGCATCTTTCCTCTATTATCTAATATCTTTCAATGATGAACGTCTTACATTTTGTATTAGTATGATCAACTCAAAATAGGATGCAAAGAAATATGATTCCTTGGTTGATCCATTCATCCAAAGATAGGAAATTGGATTTCCAAGAGATCCAATTATTCTGATGAAATAGATATATTATCCTATAATAGTCTTAAGATCTAAATATATACAATTTTATCAAAAGAAAATCCTATAAAATAGTAGGTGGGTATTTCCCTTATTTGAATCTAGTTGGAATGGTTCTCTCTCATCTTATCTTCACTATTAGTTTCCCCATTTGTAGCTTTATCCTTACAAAATCCATAGAATTGACCCTATAGAGTCAATAGAAATGAGCCTATGGAGTCCATAGAAACAAGATAGTGGAGTCTATAGAAATAATCCTATAGAGTATATATAAATAATCCTATAGATATAGAAACAAGCTTACAGAGTCTATAGAAACAAGACTATAGAGTCCATAGAAACAAGCCTACAGAGTTTGTAGAAATAAGCCTACAGAGTTTGTAGTTTTTCTAGATGGAGATAAAAATTGAACTTTCACTATACATCACCTATGTCTTCTTCCTGAGCATTCTTCACAACAAAAATCACTAAAAAATGTTATGTATTAGACATTAATGACAAAGTACACGTTTAGTCTTTGGTTTAATATAAACAAGACAAATATCTACTTTCCATGTAATAGTTATCTAACAATCTATGATTTACATAAGATAATATACTTCTAGAGATGAATTGAAGGAAATAACATGTCAATATTGAGCCATATTCTAAGATCATCTCCCCCAGGCTTTACCTTTTGTAAGTCCCATTGCAAATATTTATTGGTATTCATAGCTCTATCATCTGATTTCCACACTCTGACTCAAATCGTATTCATCAAATTCATTTGTTATATGCTTGTTTGAATTGCTTGTAAAACCCTAATGCTCTTGAATCATTTTTTTCCATATATTTAATTTCTCCTCTAATTGTGGAGCCCAAATCTATCATCCTGGAATAGGTATGATGAGCAAAGGGGGTATATATTTAATGCCAATCCATTTTTATTCTCCCCCAAATTTTATTACCTCTATTAATATTTATAATATTGAGGAATCTCTCCTCATACTCCATGTTAAGTTATTTAAAGACATGACCTCTCATCTTTTAAGAGGCAATGAAATTTGGTCCTATCTATTTACACTTGCAATCACCATTGAATCAAAACTCTATCTTAAAAACAAGTTAAAAGAAATATGACAATCATATAAAGATTTTAAATAATGTGTTTTAACCTCATCACTTAAACAAGCATAGTTAAAATTTTATTTGATCAATTTGGCAATAGGAAAGGTTGATCTGATACACAATCCGATAGTCTTAGAATGATTTTTATAGTCCTCAAATCTACTTTTCTATGCTAGTTTATTTCTGAATGTAGAATATAATGCCCTCAGTTGAACTTATCCTACATGAAGGTTTATCAAGAATTTATTGTGCTCATGGTTTCCTAAGATCAAGTCATGCAAATAAAACTCACAAAGCAAATCCTATTGATCAGGTTCAACACTATAGAAAATTTCCAAATATGTTGTTTAAATCTTGTAAGGAATATGAAAAGAGATACATAGAAGCTACCATTTATAAAATGTTCAAATAAAAACAAACTATATACAAGAGAAGGATTTCTACATGCCAAAATAGATTCCCCTAATTTGCATGCATCTTACAAATTTTCTTCTAATTCTTTCTTTTCATTTCCCAAGAGTTTGTTTGAAAAAGTTACATCTTTATTTTTCTATTTAAGTATGGAATATTCTTCTTTAATTTTATGTAGTATTTGCAAGGGAGGAATACCTAGACAACTTGTTTGACAATTGTGGTCAACAAACACCTTAGGAAGAGAAGGTGTAACATTAGAAGGTGCTTTGGAAGAGTTTACCAAACTCAACAATCTTCTATTTTACTTCTTTAAATTTTTTACATATATTAAAAGATATATTTGTTTACTTTCATTTTATTTTATTATTTCTTCTAATCTGTGAACTTTTGTCGCATGATTGGTAGATATTGTGTGTAATTTCTACACCAATAATGAGTTGAGATTATCCTTGTTCTATAATTGACTGATCAAGTCAGTAATGTTAGTTGTTTATTTTTGCTTTAGAGCTTGAGCTTGAGAAAGCTGCAAGGTTAACTTCATAATAGAATCATTTAGATTAGATGACTCACCTTTCTCACTTGTGCATATATATTTCCCTTTTATTTATTGTAGTTTCAATAAGAACAGGTGGTGGTTCCACCATACTTGATTCCATTGTCATGTTTGGCACTTCTTCTGAAATTAGCTCCTCCATTATGATTGGACAATTCTTTTTGAAAGGAATTTCTTCAACATTTATAGTTGTAGGTATATTTCAATGTATGGGGTAATGAGATACCATTTTAAGACTATCCAAAATATCTACAGCCTCTTGTTCATCTTCATCTATCAGAATTAGCCTTCTCCTTCTTTTGGTCACTCTCTAAGCTATACTTAGTTGGTCTTCCTTCTCAACCATCAAACCCTTGGTCTTCTCAAGTTCTGTAGTAACCTTTCATCTCAATTTTTTTCTTCCTAACAAGGGAATTGGTTGTACTATATATTCATGAGGTTCTTGTGGGGACCTTGAAACTTTAGGGTTTTGAGACCTTGTGATTCATCTCGAAGAAGAAGAAGAAGGAATTTATATGGAGACTACAGTCTGAGATTTCTTCTTTGGATTTGTTTTTACAACTAATGTAGTAGGTGGATATGAATGTTCCTATGGTAAAATTGAGGTATCTTGTGTAGTTAGATTTGGAATTTGTTATGCTATACTATTCTAAAATTCCTCCCAGACCTCTTGTCCTTGCTGAAGGAAGTGATGTTGGATAATTAGATGAATCAATCCATGGTGCCTAAGAGCAGCATTAGGAGTTGTAGTCATAAATTTAAGGGCATGATATAAGAAGGATGGGAGGTTAATCTTGTACTAAGGGTTTTATCTCCCATGCTTAAGGTGTATTAACATTTTTATGGCATCTCCTCTTAGAATACTATGTTTCCCCTCACAAATGATATTCTTGAGTACCTACTTGGCTACATATTTCTAGGGTTTAAGAAGTGAATATATACTAATCCATTTTGATTTTCCCTTAAAATCTATTAGACATGAAGTCCCAGTCTACTCATTATCATTAAACTGACTAATTAAATCACTTAATGAAATTTTACCTATCACTCTCATTCCTTAATCTATAGCTTGTATGATTTGACTTATAATTTCAGTTGACATAGCAATAACAATGCCTTTAACAACTAAAAACTTAGGGATGATATTAATGATGAATTCTCTTACCATTATTTCATCGAAACCTTAGAAATTTTTAATGAAAGGTAGCTAGCCATTGGCTCTAAACACTACCACAAAAGCTTTATCTTTGTGAAATTTTGTTGCATTCTTTAGCTCTGATCTCATTTTCTATCCCATTTCTATGTATATTTACAGACAATTCTATTCCTTTAACTCTGATTGGGGTTTAGACTAGTCTTCTATTGAAATCGGTAGACAACAGTCACTGAGGATTTGTAGGCAACAATCATGGAGGATTGGTAGACTAGCTTCTATTGAAGTCTATATAAATTAAATGGTTCATATGAAACTTCATAGCTGCATGGGTTCATAGTTTGATATGATGACTTGATACAATTAAGTGCCACACATTTCTATAGAGTGTGCCAGTTGTTTTGTCCATTATTATAAATTGAATGAAATGATGATGTGGCACTTTGATGGTGACAATGATGTATCACTTCATTTAAAGAAACCCTTTTTATGACATCCCATCATTATCATTATTAATGATGCACTTGATTGTACTAAAGCTGCACACTTATCCATACACCTTTGGTGGCTTATTTACATGCTTCTTCATTATGGTATGTGTCATGTCATTCCATTTCAAAAGGTTCAAGTTTGGGTCATCTCCATAGAATAAGTCTTAATTAAATCAAAGATAATTAGTTAACTAAACATAGATAGATAGAATATATGTCTCACTCACTTTGACCTTAGATTCATCCTTTGCTCACCATTTGTCCTGCAAAAATAATTTTGCATGGATTAGTCAATAGGTGTTGAAAGAATAATTGTTATTTCATGGAGAAGATCAATCATAGTGATATGATGATATTCTCTTTTTTTTTCTTCTTTTTTTTCATATATATTATTTTTGCCCTTTGGCTAGCCATTGCTAGTTTTCTAGCCAAATCCCATTTTACAATGCATAGCTAGCTAGCAAGCTAGTTTTTTGGGCATGCATTGTCAATGGTGTCTCTAGAAGGATTTTCACTATTGATATATATTTTTTATTTTTATTTATTTTTATTTATTTTATTTTTTTATTTTTTATTTTTTATTTTTTATTTTTTATTTTTTATTTTTTATTTATATATATGCAGGATCATCAAGGGTATGTTCTTAGGAAGAAGCAAAGCCCTCTAGAATATCTACTTGATTTGAAGCAATTTCTCTAAAAGAAGTAGAGTATTCCAGAAAGGCTACTTGGTCTTTTATCTTTTGAACAAATTATTCTTTATTGAAAGGTTTCTGATAAAGCTTCAATCTATGTCCATTGACTAACAGAGTTTTTCTGTTATCATCATAGGTATTAGCTTAACATAACCATTTTCAAAGACCTCCTCAATCTAATAAGGTCCTAACTACCTTGTTTATAGTTTTCCTTTAAAATATTGAAATTTGGATTCAAACAATAGTGCCTAATCTCCTTTCTAAAACTTTCATTGCTTGATCTGTGAATCATGCCAAACTTTTCTTGGATGTTGTACCAATTTAGTTCTTTGTAGTGCTCCATTCTCATCTCATCAAGTTGATTAAGCTATAAGAGTCTTTCTTTCTATATTTATTCCAATTCGATCCCTACTTCTACATCTATTGTCAAAGTTTGTAATTCAAATTCAAAAAAGAATAAGGGCTTCTTACCATAAACCAATTCATAAGATGAAAATCTAGTTATTATTTTCCAAGTAGTATTATAGGCCCAAATAGCTTTTGGTACCTTATCTTCCCAATCCTTTTTGCTAGAAATAACAACCTTGGTTAAAATGGTTTCCAATTCTCTGTTGGTGACTTCAACTTGTCTATTAGCCTATGGATGGTATGGAGATGTTTTTCTATGTTGAGTTTGATATACTTGCATGAAGTGCTTTATCATGTTTGACATGAACTATGGTCCTTGATCTGAGACTATCTCCCTTGGAGCATGAAATCTTTACATGATTTTGAAATATAAGAAATTAGCTACCATCTCTTCTCTTGCATGAGTTAATACTTCCACTTCCACTCACTTGGTCACATAGTCTATACATACTAGGAAATATTCTTTTCCTCTAGAAGGAGGATCCACAAGACCTATGAAATCAATTCTCCATTTCTTAAATGGTTCTAAAACTAATTGAGGATGAGGGTGTAGAGGCATTTATATTGAAAGGGTAGGCTGTCCAATTCTATGACAAACATCACAGTGTTTGACATATCTTTTTACTTGCTAATGAAGGTGAGGCCAATAGTATCTTGCTCCTAAAATTTTGTGTGTGGTTCTTTGAGCTAAGTAATGACTTCCTCCTGGTTCATCATGACAAGCTCTGATGATATCATAAGCTTCAACATTTTTTACACACCTATGAAACAACATGGTCAGGTCCAAGTTTAAATAACATTCCATCAATCCATTTACAAGAAATATTTTCTTTTATTAAACATTTCTTTTCTTTTTGTGAAAATTTCAAAGGAAACTTCCCTATGGTGAAGTAATTGGTTATATCAGAAAACCACAAAGAGTTTACTGAAATAGAAAATAGTTGTTCATCTAGAAATTCATCTTCTACTAGTTCTTCTTCACCTATAGTGTTCATTCTTGACAAGAAATCAAAAACCACATTAGACTTCCTTGGTTTATCTATAATAGTAACATCAAATTCTTGTAAGATCAATAACCATCTAATAATCCTACTTCCCACAATTGGTTTGTTGGTGAGATATCTAATAGTTGAATGGTTTTTATAGATAAATATATTGTGGCCTATTATGTAGTGTCTAAATTTTTTAATTGCATAAACGATAGCAAGGAATTCCCTCTCAGTTGTGGTGTAATTTCTTTCATTAGTGTCATGTGTTTTTAATATACTATATAGCATACATGTTACCTTGTTTATCCCTTTATCTAAGGATTGCTCCTACTACTATATTAAAAGCATTAGTGTATATATGGAATGGCTAAGTCTAATCTGCTCCTCTCAATACTGGAGTAGTAATGAGTTTAGCTTTGATGGTCTCAAAGTCCTGCTAACAACTATCACTCCATTTAAATGTAGTATCTTTTATAAGCAAGGAAAACATAAGGGTAGCTATTTGGCTAAAATTATATATGAAGCATCTGTAGTAACTATCATGTCCCAAAAAACTCTTAATTTTAGTTTGTGTTTGTGAGATGGGTAAATTAGAGATTATTTCAACCTTCTTTGGATCTACTTGAATGCCTTTTATAGAAATATGGTGTCCAATCACTATTCCTTCATCCATCATCAACAAAAATTTCTCATGGCTCAAAGATAATTGATGTTCTTCACATTTGATCAATACTCTTTCCAAGTTGGTAAGAGCCTCTTCATAAGTTCTACCATGAATGGTGAAATCATCCATATATAATTCAACACAATCATTTGTAAGGTCAGAGAATATTACTAGAACTACTCTTTGGAAGGTGGTTGGAGCATTATAGAGTCCAAATGGGAGTACTCAGTAAGCAAAAGTTCCCCAAGGGTAGGTAAATGCAGTTTTATCTTGATCTTCAGCTACTACCATTATTTGGTGATACCCACTAAACCCATCTAATAAACAAAAATATCTTTTTCCTGCCAAGTTATTAATAACTTGATAAATGAAAGGTAGAGGAAAATAATCTCTTAGTGTTGCTTTTTTTAGTTCGCTATAATCTACACATACCCTTAATTTTTCATTTTTCTTAGGCATAATTACCTGAGGTGAAAACCACTGGCTGTCTAAGATGGAGTAAATAAACTTG
This sequence comes from Torreya grandis, assembly GCA_037957365.1. Classification (NCBI taxonomy): domain Eukaryota; kingdom Viridiplantae; phylum Streptophyta; class Pinopsida; order Cupressales; family Taxaceae; genus Torreya; species Torreya grandis. The sequence goes on along the minus strand of JARHVA010001680.1, from coordinate 2,105,808 downwards.
ACTTCTATCAAATTTTAAATCTCTATTTTGACTATTTCCTTTAATGTTGGGTTTATTCTTCTTTGTGGTTATCTGATTAGTTTGATAGATTCCATATAAATGTGATGAGTGCAAATGCTGGGGTGAATTCCCTTCATATCGATATAATCCAAAACAAAAGCCTTGGTATGTCTTTCCAATACTTCAAAGATTTGATCTTCCTCTTCATTTGTTAACCAACTATTGATGTTCAAAATCTTTCCAAGTAATACCATGATTGGTTTTGTGCTTGGGAAGTTGGATTCTATTTGCTTGAATTCACTAATCAATGAGTTCAGAGGACATGGATGAGGAAGTAGCTTATGAAAAATGGTTACATTATCAACAAAATCTTTTCCAAGAGGAATCAGTCTTGGTAAAGAACAATTAAATGCATCTAAGAAATGAGTTTGTTGTTATTCTGCCAATTTCCACACACTTTCTTGAATAAATCCATGATTATAAGATGAGGAAACACTAGAAGAAGTAGAAGTGAAGGTTTCATAATATTTTATTTTACCTAAGAATCCTAAACTAAGGTAGTCCATAGTTTCTAGACTAGTAGATTGTATAGCTTTCAGATTGGCAGAGTCCATAGATTTTGGGTATATGTCTCCATTCAATTCTTCCAAGTGTTTTTTACTGTGATCATAATTAATGAGGAAATATTTTTTGTTGTGTTGTCTGATTCATCCACCCAAATTTCTTGTATGTGATTTTTTGATGGTTTTACAGGAGGATGCAAAGAGATGCATTTGGATTTGAACCCATTAGAAATGGCCATGTCTCCTAACCTACAATCAATTAATATTACTATAGTAGCCAACCATGGTCTACCTAGGATTATGGGATATCCTAGATTCTTTGTTTTAGGTTACAAGATCATGAAATCTACTAGATATTCCCAAAACTCTATTAGTACTTCAACATTTTATATAGTCCCTTCTGGTTTAGTTACAGATTGGTCCACCATTTGAAGAATGGTAGTTGTGGGTTGCATTCTCGTAAGAGCTAACATATGGAGAGTTTAGTTGTCATAACATTAATTGATACTCCCAGATCTACCAAGATGTTAGCGATTTATTTACCTCCAATTGTGACTGTGATTAATGGCCTTCTTGGATCTACATATTTTGAAACTAATAGTTTTCCTTCTAATAAATCAATAACTTTTCCATCAACATGAATAGTTCCTAGATATTTTTCTTTCCTCTTAGGTGTCTTGATACAAATATTTTTGATGATCTTGTACAATTTAGGTATATCCCTAATAGCTTGTAGTAGGGGTACCTCAATATTGATATTTTTTAACTCATGGACCAAGTTTGATTTTGGTTTAATATCCATTTATTTTAATCTTTTAGGAAAAGTAACTACTGGTGTAGTAGTGTTTTCTTTGTTGGCTTCAGGGCTAATTTTGATTTCAGCTTTTCTAGTGTTTAATTGAGATGATTCTATTTTTTTCATTGGGTATCTCAGAAATGAGAATTGGAGGTTTTTGTATAGTTTTACCTATTCTTAAATGTATTTCTTAACAATTAGTAGCTCCAACATTCATTGTCTCTTCCTGTTCATTAACATAAATAGGTGTTGGTTGTTTATTTTTTGGATTTTCTATTAGTTATGTAGGCATTGAGGGTTGATTGATTTGTCCTTATTGCTAAATAATTGGGAGTGTCATTATAGTTTTCTATTGAAGTGGTATTCTTGGTTGGGTGAATTGTTGTTTTGGGTTTCACTACTGATTCCTTTGTTGATATGGCTGTGGTATCCATTATTGCTATGGTACCCATTTTTTCTGTGGTTGTGGCACCATCCATGGGGGTGTTTGCATCCAATCTTGTCCTATCTATGGATTTTAGATTGATGGGATTTGGGGTTGATTCCAAAAAGGTGAAGGAACTAAAACATTTGATGGTGCCATCCATGGATTAACTAGGTAACTCGCATTAAACTATCCCTAAGCCTGGTTCATATGGGGTGAGGTTTTGTCTCTAGATATAATTTACTTATTCAGTGGACTGGATTTGTGTTTTCATTTGATTCTTTAAGATAAGTAGAAGGGTTCAATGTTTGGTATCATGATCTACTGTATCATAGATCCCACATGATGAAACATTGGTTTTATCTAGGGGTAGTCTCTAAGGGCATGTTTCCATCTACACTTAGGACAGTAAAGTGGTAAGGGTTCTATTGCATTTGCCTTAGCTTGAAGGCTATCTAAAGTATTGTTTAGTGTGACTAGGATATCTATTTTTAGATTAGAAAATTCTTCCATTAGCTTACCCACTTCATTATATTTCCCAAACCTTCCTTTCCTAATTCCAAGTTTTGTTCGAGAGTAGTTGGTACAAAGCTCAAAAATCTAATCGAAAGCCAACTTATTTATATCTCTACCTCCCATCATATTTAATGCATCTCTAGTATCTTCATCCAACCCTTTTAATAAAACCAATTTTTGAACTTCTTCAGTGAGTGGATAATTACTTATTTTATGAGTGAACATGAATCTATCCAGATAATCTTCTAAAGATTCATCCTCATTTTATTTGATTTTAAAGAAACCCTATTTTTTTCTCACACTCAGTAGTAATCTTGGTACTTATTCAATAATTATATCTCCACATCATCCCATGTTATAATATAATCATCAGGTAAACCTATGAACCATCTCATAGCTGCATCTTTAAGTATAGAGGGAAACAGTTTTAATTTTTGGCTATCTATTGTGTAATCATAGGTTTGATATAACACCTTGAAATCAAATAAGAATTGATCAGGATCTTGTGTAGATCTTCTCTATAAATTTGGTAGATTAGTAAGTTAAATATTTTTCATGGGGGTTTGATCATTCAGATATGTAACAATAAGAAAAGAAAAATTCCTTCCTAGTTGTGCAAGTTGTTGATTTTGTTGGAGTCATATTTTCTTCTTCTAATGATGTTTCAAATATTGGATGATATTCCCACTAATATTTGTGGTATTAGTTATGGGTTGTTCAAAATTCTCAAAATTTTATTCAGCTATGGATTTTTGAAATGCTTCTTCTAAGTCCTTGGCAATTTATAAATAATGCCTTCCTATAAGAGATTGATCCTGAGGAATTTGTCCTATGGGGCTTGCTTGTGGAAATGGCCTAGTTTCTATCCAAGTTTCTAAATATTCTTGCAGATAGGTTTTACTAGTAACTTCTAGTTCAATACTTAGAGATGTTGAAGGAGTTTAAGCTTGTGTTATTTGTGGAAATTTTTGGATGAATCATCCTTTAGAGTCTCTAGGATAGTACGTCAATTTATTGAATTTTTAAGAGTTTTAATTTTTTTTTCTATTTTTCACTCTAGACCAATAATTATTACCTTACTAACACCTTATTTCCCTAAAAATGGTGCCAAAAATGATGAATGTCATTTAAATCTTCATTTAATCAATGTTTAATTGATGTCTTATCAACTAGTGCTGGTGTCCAAAGTTATCTGTAGTAAGGTATAGGATGGTAGATCTAGAAGATTGTTTGTGGGGGTGTTTGATGGTCCTATTCTAACTTTTAATAATGAAATAAATGTGTTTTAAACTACTTAATTCACTCTTTTGCTGAAAATGTAACTATTTAATCAAATAAATCCACTCATTTTCTTGAAATTAAAATCACACTACTTGCATGGAAATGGAAATGTTTAACTAGAAAAGGAATTTTGCTTCACACGTTTGTTGTAAACGAAAACACACTTTGCTTGGAAAGGAAAATATTTTGGATTAAGAAAATGCCTTTTCAAGTATGACTTTATTTTGATGTTTTTATGAATATATGTAAATATTAATAAGATTCTAATTAGTTATAACAATGAGTTCATAGAACATAATATAAGTACCATACACAGTTCTTGGTTCCAAGGAGAGTGGGCCCTTTCTCCTCCCAAACTCAGGAACAAGAATTAATCAATGCTAGAAACTAAAGTGATAATTCATAAAACTAAAATGATTATAATCTATCTAAAACCTATAATATGTATGTATTTTTCCTCTATTATTTGCTCTCTATTATCTAATATCTTTCAATGATGAAAGTCTTACATTTTATACTAATAAAATCAACTCAAAATAAGATGCAAAGAAATTGGATTCCTTAGTCGATCCATTCATCCAAAAATAGGAGATTGGATTTCCAAGAGATATAATAATTTTGATGAGATAGATATACTATCCTATAATATTCCTAAGATCCAAATATATATAACTTTATCAAAAGCAAACCCTACAAAATAGTAGGTGGGTATTTTCCTTACTTGATTCTAGCTAGAATGATTATCTCTCATCTTATCTTGGCTAACATCTTCCCCATTTGTATCTTTGTCCTTATAGAATCCATGGAATTGACCTTGTAGAGTCAGTAGGAATAATCCTATGAAGTCCATAGAAACAAGCCTGTAGAGTCTATAGAAACAAGCCTGTAGAGTTCGTAGAAATAAGCCTATAGAGTCCATAGAAATAAGCCTAAAAATTTCATAGAAACAAGCCTACAGAGTCTGTAGTTCCACTAGATGGAGATAAAAATTGAGCTTTCACTATACATCACCTGTGTCTTCTTCTTGAACATTCTTCACAACAAAAATCACTAAAACATGCTATGTATTAGACATTAATGACAAATTAAAGGTTTAGTCTTTAGTTTAATATAAACAAGACAAATATATACTTTCCATGTAATAGCTATCTAACAATCTATGATTTTCATAAGATAATATCTTTTGAGAGATAAATTGATGGAAATAACATGTTAATAATGAGCCATATCCTGAGCTCATCATACCACATTAGTTACATGCTTGTAGAATATGAGAATTAGTACACTCATACTAATAAACTTTGCTTAGCTTTGGTCTTCATGGCCACCAAACTTCACCATTTCCTTGTTAACCACAAAACCTATGTCATAACCAATACTAACCCACTCAAATACATGCACTCCAAGCCATATCAAAACCAACATATGGCCAAGTGGATCATGTTTTAATCTAAGTTTGACCTTAAGTTTCTTTATTAGAGGTTAATTAAAGGGTGAGTCATTACTGACCAATTGACCAAATCACCATTATTAGACAACCAACCTCTTCCTCTTGAATTCCCTAATGAATCCATTGTGACCCTCTCTCAGGTAGACTTAACCTATCAAGTGACCATGTTATTTAAAGGATCAAAATGTCAATATAGTGAGGGTGATGGTACCATATTTCTTCCCCTTGATGGATAACCTCTTCCTTTGTCCTTCAATCTTTATTTTTAATGTACTAACAATATGGCTAAGTATAAAGCTCCAGTAATAGGTCTCTAAACTATGTTATCCTTGGGAGTCAAAATAATAAATATCTTTGGTGACTCCTAACTTGTGGTCAATCAAATAAATGGCTCTTATAAATGAAATACTGATGTTTTTTAATAGTATAAATAGTTAGTTGATGAACTCCTAACATTATTTTAGCATTACTATATCCAATCCACCCCACAATATACCAATAAGTTTGCTAACACCATGACTTCCCTCACCTCTCAGATCCCATCTACACCCTCTAAATCTAAGCTATAATTATCCATATACTTACCCAAATTTCCTATATTAAACCAAATTCTCTCGCTATATTCACTATGAAAGAGAGCAAACCTGACCTTTGGTAACAACAGACCTTTGACTATCTTAACCTTGCCATCATTCCTTATAGTCTTTTTAGGAATGCTCAAAGAGAATTTATCTAGAGTACCTCATGTTATTACATTATGGGGGGAATTATTTAAAAATGTGGCTTTGATGGTCTCCTCTTTTGTTACTTATGCATTCATGAAGCCTCTCATGCTATCAAAGAAACATGTGATGGGATCTATGGTGGACACTTTAGAAGCCTTGCCATAGCTAAATGCATCCTTCACCTTGGCTATTACTAAACTAACCTCAACTAAAACTATTGTGATTATGTGGAAAATTGTGTTAAGTGTCAACAACATGCTAATTTACATCAATCACCTAGCCATAGTCTTCGCATCTCCATTGATTTTTGGCCCTTCTCACAATGGGGTATAGATATTATTAGTGAAATTAACCCCCATTCTTTGTAGGAACACCATTATATCATCATCATGACCAAGTATTTTACCAAAAGGGTAGATTATATTCCTTTTGTCTCCAACAAAGTGAAAAATATTGTCAATTTTATCAACCATCACATCATCTATTGTTTCAGTGTTCCTCACAAAATTATCATCGATAATGGTAAATATTTTAAAAACAAATAATTCTATGCCTTTATGATACATTCAGTATTAGGTTAAGTTTTTCCTCACCCTATCACCCTCAAGAAAATGGAATAGTAGAGGCCTCTAATGATAATCTTAACAACATTCTCACTAAAATGGTTAATGCATCTAGGTAGGATTGGCATTTGCAATCCCCTTTACCTTATAGGCATATCATACTAGCATCTACAACCCTATGGGTGCTACCCCATTCTCTCTTGTTTTTGGAGCATAGGCTATCTTACCTCTTAAATTCCAAATTCCTTCTCTTTGTATATCTTTTCAATATCTCATTTTTTAAGATGATTATCATCAACACTATTTATCCTAGCTTGAGATACTTGATGAGTATTATTTAGCCACCCTAGCCCATATTCATGTATATCAAGAGAATTTTAAATGTACCTATAACAAACACCTTAAAGTGCAAGAATTTAACATTGGAGACCTCATTCTAAAGTAAAATCAACATGTCACCAATATGGAGAAAAGAAAGCATGGCAAGTTTTCTTTCAATTGGCTTAGACCTTATATCATATCCCATAAGAATAGATTAGGAGCTTATCAGTTATCCTCTCTTGAGGGAAACCTAAAAAATTATTCCCTCAATGCTTCGTATATTCATCCTTTCTTTCATTAAGGAGGATTAAGATTACATTTTGTTTAACTTAAGATCATCCCTTACTTTCAAACCACATTCATCTTCCTATTTTAGGGGCAACCAATTGAAATTGAATCATGTGATTATCTATCACAATGATGACCTCATCTTAAACAATGGGTACCATGGCTCTACCCACGTCATGATTCTCATGGTACTTTCTACCCCTCTTTATTAGATGGATTTCCATGGTCATCAAAACCTAAACCTCTTTACACCTAATCAACCATCTTGTGGTTTTAATTTTTGCCTTCATAAAAGTGAGCCCATAAGCCTATATAATCAAGTCTATGTCAAACACAAACCACACTAAGAAAAAAGAAAAATAAAAATCAATCATGGTTTATCCCTAACATTGGTAGATTGATCCCTTGAAGGATAGCTATTTGAAATATGTCAAAATTTCTCAAAGTAAGGTGGACTACTTCATTGAAGTAAATATTTCAAAGGCATTAAGAAAAATATGCAAACTTACACCACTCCCTTAAAGGATGGTTGAGTAAAGTATTTATCAGAGTAAGAAATTTCTTGGAAGCTTCCCAAATCTATTAGCTTCCCCAACCCTCTAAGTAACACCAAAATATGCAAAAGACCCATTATCAATAAAAATCTAAAACAAAAGAATTTTGAAAACCTTAATCAGCTCTCATCAACAATAAATATAAAAGCTGCAATCAACTCTCATGAGTAGATTTAATACATCGATCAGTCTATAGTTTATTTAACATAGATTTATTTATATTAACTCTTTGGTAACCTCCAAAAGAGACATGCTAGTCTCATAAGAAGGTTCCATTTTTCATCCATCTCCCCTTCATACCCTATATAACAAGGGATTTTGATCTCACTTGACATTATGTGATCAAGACACCTTTTTAACCAAAAAATGAATGCAAATGAAAAACATTCAAAGGGCTTATGTTCCTTAAGCCAATCCAACATTGGTCATGTTATATACTTTGCTAAATAAGAAGCATCATGCCCTCTTCCTATCATGTCATGACTAGTTGATATATTCACTAAGATGTTTTTCTCTTGATAATATTCTCTTTCTCAAATATAGTGTTGTTATTTAACTCAATTTATGTGTTTTACCTTAAGTAACAATAACTATAATCATAACCACAATAGATCAACATGTATCATGAAAAAAAACATACATCATTAACATATCCATCATCATGTCAAAATAAAGCATCTATGAACAATAAAGTAATAAACCATTTCTACCACATGTCTAAATATAAATGAGGAAGCATGTACTCATTCACTTTTAACATGAACATCATTATCACGTCCATATCATATAAACATAAAAATAAGATACATCTCATCACATTCCTAGCTAGGCTAGTCTACATCAATACCCATATCCATAATACATCCATAATACATATAACATCATCAATGCTAAATATAAACATCACATCATTACCATCAAAGCATAACATAAATAATGAAAAATAAACAATGATCATATCTATAAATCATGATTCAATAGAATCATAATTTCTACACTAACATATATATCTCTCTCAAAATGTACATCTCACTGTATCAACTCATAATTCGGTATCAAAATGATATACAACAAAATATAATATCATAATCCATGTCATATCTATGCCCCTGGGGCACCACTATCTACTGGAACACCACTACCTCTTATTGCATATCCACCTACAGAAGTAGCCCACTAACCTGGTGTTGCCGCACTTGTACCATCTACCAAACTAACTCTATACTCACCCCATCAGGGCTCATCAAGATAACACCTTAGGACTATATCCTTATAATATCATAAATCCTCCATTGTAGCTAGGTATCATGCCATGGGGATGGTGCTTAGTGGTCTTAAAGGTGTTTTCACTCCTCCTCTAACCTATCTCAAGGAGTCTCTCTCTTGCATAACTAAGGCTAGTGAATCTCTAGCCTGGTCACTCTCACATATAAGTGTAGCTACTTGACCTTATAAAGCTACTAGTTGACCATGTAATGTTGCAAACTATGCCTATGTAGTAGTTAGTGCTATTCATGCTTGTGCATCTAGGGTAACCCCTTGAACCTGTGCTTGCTAACCTCTACCAACTAGGTTAACACCCATTGGTAGCCTACCACTATCATCCCCACCAAAATATGATATTCTATAAAGAGCTTGGTACCATGTAGGGTAACCATCTAGAAAACCTACATCGTCTATCATTAGACATGTTGGTAGTTCCTCATGATATAACAAGGTTTGTACTAGATGTTTCTCAAGTAGTAAGATCTCTACATCCTCCCACTAATATCTAAGAAATGGGCTTGAGATACCATGTACCAAGCCAAAATATCTCCACAACCTATCAAATGGAATGAGCTCTACCTCCCCATCCCTCTTGTCAAATATCCACCTATAACTCTATAAGGATAAGGTGTGTCTCCTATATCCAACCCACTCTAGAAACCTATCATAAGGTCTCTAGATAACATTACAAAAAACTAAGGCATCTTGTGCATCTTTGAACCAATTAGTGTCATGTACCCCTCCTAAACCTATGATGGAAAATTCAACTCTCTACCTCATAAAATTGACTAAGATATATATTTGAGCATACCCTACCCACAGTAACCCCATCAACCTCAAAAATTAAATGTGCTCATAGGCCTAGTATTGTAGAACCAAATCCACACTAATGCCATACCTCATGTGAGCTCTAAAGCCCCACAATTCCCTATATATCTATACAAGTAGCATAGGCACCCAACCAAACACTATGATACCTAGTAGCATCTTGACCAATACCCCCAAATTCAAGTAAAAGAACCTCCCACTACTCAGGTTAGGAATAATGAAACATGAGACTAACATCATCATCATGGTCATCAACCTCCTATCATCTTTCACCCTCTGATACAACATAGTCTAGATAAAGCTACCAACATGCTACCTCACTCAATCATGATCATCTTCATATAGTAGCTCCAAGAGCTCATCTCTCTCCTCTTGCACTATGTGATAAGCTGGGTTACCCCATATGGGTAACCAAGTGATCTTATGAGCATCTTTTGGTAAGATCATCATCTTACTAGTGGTAGTGAAGATGATCATGGCTGGATCTCATCTCTCAATGAGGGCCATAATAATCATCATATTATGAGAAACATTTTGATAATGCCTTATCATTGTAAGTCCCACCTCCTCCATCTAATCCCAATCTATAGTAGTCATACCCTTCTAGATCTCTACAAAGATGTGTAGCAACTGATCATGCATATAAATATGATTTTGTGATTTCAAAAATTTGATAGTAAATAAGTAAGTTCCCTATACTATTTTTCCCATGAACTTAGCCTCTTAAACCTATCTTATCTACCCTTAACGCTTAAACCTTGTCTTATTATCCTATACCCTCAACATCAACTATTTACCCCTTAACCCTTATCAAGAAATTATAACCACTCCCTTGACCTATGCCATCATTGAAACCTTAAAAGATAATACCTAAGGTTTTACACTTGACACCCCATTTACCAAACTTTATAACATTCAAACCTACAAATATTTTTATTAAAAAACTTAGCCACTTGGTTGACTATTGATGGTCACTATGACAACCAATGGTCTGGTTACCCTTTTACTAATGATCATCGACCATTGATGGTTAGATGACCATTGATAATCACTATGTATGATCATTGACAAAAATCCTCAAAACCCTACCCACATAAAACCTTTCCCACACACCCAAATTTGACCACCCACTACTCTAACTTTATCCTTGACCCTACACCCACCTACTTACCCTACCAATTTCAATTTTTACCCACTTATTTCAACTAGACAACATCAAAATCCTATAACTAGGTCAAACTAGATATACCCTCCCACAACAATAATCAATCAAGCATATACCCAATTCAAATGTAATACAAATCACATCTAAACTAATAATTTGAGGACTCCCCCAACCTCATTCTTTTAAAATCATCAAAGAAGAGTCCAATGACCCATTTCACATCCTCATTTACATCTACCCTCACCTTCCATCCTCTTTAGTCCACTTGATCAATACAATTTAATAACTCCACTACTCACCCACTCACCAATCACCATCATCACCTTCTCCCAATATGAAAACCCACTAAAGCTCAATAGTTCAACTATTCAAATGAGTCCAAAATGACTCACTTTTTTATTTTGACCTCTAAAATTTTAGGGTTTGAACATTGACCATTGATGGTTAGGGTGACTACCGAAAGTCACCCCTTAGACCCATGACCATTAATGGTCAAGAGCTTAACTTTTGGATTTTTCCTCTTCTCCCACAAAATTTTAGCACACCTCACCTTATACCCACCCATAGAGACTACCTTCTCTACCCACCTCAACAACCACCTTGTTATCTCACCATTAGTACAATTTGGCCTAATTAGTGCACATTTCATGACAACTTTTACCTGGTTCTTTTGACCACTATGACAAAAATTACCATGTTGACCAAATTTTTAAACTCACATTACCTTGTGTATGCCTAACTAATTGGTTTATTCTTAGGATTAATTATTACCTTAGGTACCTATGACTTCACCTAACTAATTCATGTTTTTTCTAGGATCACTTCCTACCTTGAATACCCATGGAAACACTCACCTTGATAAGAAGACTTGAATTTATGAGTGAACCTAGTAGCCACACCTAAATGTAGTCATGTGATCCACTTGTCACTTGTCTTTATAGCATTGACCTTTATTTTTCCCAACTATGTCAACCTATTCAATACATGATCTTGGTTATTACACTTTTGTCACACTTTGTATGCATATTTTCACTTCAGTGCCCAACCTATAACCCATCTTCATGATGACCACCTTCATCATCACCTTCACCACTTATCAAACCTACACCTAATTTAATTTTATGTCGTCAATTCTTAGTTTGAGGGGGAACACATCCTCCCATGCTAAGGGAAACTAAACCTTCGACCAACAATCCATTTTTGTATTATAACTTGTTGATATAAACTTCATAACAAAAAAGGGAAAAATATAAACACTATAAATACACACATGATGATTCTAAATGTCATAATTCCCCTAGACCACCTCAAGACCTCCTTGGGCTCAGCCTATACCATTTAACCCTAGACCTATCTAATTGTAGTTAGTTTGACCTACTGGCTAAACCTACCTTTTAACCTAGCTTTACCTTGGCTCTCAACCATCTATGGTCACCCTAATCATCGATGGTCACCCTGACCACCAATGGTCAGGGTTCACTATCTAAACTAACTTAATTGATCCTTCACCTTGACTTAATTTTTTATAATTATCTCATCTAATTTGTGTTTTAGCCAATGCATATATGGGTTATATTTAGATAGTAAGTTGGACCCCTTTTTAACATCTTATTATACCTCTCCTTACTTACCTATAAGAATAGAGGTGTATGAGGTGAAAAGGGATCCATCCATGACTTTAATATCTGTTACATCTATAATTTATTTATATGTCACATTTTCCAACAATATAGTGATCCAACCATCACAATATAGAGCCCACTTATTTCCACCCCTTGATCAATAACCAAGTACCATTACTCTACTGGAATGATGCCAAACTCTACCCATGAGCCAACTACCTCAACCATTCATCTGATCAACCTTCTATAAGCTAAGTATTTGCTTTCCATTATTCAATTAATTTATTTTTATTTTATTATTAGCCTAGTGTAAAAACAACCTCCAGGAATTTCCTTCTGGAAACCCATCAATCTAAATTTTATCAACCCAAACCCAACACATAGTAACTATTGATGATCATGCTAACTACCAATGGTTTGTCCAACTGTTGATGCTCACCTTGACCACTGATGATCACTATGGAAATAAATAATATCAAGATATTTTCACCCACTTACCCTCAACCAAATCCAACTTTATTTTCATCTACCTATTCATATACCCCCAATCTATTGTTTGAACTATACTCAAACTATTTAGCATTATTATTGACTTGCTTATTATTATATTAGTGATTTTAGTATATTTATTTATCAAGCATTTATTTTATTCAATTTTATTACCTTTTGATTATTGATGTAATAACTTTATCAACTTTTTTTAAACTTAATTGTTTAAAACATGTAGATTGATAGCCCCCAAAGAAGCTCTTGCTTCTGGGATCTAGCTAGTGCTAGGCAATCCACCCAACTATCTATCTAGCTAGCCATTTATTTTAGTGTTGTCTTATTTTTAGGTCATTCCTCCCAATCCAAAGAGGATTTATCTAAAATCACCTAATTCAACGTGTGCACAATGAAAAAAAAAAATTCAACCATACCCATATCTAGTTTATTTTTCTTTCTTTCTCAAAATACAAGCTAAAATTCACTGAAATAGAGTCCTCCTCAGAAGAGGATCCCCCTAAGGGCACCTTCCTCCCTTTCAATGTTTGACCATGTTTAACAAACAATATTATAATCCATTGATGTATAATGGGGTTAGACTCATTAACTTGATGGGTAAGGATAATGCATTCTAATGACTTTAATAGGTAGAATGGTAGGCTAATATTATAACCCTACAAATGGTTTAATAATAGAAAGTGTTGGGATAAAACTAAGTTATACTTACCCTCTAGATTTGGGCATCACATCATATATAGTCATACCATTGGCCATTATCATGGGAGATCATCGTGAGGAAACCCTTCTTGTCTATTTTTATGAACTCATTCATGTAAAAGAAGTGTTGGAGGAGTTCTTAATTTTTAGTCTGGTCTTTAGAAGCCTTAACCCCTTTGCAAATCATTCCTGTGGACTTGCCTATGAACTCCTCTGTGACTATAAAGTTAATTACCTACATCACCGCCATACACTTATTCCATCTAGTGATGAAGTCCCTAGAAACCTTCACATCATGCTCTGTAATCCATAACATTAGTTTTGTGAGTCCCCTTACTGTAAATTTTTCCAAACTTTATTTTATCCATGCACCTCAGAACATGAGGTAGGATCTAATCACTTTATATCACCCCAATTAGCATTGTGCCAATGGACTTAAGATAGATGATTAAGAGGTTCTAGAATAGACTAATTTGAGTAATTTGAAATAGGCTTGGGAGACATATTGCCTTCATCCTTAAGCATTAAATCCACCTCACTCTTTAATAATGGTAGTTCATAATTTTTAAAACCCATCTCATGAAGAGATATGTTCACACATGTGTTAGATTGATATCCCACCTAGCCTATTGTACTTTCATTTTGTATAGCCAATTGGACACTATTAGGGATGTGGTCTCCTTCATGCCAACTAATTAAAAGGTGGAGGTCTAATATTATGTTATTAAGTAGATCTACCACCCTATTGCCTTCATAATATGTATGCATAATTTGGACTTGTGCCATGACCCTCAAACATAGCTTGGCATCATCCATGATTCTTTTATTGTGTGGGATAGGGTTATTTTACCATCCAAAGAATTTACAATGTTTAAAGAGTCACCATCCATGATGATTCTTTCTAATTTAAGTCTAGAGGCTAGTTGGATACCCTAATAAGCTACCTTGGCTTTAACAAATGGTTTGTTTGAGTTCCCAAAGGCCTCGTATATGCAATAATCATCTTTCCTTTTAAATTCCTTATGACACCTCCCCCACCTAAAAGTCCTAGTTTTCCTTTATAAGAACCATCAAAGTTCAATTCATCTCAACCTTTAGGTGGAGACTTTCATTTTGTATGTTTGTTGATAAGTTCCTTGGAGGTGAATTTAGTTTATGAACTACTTCCCATTTTTTGAAGATCAGTTATATTGAAGTAGGTCTAAGGTTTTTTTCCATGGGAGAAAAATGTTTCCAATTTTTTATGATAGCTTGATAGAGATGGAGAAAGGCCCCTTTAGGCTAGTGCCTTTTGTTTAAGAAAAAGGCTATCATTGCAGGCTTTCCACACACACTAAAAATAGTGTGGAAGAGATAAGTACCACATGAAGTTTAGGGATGGGATATTCTAGGGTGGTTTCCATTACTTTATGAGATCAAGCACATTGTTCAGTTTTACCCAAACTAGGTTGAATTTATTCATTAACTAGTTAAATAATATCAAATTTTAGGGGTGGTTTAGAAATAGGTGGTGGATCAAGTCTTCCACATTTCTACATAATGGGTATCTATTGGGGACCATCAATCCTCTTTTATCTAGGTTTTCCACTATTAATATTTTATCTTAAGCCTCTAGCCAAAAGAAAAAGTTGACTTTAAAAGTCAGATGATTTATCCAAAGGTATATATAAAATTTCCATTCACTTACTAGGTTAAGATCAGTGGCATATCTTAAGGACATCAAGTACATACCAATGTATTCTATAACCCATATAAAATGATCTTCCTTTAGGAATGTAAGAATGTGGATCTAACTAATAGAGGAATTAAGAGTCTATATTGCCTGTACTTCTTCAATTATGTGCCCTTTAGTGGGGAGTAGTTTTCATCTTTTTGATCCTTATATCACCAATTAGTATCCTTTTACTTTTGACCCCCATCTTTGCTTCAAGTTCATATATAAATTATCCCTAGTTTGTTGTGAGGATACAGGGTAGAGAACAACCAGGCATCTTCCTAGAAAACAATTTTCTCTCCATTTACAATTATACATTTGATGCCTTTCATTAGAAGGTCTTTATATTTGGTGATGTCCTTATAGAATGTGGATCCATCCTCAGGACCCCCTTCCCAAAAAATTCCATCTACTTTTTAACCTTCCAAGTATTTATATTTAACTATTATTTCCCATTTTATATCTTCCTTTATGAGTCTCTCACCTATTTTTACTAGTAGGGCTCTATTCATAGATTTTATACTTCTAAGACCTAGTCCTCCATTCACTTTAGGAAGATAGGATTTTTCCTAGGATATGAGGTTTTACCTAAATATATCTTCAATACCCCTCAATAAGAATTTGTTTTAGATTTTTTTAATTTTAGTAGCCACCTTGGAGAGTATTATAAAAAAATACATTTGGTAAATGAGAATGCTCTAGATTAAGGCTTTGAGCAACTATTACTTCCCTACCTATGTCAGATGGTGTCCCTTATACCCTACAAACTTCCTTTATATTAAATCAATGAGGGGGTTCTAAAGATCATAATCCATTTTTCATTAAAAAAGAGGAATGCCCAAATGACTTGTGGGAATTTCTCCCACCTAGCATTCCAATGTTCTAGAAATTATTTTTTGTTGAATGAGAGGAGTGTTAATGAAAAATAAAGAACTCTTTTTGAAATTGATGCAATGATTTTAAAAAGATTCATAATTTTTTAGGATAATTTTTAGGCATTTAGATTCCTCCATGGAGGATTCCCTAAGGATAATGGTATTATCTTAAAACTTTTAATGCACGACAAGATTTGTGTTAAGTGCCACTAAAATTATTTTTATCAATCTGTAATTATAGGCTTTTAGAATACTCCTTCCCAACGTTTCTTATACAATGATGAAGAGGTATGTAAAGAGGGGGACTCGATACCTTAACCTTATGCAAGTAGGGAAGAATCATCTTGGAATTAAATTTATGATAATAGAAAATTTAGGAGTGGTTATGCAATTCTAGATGATCTTCTTGGTGTCTTGATTAAATCTCAACATTTATAGAATCAACATAAGGAAGTGCCAAGAGAATCGATCATAATATTTCATCATGTCTAGCTTAAGGAACATTCCCTACCTTGAGGATATAGAAATGGAGTGAATGGCTTCATGACCTATGATGATACCATCTTTTATTTATCTGTCAGCCATAAAGGTACCTTGTTTCTCCCTAATGACCTTATCTAAGAGATGTTGCATTCACTTTACCAAGATTGAGGAGAAGATTTTTTACATGCTATTGTAAATTATGATAGGGTGGAAGTATTGGACATTTTTTTACACCCTATATTTTAGGGATCAACACTAAAAAGTGTTATTAATTTCTCTAAAGATGGTTTTATATTGGAACAATTCTCTAGAATCCACCTCAACCTCTTAATGAATAATGTCCCAAAAATTTTGGAAGAAAAATGGGGAAACCTATCATGTCCTAGAGAATTAAATCCTTCCATCATGAATACCACACTTTTAATCTCCTCTTCATATGGTACTTTACTAAGGAAGATATTTTTAGTGTTAAAGATGACTTTATCAAAGTTATTAAATGTGGTAGCCAATAGTTGTTCATCTAGTTCACCTTATTTTATGATGAGGTTTTTAAAAAAATTAATTGTATGGTGAGAGATCTCCTCCTCATCTCTACTAATAAACCCATTTTCCATTTTCAATTGGGATATTTTGTTAATGTTTCTATACCTTGTTTATGAATGATGGAAAAGCTTGGTATTCCTATCCCCTTCCTTCATCCAGGTGCACCTAGAATTTTATCTCCAATAAGATTCATTTCTTTCTTAAAGGTTGTGGAATTGACACAAAAATTATTTTTCCATGTAGTGAGTTTATTCATTGTTACAATCCATTGCACAGAGGTCTTCAATGGCTAATAGTTCTGCCTCTAGTGCCCTTTTTATAGGAAGATGCCATCAAAAACTTATTTATTCCAAATCTTCATCTTCATTTTGAGGAAGATATTTTTTAATATAAATAAACATGTTATAACCCAAAATTGGTCTTTATACCATTCCCTTAAGTATTTTTTAAGATTAGTATGATGGAGTCACATGATTTTAAATCTAAAAGGATTGCATTTAGGTTTCAAAATTTTATCTCCTTAAAATATCAAGAGGTTATGATCATACATAATTTTGGGGAGGGGAGAGAGCCTAATGGAGAAGTGGATATCCCAATTTAAATAAATTATAAATCTATCAAGTCAGACCTGGATAAAATTTTCACTCATTCTTTTGTTAGACCATGTGAATGGGTTAACATTTAGGTCCACATATACTATTCCTACATTTGTAAAGAAATAATTAAAATCCATCATGATTTTAATGAAATATTTATGCACCCCTTTTTTATCTCTTATAATAAGGTGTATTGAAGTCCCCAAAATTAATCCAATTCTAACTATCACAGGTCCTTCAAAAGGTCAGTAGGTTTTCCCATAGATTATTTCTATTGGATTTCTCATTTGGAGCATAGACATTGGATAGGCTCCATATGTAATTTATATGTAAATTCATAAAAGTGATATAAATATGTTCATTTATCTTACATAAAATATCTCCTCCAAGGTTCTATGGGTTCTAAATGACCGCCAGGCCCTTAGAGGCACCTTTAGAGTCTAAAGTTAAAACATGGGCATTTATCCAAATTTTCATAACACAAGATCTTAGAATAGATTCAGACATTTTGGTTTCTTAGATGATAAGAATACAAGGGTAAACTCTTTTAATAATATTATAGAGGGTTCTTTATTTTTTAGGGTTATTTAAAACCCTAACATTCTAAGAAAGGATTTTTATTTCTTATCCCACTGGATTTTAGGGGTTTGATAAAAAAAACCTTAGTAATCTCTTTATCCATTTCTAAATTCTTTGTGACCATTCTAGGTGACCTACCCACTGGTTTTGGGGCAACTCCAATGTTATCTTTTTTACCCCCTTTTTTAATTTTGGAGTTAGTGGTAAACTCTTCATCTAGGGACAAATCTTGAGGAGGAAATTTGGTCTTAGAACATTGTCCCCAATATTTTTTGAGTTCTAAGGACTTTAGAAGGGGAGATAATAGGGTATCATTAGGAGGGGGGAAATTAACATAGTCCAAGCTAGAAAAGAGGGGGATTTTCTAAACTAGAGCTTGAGCTAACTAAGAGGCTGGGGTAGGCTTAGGTGAGAGAGGAAAACTTAAAGGGTGAGAAGGAGGGGGAGGAGGGGAGGGGATAAGGGACTGAAGGTGAAAAAATTGGGGTGCCTAAGGTAAAATAAGGGGGTATAAGGATCCATGATGGGTTTGGGAGGGGAGAGATGAGGTCAAATGGTAGGGTCCAGGTTTGAGTCATGCAAAGAAGGGGTGATGCACTTAAGAGGGGTGACAAAAGCTAAGTGAGAGGATAGAGGGAGAAGGAAGGGGGGATGGGGTAAATCCAAGGGAAAGAGAGGTAGGGGGAAGGGGTAGGTGGTTTAGGGAGAGTCACCCTAGGGGGACCTTCTCACTCAAGGTCATTGAGTTAGCAAATAAATCAAGAGGAGTGAATGAATTATTACAAGGAATACATTTCAATCCATCAGATAATGAAACACTTGGAGAAGCTCTGGGAGAACCAATTTTGAGAGGTTTGATCCTTCCTTTATGTTACCTTCTTATACTTCATATGCATGGGGTGGTAGTGTCTTGACATTTCTTGGGATAGTCCCTTAGCATATGGCTCAAAATGTTACAACACAGGTAGATGATTGCATTATTCTCATACACGATGATCTGAATCTTTGGTAGCTTATTTTTAAAATATCCTTCATCATGGCTTTATTTTTCCATTTCAATCCTTTTTTAACTTTATAGAAACATTTTTTAGTGTGACCTTTACTCTATTGGATTTTATCTTTTTTTGCTTGAGATTTACCTAATTTTTTTACCTGTCATACATTTTACTTTTTCACCTTTGGACACTTCTTGGTTTTTCATTTTTTTAGTTTCATGGTAATATCATGGGGAATATAACTAGTCCCCACTAATAGACTCCCATCCTCCATAACAATACCTTAGGGTTTTCTCTCACTCTATATTTATCTCTTTGAGCACCTCTGGGTTTTTATATCTTGTCATCTTACTATCTTTTGCCTCTGAGATCCCCTATCACCCTTTCATCCCTTAGTTTTGACATCTATAATACTATTATCCTTTATTTTTTCATATATTTACCCTAATTATTTTTTCACTTCTTGGATTCTAATTTTATGAGTTGTGTGGTTAGACCTCAGGGAAAACAATTAAGCCCTCCTCACAATTTTTCATCTTAGTACAACCATTTTTATCCTGAACCTGAACCTAACTATGGCTAGGTGTTTTCTTATAAAGATAAGGAAATAGTTGAGAGTGGTGTTTTGTCACTTAGAGCCAATTTTATTATCTTTAGGAAAAAATATTTCAATTTATCTACATGTTTCTCATTTATGCTTTAACCTCACTTATGATAAAGCTCAAATCTAATTTTCATTTTATCATTTCCATTCATATATTTTTTATGATTGGGAAATCCTAATCAATTTCATGTTCATATCAATTTATCTCTTTTTTCCACCTCCTTTTGGGCACACCAAGGTCATTTTCAAGATTTTATTATTTTATAAGGTGCATGTCTATGAGTAACTAAGATTTTTGGTCTCTAAGTTATCTTATGTAGCAGTTAGGTGTAAGATTTATTATGTAAGTCATTTTTATAACCCATTATTAGTCTTATAAATCCATAAGGAGGAAGAGAATGGAAAAATATATAAAAATTAGAATCCAAAATATCATATAATAAAAAATCAAAAGGTAATTTCAAAATGTAAAATATATTTCAAAATTAAAATCATACTAAAATATGTGATCATATCATTTGGCATGTCCCCTATCCTATTTGAATATCAAAATCCATAGTTGGCCTAATGATAGAGCTGAGGTCCATTAGGGTGTGGTAGGCTATTACAAACTTGGGTAGGTGTATTTTCACACACACAACACATGCACGCACGCACACACACACACACACACACACACACACACACACACACACACACACACACACACACACACACACACACACACACACACACACACACACAAAGCCTCTCACCCCAGTATGTTTGTATATATGTAGATATAGTGTCACATATTTTATTTTCTCACACAAGTAGATAATAATTTCATTAGACTGATAAATTTATAAGGTGTCTTAAGAAAATAATAACACATTTTGGGAAGGTAGGATTTCATTTTTTACCATGCATTAGCCTTCATGGGATGATCTTTATAATTCACTAGCTAGCCCAAGATCATGATTTCGAGGTCTAGTTCTCTAGGTTCATCAAGGTCAAAAGATTTTATATTTTCCAAGATGATTAGAGTGTATTTTTTCTAATAAATAATGTGTTTCCACCTTGGTGGCCCTCTTTTCCCTCCTTTTTCATTTTTACCCTTGAAAAGAAGTTTTTTTTATAAATCTTTCCCATCTTCTATATATCTTATTCTTCATATATTCTAGATATGTCATCATTTTAAGAGGTGTTAGTGTTAAAAGGTTCCCATTTTAGTTTGGAACATTTGTATATAATATGCATCTTTTATTTTTTATGAGATAATATCTTGGTCATTGCATTATTTTTCTAAGATTTCTCTTAGTTAGGTTTATGACCTTGATATTGTATTCCAACTTTTACAAGTTGTTTGGACTTATTTTAGTCCTCCTTTTATGGTTATCCAACCCCATCTATGACTTTATGCTTGATTATATTTTGTATCATATATTGTTCCTTTGGTAATCTAGAACTAGTTTATGCATCACTTAATGGCTTTCCATATTTTCTTCCTTTTTACCATATTTTTTGAGAGCTCTATATATTTATGTTTTAAACTCCCTTGTATATGTTCACATTGATTTTATCTTTTTTTATCTTTTCATCTTTAGGGTTTCTAAATTTTAGTATTTTCACCCACCATAATCAATACTAAGGTATTTATAAGAAATATTAGTGGAATGGTAAGTGTTGATATGTATGTGTTACTTTTAGTTTAATTATTTCATTTATCATCATTTATTTACATCTTTTATTTTATATTTTGTGTTTTTATGATAATTTATTAGAGAAACATATTGAATTACACTATTTTGACATGTGATAAACTTTGTGTAGGGCATATAGATATACATAATTTTTTAATCACTAATAGTTTTTTAAGGACCCATTGGTGCATCTTTCTTACTTAGTGTACATCTTAATGAGAACACCTAGATCAATCTGGGATACTTCATGGTAATTTACATGATATTATTTTATTATGATCACCTACCATGCCTATTTTCACTTGTTAGATTTCTATATGATCATTTTGACCTCCTCTAATGATATTTTCTTTTCATTTCACCTCTTCTACCTAGTTTCAAGCATTTTTCCAACTAATTAGATGAATATCAAGTTATTTTTTTGGCCTTTATGTTTACAAATATATTATAAATGGATAATGTAGTTTATATTATCACTTATTTTCATTTCCAAATATATCAACCCTACTTGATATAGTTGTTTTCATTCCTATACTAACTTGACATGGTTGATGGAGTACTATTTTATGTCTAGATCATTTAAACTATATCAATCCAAATCAATTCCATCAACATATATTTTAGGTCACTTTTATGAGTTAGATTCATATATATAGGGTTATTATTTCTCATTTTTATAATAAACACATATTATCATTTCTTTATTGTGATAAGCACCTTCCTTTATTAAAAGAATATGAACCAAAGTATAAGAGCTTATTATTTTAGATGTAGTTCAAGGTCATTGAAGTTTAATATAATAAATTTGAACCAAAATTGAAACCTTTATATTTTGAGGTCAAAAATTAAGGATACCTAGGTATTTTTCATTCTCATTTTATTCTTCACATACATCTCTCATAGTTTACCACTTGATCCAAGTGGGATATTGATGCACCTATAAGTAAACCCAAATTAAGTATCCATATATTTAAACTCTTCATTTAATTTGGTTTAAATGAATATAATAGCTTAGTATGAAATTTTTCTCTTATCCATTTTTATTTTAACTTATGTTATCTTTTCATACTAATATATCCTTATTTAGATACCTCTTGTCTACTATCTGATAGAATGTTTATATATTTAGATTACATTTTATCCATCCTATATTTGGGTTCCCATAGTTCATTAGTTACTTTAATATGGTTTATTTATTATATCTTTGACACCCCTCTTCTAAATAGCTCTTAATTTAAACCTTTACCCCACTTTACAACATAGCCACTTTTATGTAGTTTTTTACTAGCATGGCTAGTTTTCACAACATAGCCAAAAATATACTAGTGCCTTATATTATATTTGACAATCCTAAAATTAGAGGTATTTTCTCCTTTTAAACTTACCTTTAGGGTGTGCAAAAAACACACATCAAAAAATAAGGTTAAATTTGGCACTAGAAGGAAGGTCTAACTAAACACACCATAGTATACCTAGAGACCACAACCCTTAAACTATTATTCAAGCCTATAACAAACCATAGTCCCATAAAAATATTGCTAGGTATAGGTTAGATTCATGTTTATTATTATTGTTTTCCAAAAAAATCATAGGAGACCTATATTTATCATGTGGAGTCCAAGGGTCTCCATAATTAAGCCTAGTTCACTAATGTATAATATTATCAACAACTGTAGGAAAATAGCTTGGGTATATAGATTAGCCATTAACATTTTTGGGGATAATCATGAATTACCTTAAAATCCAAAATATACCTCCCATGATTCACACCCAATGGGGGAATTACTATAAAATAACATATAACATCCTATAAGACTTCCCTGAGACTTCTAAATGTTGAGCATGAAGATGTAGCTTGTAAGATATTTGTGTTTACCCTATAAGATGTTGTATATAGATGGTTCTTGTATTTTCTTGATAAATCCATCACTAGATGGAACTAGTTTAGAAAAAAATTCTTATCCTAGTTCAAATAAGATATTAACCCAAGTATCTTATACCAATAACTTGTTAGTATGAAAAGGAAACCCATTGAGCTGATTATAGACTTTAAAGAAATGTTTTAAAATATTTCTACTCAAATAAAGTTATATACATACCCTATGCTAAGATAGCCCTTGAAATGTAAAAAAATATATTATATCCTTGGGAAATTATCTTCTTATAAATGGATAATATCATAGTATCCTTTCCACTTGCATATACTGAAGTTATTAAGAGTTGAACAAATATTTAATCAACAAGGTAAATTTTTTTGGCAAACCCAAATGTTGTCTGAAATTTAAAACCTTGAATCTAATTTTTAATGTCAACCAAAATGTTTCAACATAAAATTTTATACTGATGGTCAATCAAGTACCTCTAATATAGGCATTACCTAATAAACACTTGAGTTTCCTTGATATAACCAATGGTCAAATGGCCACATGGGTTCATATGTTCACATGAATAGAACATACTAAATTATTCACTCAACTTCTTGAGGTCTAGCTAAGACAACCAACATAATGTATTGATGATGGGTGGAACTAAGGATTGGGATGATTTTTTGGTGGAACAAGATTTAGAATGATGAGAGGAAATGGATTATCATGATGGAAACAAAATAGTTTTGATCCATAAATTTAATCATTAGGATCATCCAACTAATTGGAAATAGAACTCCAAGGTTCCTTAGTATTGGTCATGATTATGAGGTGAAACTCTTGGTCAATGTTGGGAAAATCAAAGGGGTAATGGTTTGGTTTAATGAATCAAGGAATATGGTTGAATTTTTAAATATGATTATTCATTTTCAATTTCACACAAAAGTTTAATGATATATGAAGAGGCTAGACCCAAGGAGAAGAAGGGGGAATGAAGGTGACTAGTTGAGAATGACAATTTATTGATAGCTTGATTTTAGGGGAGGATGATTATGGGGGGATATAATATATAATAATAATATTATACATAATTTATATAGTATAAAATTATGTTTTTAATCAATGTGGAATGGAAAACCTATCTACTAAGCTTTGTGCTAATGTTGGATTGGATATTGGTGTCAGAGCCTAGGGTTTTAACTCTAGGAAAAATACCCACTCTATGGAGATACGGATTCTTTATGAGAGTAATAAAGATAAAATGTGATGATATGTATAATTATATTATCTTTTTTTTTTGTAATTTTTTGTTAGGCCTTACTATTCTATGACAACCAAGATTTTAGAATGCTTGTGCTCATTTTGGACAAGTCTTTGATTATTTATTTATTTTTAGTTTTTGAAATGTTTTGACTAAAATGAAACATAAATACTTATTTAAATAAAATAGTGAGATAAAATTACAATAAATATATATAAATTAATTAAATAATTATTCTTTTTTATTTTTTTATTTAATTTTCATTGCATTCAATATTAGAAAGCAAAATCTATGCTAACAATGAAAATGTTGATTTTTAGCTTTTCTAGGTGCAAACTAAATGAAATAATTTTAGTATTTTAAGATTATATATGAATTAATATACTATTAAAAATATATTTCATAACATTAAATTTAATTAAAAAAATGACATAAATATCATAAGCGGTAATGCTACTAAGTTTCTAAATATTCTTTTGCATATGCAAGCTAGAACTACTTTTTAGGGTTTTTAGATGAATTCACATTAAGTGTGAATTATTTATATAAAATTAAAATGAATAAATAAGTTATTATTTTTGTATTTAATAAAATAAAAAATCATTTTTAAATTATATAATTAAGGAACATCAATATCAAGATAATCATTTTTTCTATCCTAGGTTTGGCTAGAGTTTTTTATTTGCAAGTGTGCTTGTTTGTGCATGAACAAAAGATTTTTTCAAATTTAAAATTGATAATTATTTAAGATTAAAGTGTTTATTTTCAAATTTTATAATACCTTTTTATGGTTCAATACATATTTATATGCTTTGAAATAACTTATTGAATGCTTCAAAACAATAAGGAAACTTTAAAAAAAAAAATTGATGTAAAGACAAGAAGAGAGAATAATTCATTTTCCTATCTATTTTAATTTTAAGAATATAGATATAATATAATGACATAAATTATGTAAAAATTATCTAATATAATTAATAAATAAATAATACTAAAACTATAAACCCCCAAACTGGTTAAAATGTGGATCAACTAGAATTAGGAGATGTATTTGTGATATGATCCTTAGCATGCTAGCTTCTCCACCCAAAATAATGTTTGAATGAAATATTTGGCCAAAGAGAATTAAAAAAAAAATAGTAAGGGAATAATATAATAGTAACACAAATATAAACAAAAGATATATTAACTATGGTTAGCTAGTGCACTGATTTATAATATATGGTTGTGAATTCAATGACTTTCCATGCTTGAAATTATGTAGTCTAACAAAAAAATGATTAAATATAAATATAAAAAGAAATTTAAATTAGGTTGTGGCTATTTAAATATTAAAATTTCAATCTCCAATGAAAAATTTTGGATCCAAAATTAATCTAAAATTGAGATACTTGTAGAAGAAGCATGGATCTTGAAAGGGGGAGTTTAACTATTAGTTAATTGAAAGTTAAACTTAGGAAGAAAGGGGAGTGATAAAAATAAGAGCAGAAATAAAATATATAGTCATGAGGTATAATAAAGATGGATATAATAATAAAAATGATAATTATCATGAAGAACACATGAAATCTTGAGTTTTGGAAGTTAGATTTGAAACATGAACCAAAGGTAATGGAGTCACCCCTATTTATAGGGTTGGTTACACAATTGTCAATATTCATGACACAATCATAATTTATGATAATATAACCTAAAAAAATTAATACATAACTACCTTATTATTTATAGTTCTATCATAATTGTTTGTAAAACCATCATAATGGTTTCATCACCTTAGTGGTGGTTCCAAAATGGATTGCAAACATTCCATTACCAAGAGGGTAAATTTCACCCTCTATGGAGGGTTTTTTTAAAAAAATTAAAGAGGATAAAAATTTCAAACAAAAATGGGGTTTTTGAGGTTAAAGATAGATATAGGGAGGGAAAATGACTATAATGTTATAGAGAACCAACATTGAGCATAAAGTAGGATATCACTGCATTATCATTGGACATCATACTAGAAATATTATGCTATGAAAATTTTGCATGCATACATAATTCCCCCTTAGTATGGAAAATTATCATGAATTAATGAGGGTGTGTTCCCAAAAAATGGTGTGAATAATGGAAATAGAGATTTATAAATACTTACCTTACTTACCTTGGTGATATAATGAATCTAGATAAGACTTTATGCAACTTTTACATAAAACATGGGAATCAGGTGAAATTTAACAAAAAAAAGTGATAAATGCACTACGTAATCAAATAATGGACAATATTACTTAAAATTTATGCAAGGAATATCATACTACCTACATCATCCCATCAGAGGACTGAATTCAGTGCCAAGCCATCATGATCCTAAAAAATTGTAAAATGTGCTATAGAGGATGGAAAGCCATTAAATTATTATTTTTATAGATATTTATCATTGAAATGACTTTTTAAACATGAAAATGTGCAATAGTAATACAATTTTTCAAAAATAGAAAAAACATTAAATCAAAATAGCTAATTTGGGGGCTTATATATTCAAAAACTTGCCAAAATGGATTCAATTGTGAAAATTAACTTTGTGAGATTTTGGGCTCTAGATTGATTATGATGGTTTTGAGTGATAAAGTAGTAAATAATTTAGAATACAATAGGGATAGTGAATATACTAGTAGAAGGTGGAGTAGGGTAGGGATAGGTAAGTTTTATTAATTTTTCTCTCTTTTTCCCTAGTTTTATAAATTTGATTAAAACTCACTAAAAATATGGTCAAATATGAAATTTTAATTTCAAAATGTTAATGGGATGGTGTATAATAATAAATTGTTAAGATTTTTTTGTTTTAGGTTTATTTTTTTGGTATTTGGGGGGATTGAGCCTTAGACATAGCTGACATATGGAACCATTAGTCTATGCAGACTGATGGTTATCTAATCACCACAATGGTGTTAAAACAACCATTTTTATAGTCATGTTGGTGATGCAACTATGCTTAAGTGGTGGCTTCATAAATAATTATTATGGTTCCATCAAATGGAAATGAAAACCCCCTTTAATATTGTTTGGATCCTAGCAAAATGAGAAAGGGGTTGAATTAGAGTCTCTTCTTATTATAGGGGACCTATATTTGTTGGAGAAAAGATTTGGAGTAGGAATGGATCCATCACTCCATGAAATTATTTATGGTTGAGGAGATGGATATTTTGGATCAGGTTATAATATAGGTGGGAATTATTCCCACCTCATGAAATATACTATATAACCTTTTTATTTACTATAAAACTAACCAAAACACTTTCATGTTTCCTCAAGCCCCATGAGAATGGACTATCACTCTTGTTGACAAGTATAATATTATAGGTCTAGAGACAACAAGTTAGTTAGTGGCCATAAGGGAGGACATGAGAATGGTTGAGGCAATGTGTTGGGCTAGACATTTTGGTGATGTTGTCACACCTAATGTGGGTGAGAATTATAGAGTGCAGATTTTTAGGATTGGAGGATTAGTGATCCTAAATCTACTGAAAGTGATCATTCATATCCTTCCCTTTTAACTAGTGGGTCACAAGGGTACTGATATGATACTCTATAGTTGGTCCTCAATCATATACCAAATTAAATAAATGGGAGATCAATTTTTATGGGATGAAGAGATATTATCATATACCTATAAATACTTGTACCATTTGGCTAGATTAAGATCACTTTCTATTAGACATCCTAAGTTTCTCATGAGCTAGGTATATGAGTGGATGATCCCCTACTAAAAGGGAATCACTATTTGTGATAAAAAGGACATCAAGACCTAGATATGGATATATGTGACACTATTTTAGTATTTTTCAGAAGTATTTAGGACCTTGATAGTGGTCAACTTCATATCCATACCCTACCAAGGCATGGTTAAACAATGGGATGGGGAAGCCATTTACCTCATGATAGCATCTAGGGCCACCTAGGTATGAGATATAATAATAAAATTTGAAGTTAACCCAATGTAAAATGTATCTCAACAATTCAACATTCCCTACATTGTAAACCTTCACATACTAGTAGTGGTGTATATAGGCATGCAAGAGGCATAAATAGGTAGATTAAGGAAGCTAAAATGACACCCACTTGTAGGAAGGGTGCCCATAATGAAAATAATTATTTTGAGAGTTTCAAAAGGTGGATAAGATCTGATAGGATAATAACATATGGCTCCCCCACCCTTGTAATAGGACCCTACCTAGTATGATCTTATATAATAGTAATAGTAGGTAATTGTATATGGAAAAGGTCAAGAGTATACTGAGTTGGATGAGGAATTTGATGTTGATGAATATGAGGATATTAAATATGACTCTAACCTATATTGTCATGAGGATGAGCTAGGTAAATTATTAATTAATTCATTTCAAATTATTACTTATATTTAACTTTTTTCTTGATTACTTACCTAATTTACTACATTGGTTTTTATATGACTAGATTTGCCATTGATTGTTATACCTTATTATATGTCAACCAAATTATATACCATGATTAGGGACACCCTAATCAACTTTTTTATTGGAAAACTAATATGACTAGATATAAGTCATTAGTAGATACTGGATTGCCTATCAAAATAGGTTGACACATTGATGTCTTCGTACCAACCTACAATGTATTTATGAAGTTGACTATTTTGATAGTGGAGAAAAATGATCTAGAGGCTATATCTAAGACATAATAGTTTCAAGTGGACACATTTATATCTAAATGAGGTCAAGCTTCTTATAGCTAATAGATATGAGATATGGCATTGTAAGAAGGCACTAGTAGGAGGCAAGATAGGATGCCTCAAACTAAAGAGATAGTTTCTTAGGGTGGTTCTAGAGGAAAATACATGGGATTCACAATCCTCATCATTATAATACATCAAGACCCTCCTAGAGTAGGATGGGATATTAAGATATTGTATATATTAATATAAGTTTAGACATATTGTATGCCTATTTTTTATTTTTTGGTGTCTTGAGACACATTAGCCCTCTAAAGGGGTGCTTATACTAGATAATATTGTTGTAAAAACTTGATAGTTGTGTGTGTGTGTTTGTGTGTGTGTGTGTGTGTGTGTGTGTGTGTAAATTTTGGTTTACCTCTCATTGACTTGAAATTATGTATTATGGACTTCAACATCCTTATTGCTTTTTAGTTTGTCACTTTAGATGACTAAGCATGTGATGATATACTTTGAATTTCTATGTTTTTTATAAAATTCTATGGAAAATGATTATATATGTGAGAAAAAACTGTAATAAATGATTCAATGTGATGAACATGTATGAATTTATTAATGCACTAACATATGTTTTTATAGGTGATGACCCAATTACTTTGCTACACATAATACATGACTTCCAATTTGTATAAGGGGAATGAAAAGGGAAATAGGATAAATGTGAGACGATGAAATATGAAAACCATGAATTAAAATTTCACAAGAAAAAAGAATATTACTTAATTATTATGAAAAAAATGAGAAATATACTTCTTGTTATACTTAAAAATACTTTGTTGACTTCATAAAGAGATAACAAGCCCTGAAAAAATTGGTAAGTTGGATAAATCTACCATTTTAAGCATAGGTATTTACATAGGATTTCTAAATAATTTTTTTATTTACACACATTTTTATTTAATATTTATTTTAATTTTTACTTTTAATTTTATTTATGACCCCTTAAACTTAGTCTCACATGACTAAGAATATGCATGGGTTCATTACCAAAGGCTATATGTAGGTGACTAAAGGGCACCTCTCCCTAATGCTAAACCCACAAACTAGTAAGATGTAAGGGATTAAAACTAAATGTTAATGAGGGAGAGAGATATGGAAATTAATTTTGATGTTCCATAAGATTTTTATGAGACTATATTTATATTTTTAAGGCCTTTACCCCAAAATATTAGCCCCATGTAACTAGTAAGATGCAAGGGCTCATCACTAAATACCAAGATAGGTGAGTAAAGTTACCTATTTTTTAGAATGTTAATGTTATACTTTATAAGGTGCCATAAGATGAGACTTTATCATGGATAATATTCTAGACTAGGCCATAGGCTAGAATTTTGTATGTTTTGTAAGAAAATATAGGGAAAAGGGTCATATTTTGATCATAAGAACTAAGGAAAGAACTAATGTAATGATGATTTTTAATATTTTTTCTATGGGATAATAGGGTAGTGTGAAAAATGGAATTCTATGATATTTTTCATTCTAAAATTCTCATTTTATGTGCATTAACGACCAAATAATCACCAAACACAACATGTGATATTCAAATCAGAACATAAACTATGAAAAAATGGTGTATAATGAGGGAAATGTTACATGTAAGAAATAAATATAGAAAATTTTAAGGTTCAACGAGTTCATATAAGAACTAAACTTATTTCCTACCAAATTTCATAATCTATAGGCTCTATTTTAAAAACCTTTATTCACTAGGTATGTATGTAACTAGTTATGTCTAAACTTATAACCTTCTCCTTTATTGTTTCCAACACAAATATCAATCCTAAGAACAAGGTATCCTACACATATTAGGTTTTCATGGACATTTTATTGTAGTTTCTACCAATGAAATATACATATACAACATGATTTTGTAAAATAATGAGTAAACCTCCATCTAAGGTATACAGTTCAATTAGTTGTGCATTCCCATTTTCCCCTTGGTCAATGACACCCTAGAGAGAGACATGAAGGCTAGGTATATGAACCTAAATAAGTAAAAAATATTCATATCTAAAAAAAAGTGAGTATAGGGTTCCCCCATGGGTGTTTTAATGCTAGTTTTATAGTCCCAAAGTGTTGGATAAAGATGCAAGTGCCAATACCATTTGGCATCATTGATTGTTTTGACCAAGATTGACTTTAGGGTTCTATTGGTGGTTTTGGATTGGTCATTAGCCTATGAATAATACAAAAATATTATGTGATTTTATATGGTGAATTGATTACATAATTTTCACACCTTAAAGTTTATAAAGGGAGACCCATTATCTAATACGATAATTTATTAAACTCCAAATTGATAAATGATATGGTTAAATATGAAATTTTAAATGATTAAACCAATAAAAAATTTAAGATTTATTACTTATATCGACTTAGTGAAATATTTGGTGAATATGATAATGAAATGGTGGTCACATAAATAAGTAGGAGAAATATTTCCTATCATATCTAAACCCCAAGTGTAAAAGGGCCAAGGCATAACAATGGGCTACCTATCGCAAAAAAGGAATGTGGATCTCATGAGAGAAGTGTTGGCACTTATAACATATTTGACAACATCATGTTCAATACTTGTCTATAAATATCTCATTATATGTATTTTCAAGTGTTCATGTGTCCACCAAAGTGATCACCGAAAAACCCATTATGACAAAGGAAGAGGACCCTTCTGACTCCTTTTGGTGTACACATCTCTACAATATGCCATCAAAGGATTTATAGTAGATAACCTCATTTAAAATTACATACTTAGAAGTGATAATCTAAAGACACTACCTATATTGAAAGTTGGCCACTTTAAAATACGTATGGTCAATTAATTAATGAATGATATCAAGATACCAATGAGAAGAGGTGTAATAGGTTTATCTATGTATAAAATTAATTTATTAATAAAAATCAATATGAAAGAGATCACCTAATTCCAAAGGATATTATTAAAATCAATATGTAATTATTTATCCCTTTATGGACTTTTGGTTGACATATGTAATCTCAAATTTTATTAATAAGGTGATAAAACTCCCAATTTTTTGTGATAGGGTTGGTTGACTCAAGAAAGTTTAGAAGAATTGATATCTTACTATGACCATAATTTCATAATTAATCATGTATTATATTAGTCATTTGGTCATGAAAATGATAGATATGTACTCTTTCTCTATCTACATGTATCATGTTTCATAATCCATGAGAGTGAAACTAATGATGTAGATGTCACACTCCTTGACATCATCATCATCTTGGATAAACATGTAAGATAAAGACACCTACAATGTCATAATTCAAAATATGAGGGGTTTGTTAGATTTAGGTGCCATGAGTATTTAAGGAGTCATAATGAAGTGTTTAAATACCTCTAATGCATCCTATCAATCACTTGTCTAGGTAAATCCATTTGTTTAAGTAAATTATTTATTAGATGAACTACATAGGTGAGGTCTAGTATGAATTGTCTAATTACCCCAAACATAAAAAGGAATTATCTAATCCTTGACTCATCAGTAAGTGGGAACATGTCTAGAATTATGTGAATTTTTGTAGGATAAATATCAATTCTAAATTTAGAGATAATGTAGCAAGGATTTTTCCATATATTATTTCAAACACACACTTATTAAGATTGAGAGTAATGATGTATTCCATAAAATGTGTAAGGATTATGCATAACACTCCAATATGGATAATATTTTGCTTTTAATTTCATAAAATATCATCTACATAGACCCCCATTATCTTATGAATAAATTCATGGAAGATATGGTTCATTGCCATCTGATATGTTACCCTAATGTTTTTAAGGACAAAAGGCATAAATACTGTAGAGCAAAAAATTACTCTACGTTTCATTCTGATTTTCAGTTGCGTGCTGCAAAATTTTATCCTCACATACTTTGGTCTGAGATGGCAGAGTTTTGAAATAGAACATGGGCTCTATTTTCCTTTTTTACTCATTTTTGTCTAAGTGTCAAGATCAAGAAAAAATTGAAAAGTGTCATCATCTGAGGCATCCTTTCTCAAACAAAAATGGCCAAGTGTCATCGTTTAAGGAACCTTTCATATTTTCTATGAGTTGGTTAGAATGTGCCACATATCTCATAGTGACTTAGTGGAATGTGCCAAGTGTCAACATTCATGGTTTCATATCAGCACCACATTTCATATCTTTTTAGTGAAAGGTTTTAACAAGCTAAGTATCGAGATCAAGTGGAAAGTGCCAAGTGGCAGTCACGTAAGGTCTCAATTTTTCTTTTATAAAAGCAATGAAAGATGCCATGTACCCTAGCAAAAGAGAGAAAAATCCACCATGTGTCACGATCTGAATTATCTTCATTTTTGCTCCACTGATATAACAAAGACTATGGTGGGTCTTAAGTGTTGTTTCTAAAGCAAGCAGAAGCTGCCAGGTGTCGCTGTCTGTGTAAATATGAAATGAGACCCATTTGTTTCCATGGTATAAATAGAGTAAAGTGGAGATCGTCATGTGTTATCCTCCACAGGTTTCTAAAAGGTAGCTAAAAGAAGTGGAGACCACCACGTAACCCTAGATGAGTAAATAAGAGATTGCCACGTGTCTTTTAATGAAGTAGAAGAGTTTGCCACCTATCCCTATGCTCCTTTTAAAAGTTACTTAGGTAAGAAATGCTATGAGTCTTATTTTCTTTTCAACTGTTGAAGTTCTGAGGAAGTGGATTGTGACAAGTGTCAAAGGTGGAATGCTCATAAGCAAAGATACAAAAAGAGTATATGTTACACAGAAAGTGTTATGTGTCTTTGATAGGTGCTACAGAACACACCAAGTGTCATCCTCCAGTGTCTCCTAAAGTAATAAGAATATTTTCAAGAAAATGTCTAAGTGTTACCTAGCATTTAAAAGAAGGGAGCATCCTACAATATATTTATGCCAATGAACTGTGGGAAGATAAAGCATTTTAGAATCTATAAAATATCTTATGTTAGACACTTATAGTTTGGTTAGATTTCAGTTGGGCCATTAGATTGGGAATAAGAAGACAATCTAGGGTGAATCCAAGGCTATAAATAAGGGTGCAGAGATCACCAGAGAGGTGGGGAGACTAGAGAGAGAATTTTTTGAGAGAATTATTGTAAAGAGCTTCGACTTTCTGGAGCTATTCTTAGGAATATCATATGCTTTTGTTCTATCTTCTTAAGTTGGAAGGTTTATGTAACTATGCATGTTTCTATGCCTCTTATGTGATTGGAAGATTAATGATAAGATTGAACCCTATGCCTGTGTTGATTTTTTCTATATTATTGAAAAAGTAGTCTATGTTATGTTGTCAAGAGTGTAGACTTTCTAGAGCTGTGATTAGGAATGTCATTTTCTTTTGTCTCATTTTCTTGAGTTGAAAAGTTTATATAACTATGTGTGTTTTTGTGCCTCTTATGTGACTGGAAGATTCAAATAAGAAGATTGAACCCTATGCCTTTGTTGACATTTTCTATATCACCACAAAAGTAGTCTATGCCATGAGCCTCTATTTCTATTATTTCTATCTTTAACATTAATCATGCACTTGTTTTCTCTTAAATGTAAATGAATCCTACATATAGTTTCAATGTGCTTAGGATTAAGGTTGAATTACATTCAGGCACATCATCATAGTTAGATTTTCTTTCTTGCATTTGTGTTTATGTTAAAATTCCATTCCCTTTTCCCAGTATACACTTGATTTAAAGAAGAACCAACTTCTCTAAAATATGGAAGTTGTTTCAAGTTACAAGTCCCACATCTTGAAACTTTCCATTGTTGGTGTTTATTACAAAGTGCAATTTTAAATCATCAATAGTTTTTGGCACACCCAGTGGGACCAATCTTGAAGTTTCTTTCAAGATTGTATAAACTAGAGAGCTACAAGGAGTTAGAGTTGTGGATTAATAATAAGATCTAAATCTTCTATCGTCACCAATTACCTCAAAGAATCAAAGTCAAGAAGAAATCACTATTTGGTATGTATAATTTTTTTACTCAAAGATATGGGTCTTATTCCCCTTCATATATTAAGATCAAGTTGCTCTTGGAATCACATCAAGCAACAAGGATGCAAATGGTTATATTTTTTGCCCTTCATAGGTCTGATATGACTAGTCTCATCCCTATCATGAGCTATATCAGCCTTATGCCTAGTCTTCCCAATATGTTACATCCCATGCTCAAAATAATCTCATTTCCACCTTCAAACAAGCATTACTGGGATATAAAAAATATGTATTAGAGTTTGACAATAAAAGGGGATGTAGCCAAGAAATTCCTAATCATGCCATCCATCAAGTAAGAAATGCAATAGATCTGGTTAAGAGTGAATGGGCTCTCATTGAAAGAGCCAATTGGTAAAGGCTTACAAATGAGATGTTGGATGTGTGTGGCTTGATTGCATTTTTAGAAGAGAAGCTGAGTATTCATTAGAGATAGCCTTATGAAGTCTATCAACCTGCATATCCACTGCCACAAGTTTCATATCAGATATATGTAGCCCCTGCTCATGAGCCAAGTCAAACCTGTCAAGGTCCTTTCCCTAATAGTGTCGAGTCTATGTTGGCTGCAAGGGAAGTGGAATCGAAACCCTCACTTTCCCCTCAAGTCCCTCCCACCCTTCCTCAAGAAGCTTCTTGTTTTTCATTGCAGCCTTCATGCACTCCCCACTTTTATGATGATTCCTATGAGCTCTAAGAAAGACTCTTTGAAGAAAATCTAGCTAAGAAAATTGAGGAATTAGAGGCAAAGATGAGATTACTTAGAGAAAGAGAGATAGAGATTTTAGACCTTAGAGAGGAGCCTAGGCCAAAAAATAACTCTTCTACCAATCCTCAAATCTCTCAACATGATGTCCAAATTCTGAGTTGGAAGAGGGAAAATCATGAACCAGCTAGGGATCTTGAAGAAGATAAAATTGCTACCTCTTCCCAAGGGAAAAGTTTTAGTCACAAGGTCATGAGTTGGAAACAAACAATAGAATCATGGGGTAGAAAGAAGGAGGAGAAATGTTTTTCTCAAAGCCTTGAAGAGGTTGAGGTTGCTCTCATTCATGATGATGATCAAGCAGAAGATCCTACATTTGAATACACCTCATCTACATCCCTCCAAGAGAACTATCAAGATACATCTGATATAGATGAAGTCATGTGCAAATGGAAATAAGAGAATCATTCGATTCTAGCTCAAGAATTATGTCCTCTTCCACATATGTATAACCATCAGTCTTCTTCTTTATCCCTTTTCAAAGAGGAATATATTTTGGAGGAAGAAATTAAAGAGGAGTATACTCAGTTCATGGCTAGTCAAGAAGATTTCATGAGTGCAAAAGAGGAGGAAATCACCATAGGTACATTCTTTGATGAACAAGAGGACAAGTCACAAGCTTTTGCCTTAATCTCTAATGAGGAAGAGATAATTTCTGACTTTCTTCTCACTTTGCAAGAAGATATGGAGGAGCATGGACACTTCCTTGATCAAGTCATTGGGGCAGGTCACACTATTCTTCAAGAAGGACATGAGCTGGCTAGATGTGGAAAAGACAAAATTGAGGATCAAATAAGTATGTAGAGGGGATGCAAGCTTTTAGACTTATCCTTTTAAGAGGTTGAAGTCATCAAGGAGGATGATCATGTAATGGAACTTGAGAATGAAGCAGAAGGAGATAAGCCAATCAATAAGGTATATCCAAGGGCTTATGGTGATGAGCCAACAACCATTGATTTCTTGATGAGACATGCCAGTATGAAGAACCAACATTTGACAAGCTTTAAAGAACAAGAAGAGTATGTATATAGTGGAAGCATGTTTGACTCTGATTCACTTAGATGCAAGCCAATCAAGGTGGCAAGCAGGATGAGCAAGTCACCAAAGCTCCATCCCATTCAGCTATTTGTTTGGCACCATAAGTCTTCTCGCCATGAAAGAAACTTCAAAATTTTTCCTTTTGATCTAGGAGGGAGGCAAATATACCTAGTTAGCTATATATAGTAGTTTGCTTTTAGTTGTGCTGCTCTATTTTCTCATTTTTTATTTCCCGCTCTCTCTTTTAAATAAGTGATCTTTGATCACATGGTCGTGGCTCAAAATATTTTCAAAATTTTCAAGACTCTCGACACATTAAGTCTCTCTCAAATCTCTATAATTCCCTAGATGTGTCTGATTCATCAATGCCAGAAGTGGAAGCTATTTTGATCTAGCTTGAATTATAATTGAAGGTTGTAGTTCATATTTTGTATAGTTTTCGTATAAAGACATCATTAACCTTAATTTAGATTTTTAGGAGTTGTAAAATCAGCAGGGGCTATTTGATGCTAAATGGTCTATTTATCATATGACCTTATTAAAGTTGTGATTGTTACCACATTTTTATATGTGGGAAATTGTGGTTTCTTTTTGAGTAGATTCAAAATTCCTTGGGGTCGTCAATAACTATAGAGAAAAAAATTACTCTACGTTTCATTCTAATTTTTAGTTATCCACTACAAAATTTTGTCCTCGCATACTTTGGTCTGAGATGACAGAGTTTTGAAATAGAACATGAGCTCTATTTTTCCTTTTTGATCCATTTTTTTCTAAGTGTCGAGATCAAGCTAAAACTAACAAGTGTCATCATCTGAGGCATCCTTTATCAAATAGAAACTGCCAAGTGTCATTGTCTGAGGTACCTTTCATATTTTCTATGAGTTGGTCAGAATGTGCCACGTATCCCATAGTGACTCAATGGAATGTGCCAAGTGTCAACATCCCTAGTTTCATATCAGCACCCATGTTTCATATCTTTTTAATGAAAGGTTTTAACAAGCTAAGTATCGAGATCAAGTAGAAAGCACCAAGTGGTAGTCACAGAAGGTCTCAATTTTGCTTTTTTAAAAGCAATGGAAGATGCCATGTACCCTAGCAGAAGAGAGTGGAAGCCACCATGTGTCACAATCTAAATTATCTTCATTTTTTCTCCACTGATATAGCAAAGATTGTGGTGGGTCTTAAGTGTTATTTTTGAAGTAAGCAAAAGTTACCATGTGTCATTGTCCATGTAAATATAAAATGAGACCCATTTGTTTCCATGGTATAAATAGAGTAAAGTGGAGACCATCATGTGTCATCCTTTGTAGGTTTCTAAAAGGTAGCTAAAAGAAGCACAGACCACCATGTAACCCCAGATGAGTAAAGCAGATATTTCCATGTGTCTTTTAATGAAGCAACAAAGTTTTCCACTTGTCCCTATGCTCCTTTTAAAAGTTACTTGGGTAAGAAATGCTGTGAGTCTTATTTTATTTTCAACTGTTAAAGTTTCAAGGAAGTAGATTGTGACAAGTGTCAAAGGCAGAATGCTCATAAGCAAAGATACAAAAAGAGTATAAGTTATGTGGAAAGTGTCGCGTGTCTTCGATAGGTGCTGTGGAACATGCCAAGTGTCATCCTCCAATGTCTCCTAAAGTAATAAGAAGATTTTCAAGAAAATGGCTAAGTGTTACCTAGAATTTAAAAGAAGGGAGCGTCTTGCAATCTATTTACACCAATGAACTGCTAGAAGATAGCTTTTCAAAATCTATAAAATATCTTGTGTTAGACACTTCCAGTTTAGTTAGATTTCAATTGGGCTATTAGATTGGGAACAATCAGACAATCTGGGGTGAATCCAAGGCTATAAATAAGGGTGCAAAGATCACCAGAGAGGTGGGGAGACTAGAGAGAGAATTTTTTGAGAGAATTATTGTAAAGAGCTTAGACTTTCTAGAGCTGTGACTAAGAATATCATATGATTTTGTTCTATCTTCTTAAGTTGAAAGGTTTATGTAACTTTGCATGTTTTTGTGCCTCTTATGTGAATGGAATATTAATGAGAATATTGAACCCTATGCCTTTGTTGATGTTTTCTTTGTTATTGCAAAAGTAGTCTAGGCTATGTTGTCAAGAGTGTAGACTTTCTAGAGTTGTGATTAGGAATGTCATTTGATTTTGTCTCATTTTCTTGAGTTGAAAAGTTTATATAACTATGTGTGTTTTTGTGCCTCTTATGTAACTAAAAGATTCAAACAAGAAGATTGAACCCTATGCCTTTGTTGACATTTTCTATATCACTGTAAAAGTAGTCTATGCCGTGAGCCTCTGTTTCTATTATTTCTATCTTTTACATTAATCATGCACTTGTTTGCTCTTAAATGTATATGAATCCTACATATAGTTTCATTGCACTCAAGATTAAGGTCAAATTACATTTAGGTGCATCACCATAGTTAGATTTTATTTTTTGCATTTGTGTTTCTATTAAAATTCCTGTCCCTTTTCCTAGTATACACTTGATTTAAAGAAGAACCAACTTCTCTTAAATATGGAGGTTATTTCAAGTTGCAAGTCCCACATCTTGAAACTTCCCATTGTTGGTGTTTATTACAAAGCACAGTTTTAAATCATCAACAAATACATAACATAAGGTCCCCCATGGTGTGGTGAAGGAGTTTTTATTTGATCTTAATTAGAGATTCAAATTTTATTTTAGTTTGAGAAACCATCCATGATAGATAGCAACTCATAACTAGATGTAGCATCAACTATAAGGTCAATGGATGGAAGACCAAACCTATCCTTAGGTCATTATTTT
The DNA here is from genome assembly GCA_037957365.1 of Torreya grandis. Classification (NCBI taxonomy): domain Eukaryota; kingdom Viridiplantae; phylum Streptophyta; class Pinopsida; order Cupressales; family Taxaceae; genus Torreya; species Torreya grandis. The sequence continues at coordinate 2,065,698 of JARHVA010001680.1, read as the reverse complement.
TTAATGTTATGAATGTTAATAAATATCATAATTTTACTAATATTTTTTAGAATAGGGATGATGTTGTACATCCATTCAGAATAATCCATGGGTTTTATATACCCCACTTTGAGGATTTTAATGACTTATTCTTTCACAATCAATGATACCTTCAACTTGATTGTAATGAGATTATATTTTACTAGATTTTCATTAGGCATCATGATTAGAATTTGGAAAAAAAATTTAGGATTTACTCATACCATATCCACATAGGAGAAGGAAAAATCCTTAGAAAAATTGGTGAGTAGATGCTTTTGGTCTTACACTTCATATGATGAAATTGAAGACCAAAGTTTGAGGATTTTGGGATTATCCTCAGTTCTTAGGTTTATATTAATATTATATTTAATGAGGTAATTATTCCCATCCTTGAATTGATCAAGAGTTAGAGGGAGCTAAATATCCTTGCCTTCCATGTTAAATAAATCTTTTCATCAAAAGATAATTAATATTCAAACTTGTATTAAGAATCATAGTAATCACTGACAAGTGTCATCTAAATCCTCATTTAACTAATATTCAATTGGTGTCTTATCAACTAGAGCCAGTGTCCAAAGCTATCTATAGTAAGGTATGGGATGGTAGATCTAGAAGTTTGCTTATGGGGGTGCTTGTTAATCCTATTCTAACTTTGACTAAACTACTTGATTCACGATTTTGCTAAAAAAAGAAAGAAATAAAATCAATCCACTCTTTTTATGGAAATAAAAGATCACACTCCTATTTTACATTTGCATGGAAATTAAATTGACACTTCTACTTACAAAAAGAAATTTACTTCACAATTCTGGTGTAAAAGAAAACATACTTTACGTAGAAAATAAATGAAATAAGAAAATGCTCTTTTTAAACTATGAATTTGTTTTGATGTTTTTATAAATAAATTCATATAGTAACAAGATTCTAACTAATAAAATAGAACATAAATATCATACATAGTTCCTGGTTCTAAGGAGTGTGGGCCCTTGCTCCTCTTGGACTCAGGACAAAGATTAATCAATGCTGGAAAATTGAAGTATTAATTCATAGAAATGAAACAATTACAATCTGATTGAAATCTATATGCTTATCTAATTCTTGATCCTCTATTTTCTTTATATCTTTTTTTTTTCTTTTTTTTATAATCAAAAGTCTTACACTTTATATGAATACAATCAACTCAAAATAGGATGTAAAAGAATAGGACTCCTAGTCGATCACTTCATCCAAAGATAGGATATTGGATTTCTAAGAGATCTAATTATTTTGATGAAATAAATATCCTATCCTATAATATTCCTAAAATATTATTATATACAAATCTATCAAAAGCAAGTCCTTTAAAATAGCAGGCAATTATTTTCCTTATTTGATTCCAGTTGGAATGGTTCTTTCTTATCCTATCTAGTCTCTAGCATCTAGTTGTCCTTATAGAATTCTTAGTATTGACCCTATGGAGTCTATATAAATGAGCTTACAAATTTTGTAAAAATAAGCCTGTAGATTTTGTAGAAACAAGCCTATAGATTCCATAGAAACAAGCCTCCAGAGTCTGTAGAAATAAGCCTGTAGAGTCTATATAAATAAGCCTATGGAGTTCATAGAAACAAGCCTATGGGATCTGTAGTTCTACTGGATGGAGATCAAAGTGGAATGTTAACTTTACATCACCTATGTCTTCTTCTTGAGCATTCTTCACATAAAATATCACTAAAACAGGCTATGTATTAGACATTAATGATAAAGTAAAGATTTAGTCTTTGGTTTAATATAAACAAGACAAATATCTATTTTCCAAGTAATAGCTATCTAAGAATCTAATATTTGTATAAGATAATATCCTTCAAGAGATGATTTTAAGGAAATAATATGTCAATAATGAGCCATATTTTGAGCTCATCATCTCCCCCAAGCTTTAACTTTTGCAAGCCCCATTGCAAACACTTATTAGCATTCATAGCTCTAGCTTCTGATTTCTACACTCTGAATCAAATCATAATCATCAAATTCATTTGCTATGTGCCTATATAAATTATTGGTAAATCTTTGATGTGTTTGAATCATTTTTTTCCATATACTGAATTGCTCTTTTGATTGTGGAGCCCAACTCTACCATCCTGGAATAGGTATAATCAGTAAAGGGGATCTATATCTTATGTTAATCCATTTCTATTCTCCCTCAGAGTTGATTACCTCTATTAAAATTTTTATAATTGAGGATGTTCAAATCATACTCCATCTTAATTTATTTGGGGACATGACTTCTTCTCTTTTAAGAGGCACTGAAAGTTGGTCCCATCTGTTTACACTTGCAGCCATTACTGAATAAAAATTCTGTCTTGAAAACAAATCAAAAGAAATAGTAAAATCATATAGAGAATGTAAATAATGTGTTTTAACCTCATAATTTAACAAATCATAGTTGAAATTTTGTTTGATCAATCCGGGAATAGGAAAGGCTAGTCTGACACATAAGCTTGTAGTCTTAGCATGATTTGTATAGTCCTCAAATCTGCCTTTCCATGCTATCTATTTTTTTAATGTAGAATTTAATGCTCTCAGTTGAACTTATCCTACATAAGATTTATCAAAAACTTATTGTTATCATGATTTCCTAGAATCAAGTCATGCAAATAAAATTCACAAAGCAAATCCTATTGATCAGGTTCAACACTATAGAAAATTTCCAAAAATGTTGTTGGTTACAAAATTTTGTAAGGAAGATGATAGGAGATTTGCAGATGCTACCATCTATAAAATTGTTAAAATAAAAACAAAATGTATGTGGGAGAAGGATTCCTACATGCCAAAAGAGTTTTTCCTAATTTGCATGCATCCTAAAAATTTTCTTCTAACTCTTGGAATTTTGCCTCTAATTCTTTCTTTTCATTTTCCAAGAGTTTGTTTGAAGAAGTTACATCTTTGGTTTTCTATTTGAGTACAAAATATTCTTCTTCAATTTGATGTAGTATTTGCAAGGGAGGAATACCTAGATCACTTATTTGACAACCATGGTCAACAAATACCTTAGGAGGAGAAAGTGCAAAAATAGGTGCTTCAGAAGAGTTTACCAAATTTTGCAATCTTTTATTTTCCTTATTCAAACTTTATACATATATCCAAAGACTAGTCTATTCATATTCATGTTATTTTATTATTTACTCTAATTTATGAATTTTTGTGGCATGGTCAATAGATACTGTATCTAATTTCTAAACCAAAAGTGACTTGAGATGGTCCTTATCTGGCAATTGACTGATCAAGTTAGCAATGTCAGTTGTTTTTTGTTGTTTAAGAGCTTGAGCTTGAGAAAGCTGCAAAGTTAGCTACATAATAGGATCATTTAGATTTGATGATTCACCTTTCTCATTGGTACATATAGTTTTCCCTTTATCCATTATAGTTTTAACTAGAACAGGTGTTTGTTCTACCATACTTAATTCCTCTATCATGTGTGGCTCTTCCTCTAGGTTTGGCTCCTCCATTATGATTGGAGAGTTCCTTTCAAAAGGATTTTATTCAATATCTATAGGTGAAAGAATATTTTAATGTATGGGGGAATGAGACACCATTTTAAGACTATCTAAAATATCTACAATTTCTTATTCATCTTCTTCTATTAAAATGAGCCTTCTCCTTCTTTTAGTTGCTCTTTGAGCTACACTTGATTGATTTTCCTTCTTAACCACCAAACCCTTGGTCTTCTCAAGTTCTGTAGCAACCTTCGATCTCAATTTTCTTCTTCCTATCAAAGGAATTGGTTATACTATAGACTCATGAGGTTCTTGTGGAGACCTTGAAATTTTAGGGGTTTGAGACCTTGTGATTCTTCTTAAAGAAGAAGGGAATTTTATGGAGATTACAATCTGAGATTATTTTCTTGGTGTTGTATTCTCAGTTGATGGGGTAGGTGGAGATGAGTGTTCCTATAGTAAATTTGGGGTTTCTTGTGTTATACTTTTCTAAAATTATTCCTAGACCTCTTGACCTTGCTGAAGGAAATGATGCTAGATAATAAGTTGAATAGGGCTATGATGCCTAAAAGCATTAGCAGGGTTTGTATACATAACTTACATAGCACCATAGAAGAAATATGGGAGGTTAATTTTTTACTGAGGGTTTTGTCTCCCATGCTTAAGATGTATTAACATTTTCATGGCATTTCCCCCTAAAAGACTGTGTTGCCCTTCACAAATGATATATTTAGGTACCCACTTGGCTACAAATTTCCAAGGTTCAAGAAGTGAATTTATTTTAATCCCTTTTGATTTTCCCTTAGAATCTACTAGACATGAAGTTTTAGTCTACTTATTACCATTAAACTGACTAATTAAATCACTAAATGAAACTCTACCTATAGCTCTCATTATTTCTTATGTAACTTGTATAATTTGGCTTATGATTTGAGTTATAATAGGAATAACAATGCCTTTCACAATTGAAAATTTAGGGGTGAGATTGGTAACAAATTCAATTACCATTGTTTCATCAAAACCCTAGAGCTTTTCAATGAAAGGTAGCCAGCCATTGGCTCTAAACACTTCTACAAAAGCTTTGTCTTTATGAAACTTCACTGGATCCTTCAGCTCTGATCTTGTCTTATATCCCATTTCTATGTAAATTCAAAGTTAACTCAGTTCCTTTAACTCTAATTAAAGTGTAGACTAGTATTTTGTTGAAGTCAATAGGAAATAGGCTCTGAGGATCAGCTTCTATTGAAGTTTGTAGAAAGGAAATGATTCATTTGAAATGTTATAACTGCACGAGTCCGTAGTGTGGTATGATGTTTAGATATAGTTAAGCACCACACATTTCTACGGAGTGTGCCAACCATTTGGTCTCATATATACAAGTTATGTGAAATGATAATGCGTCATATTGATGGTGATAATGATTCATTATTTCATTGAAAACCCCTTTTTATGACATCTCATCATTATGGTACTTGATGACTCAATTGATGATATCAAAACTACACACTTATCAATACACCTTTGGTAGCTCAGTTGCATGCTTTTTCATTATGGCATGTGTCATTCTATTTTGGACAATTCAAATTTAGGTCATCTCAAAAGAATAGGGTCTTAATCAAATTGAAGATAATTAGTTAACTAAACATAGATAAATAAAATATATGTCTTACTTACTTTAACCTTAGGTGTTATCCTTTGCTCGCCATGTGTCTTGCACAAATAGGTTTGCATGGATTAGTTTATTGCATGGAGATGATAAATCATAGTGTCATGATGAGATTTTATTATAAATTTTTGTTTTTTCCCTTTGGCTAGCCATAGTTGGTTTTCTAGCCAAATCCCTTTATTTTATTTTTTTGCAATGCATAGCCAACTAGTAAGCTAGTTTTTTGGGTATGCATTGTCAATAGCATCCATGGAAGGGTTTTGACTATTGATTGATTGATTATTATTATTATTATTATTATTATTATTATTATTATTATTATTTTGGGAGGATTATCAAGGAGCATGTTCATTGGAAGAAGTAGAGCTTTCCAGAACAACTACTTGATCCTTTACTTTTTTAATAAATTTATTTTTATTAAGAGGTTTTTGATAGAGCTTCAACCTATGTCCATTGACTAATAGGGCTCTTATGCTATCATAAATAGGCATCATCTTAACAGAACCATTTTCATAGACCTCTTCAATCTCATAAGGTCCCAACCATCTTGTTTGTAGTTTTCCTTTGAACTGTTGAAATATAGAATCAAACAACAGTGCCCAATCTCCTTTCTAAAACTTCCATTGCTTGATTTGTGCATCATACCAAAATTTTCTTTAATGTTGTACCAATTCAATTCTTTGTAGTGCTTCCATCCTTATTTCATCAAGTTGATTATGCTGTAGGAGTCTTTCTTTCTATATTTATTATAACTCAATTCCTACTTCTACAGTTATTTTCAAAGTTTGTAATTCAAATTAAATAGAGAGTAAAGGTTTCTTACTATAAACCAATTCATAAGGTGAAAATCTAGTTGTTTTTTTCCAAGTAGTATTATAGGCTCAAACAGCTTCTAGTACCTTATCTACCCAATCCTTTCTACTAGAATTAACAACCTTGGCTAAAATGGTTTATAGTTCTTTGTTGGTGATTTCAACTTGTCCATTCACTTGTGGATGGTATGGAGATGTTTTTCTATGCTAAGTTTGATACACTTGCATGAAATGATTTATCTTGTTTGACATGAACTACGGTCCTTGATTTGAGACTATCTCTCTTAGAGTACCAAATCTTTGCATGATTTTGAAATATAAAAAATCAGCTACCATCTCCTCTCTTTCATGAGTTAATGTTTCCACTTTTGTCCACTTGGTCACGTAGTCTATACATACGAAGAGATATTATTTTCCTCTAGAAGGAGGATCCACTAGACTAATAAAATCAATTCCCCATTTCTAAAATGGTTCTAAAATCAATTGAGGATGAGGGTACAGAGGCATCTCTATTGAAAGAGTAGGCTATCCAATTCGCTGACAAGCATCATAGTGTCTGATATATATTTTTATTTGTTGATGAAGATGAGGCCAATAATATCCTACTCTCAATATTTTATGTATGATTCTTTGAGCTGATTAATGGCCTCCTCCTGGTTCATCATGACAAGCTCTGATGATATCATAATCTTCACCATTTGTCACACACTTGTGAAACACATGATCAGGTTCAAGTTTAAATAACATTCCATTAATCTATTTAAAAGAAATTTCTTTCATTAAATGTTTTTTTTCTTTTTGTGAAAAGTGCAGAGGAAACTTCCTTATGGCAAGGTAATTGGCTATATCAGCAAACCATAGAGATTGTGTTGAAATAGTGAATAATTGTTCATCTGGAAAGTCATCTTCCACTAGTTTTTCTTCACCTGTAGTGTTGATTCTTGACAAAAAATCAGAAACCACATTATACTTCCCTGGTTTGTCTATAATAGTAACATCAAATTCTTGTAAGAGCAATAGCCATTTAATAACCCTACCTCCTACAATTGGTTTGTTGGTAAGATATCTAATAGCTGAATGATCTATATAGACAAATACCTTGTATCTTGTTATGTAGTGTCTAAATTTGTTGATTTCATAAATTATAGCTAATAATTCCTTCTTAGTTGTGGTGTAATTTCTTTTAGTAGGTGTCATGTTTTTGATAATATAATATATAGCATACATGTTACCTTCTTCATCCTTTTATCCAAGAAATACTCCTAGTGTTATATTGGAAGCATCTATGTATATATGGAATGGCTTAGTCCAATCTGGTCCTCTTAATACTGGAGCAGTGATAAGTTTAGCTTTGATGGTTTCAAAGGTCTGCTGGTAACTATCATTCTATTCAAATGTACTGTCTTTTGTAAGCAAGGCAAACATAGGGGTAGATATTTGACCAAATTTATCTATGAAGCATATGTAGTAACCAGAATTTCCCAAAAAACTCTTAACTTCAATTTGTGTTTATGGAATGGATAAATTGAAAATTATTTTAACTTTCTTTGGATCTACTTGAATGCCTTTTGCAGAAATATGATGTCCCAACACTATTCCTTCATCCATCATCAAAAAAAATTTCTCAAACCTCAAAGATAATTGATGTTCCTCATATCTGATCAATACACTTTTTAATTTGGTAAGATTTTCTTCATAAGTTTCACCATAAACAGTGAAACCATCCATATATACCTCAACACAATCATTTTTAAGGTCAGAGAATATTGCTAGAACTACTCTTTGGAAGGTTAATGGAGCATTATAGAGTCTAAATGGAAGTTATCAATAAGAAAAATTTTCCCAAGGGTAGGTAAATGTGGTTTGATCTTGATCTTCAGTTTCTAATGTTATCTAGTTATACCCACTGAACCCATCCATGAAAGAAAAATATTTCTTTCCTGCCAAGTTATCAAGAATGTGATCAATGAAAGGTAAAGGAAAGTAATCCCTTAATGTTGCTTTTTTTAATTCTCTATAATCCATGCATACTCTTAACTTTCCATTTTTATTGGGCATAATTACTAGACGTGACACCCAATGGCTATTTGAGATGGGGTAAATAAACCCAACTTCTAGCAACTTTTGGATTTCTGCTTTGACTATTTCATGTAGTGTTGGGTTTATTCTTCTTTGTGGTTGTCTGACTAGTTTTATAGATTATGTGTAAATTTGATGAGTGCATATTCTAGGGTGAATTCCTTTCATGTCGGTATAATCCCAAAAAAAATCCTTGGTATTTCTTTCCAATACTTCAAAGAGTTGATCTTCCTCTTTATTTATTAACCAACTATTGATGTTCAAAATTTTTCTAGGTAATACCATGATTGGTTTTTTACTTAGGTAGTTGGATTCTATTTAATTAAACTCACTAATTAATGAGTTCAAAGGACATGGATGAGGAAGTAGCTTATGAAACATGCTTACATTATCAACAAACTCTTTTCCAGGAGGAATCAGTCTTGCTAAAGAATAATGAAATGCATCTAAGAAATGAGTTTGTTATTGTTTTGCCAATTTTCACACACTTTCCTAAATCAATCTATGATCATATGATGAATAAGTACTAATAGAAGTAGAAGTGGAGGTTTCAAAATTTTCCATTAGACCTAAGAATATTAAACTAAGGTAGTTCATAGCTTTCAGGCTAGCAGAGTCTGTAGTTTTTAGACTATCATAGTCCATAGTTTCTAGGTATATATTTCCATTCAATTCTTCCAAGTGTTTTTTAACTGTGATCATGGATAAGGAGAAAATGTTGTTTAATGTGTTGTCTAATTCATCCACCCAAAGTTATCATATATAATTTGTTGATGGTTTTGTAGGAGGATAAAAAGAAATGCATTTGGATTTTATCCCATTGGAAATGGTCATTTCTCTTGACCTGCAATCAATCAATGCTGCTATAATGGCCAACCATGGTCTACCCATGATTATAGGATATCCTAGATTATTTTTTTTGGGTTGAAAGACCATAAAATCTACTGGATATCCCCAATATTCTATTAACACTTCAACATTTTCTATAGTTCCTTCTAGTTTCATTATCGACTGGTCCACCATTTGAAGAATGGTAGTTGTAGGTTGAATTTTCATAAGAGATCATGCATGGAGAGTATCAGTTGTCATGACATTGATTGTTGATCCTAAATCTACCAAGACATTAGGAATTTATTTTCCTCTGATTGTGACTATGATCACTGGGCTTCCCGAATCTGCATATTTTGGAACTAATAGTTTTTCTGCTAATAAATCAGCAACTTTTCCATCAACATGAATGGTTTCAGGATATTTTACCTTCCTCCCAAGTGTCTTAATATAGAGGTTTTTGATGATCTTATTTAATTCAAGTATATCCCTAATATATTTTAGAAGGGGTACCTCAATATTGATCTTTTTCAACTCATGGACCAAGTTTGAGTCTGGTTTGATATTAGTTTCTCTTAATCTTTTAGGAAAAGAAATTACTGGTGTAGTGGTGTTTCCTTTGTTTACTTCAGGGCTCATTTTGATTTCAGCTTCTCTAGTGCTTAATTGAGATGATTTTATCTTTTCATTTTCATCAACTATCTCAGAAATGAGTACTAGAGGTTTTGTATAGTTTTTCTTGATCTCAAATATATGTTTGAACACTCAATAGCTCCAACATTGATTGTTTCTTCCTGTTCATTGACATAAATAGGGGATAGTTGTTTATTTTTTGAATTTGTTATTGGTTTTGTAGGTATTTAGGGCTAATTTATTTGTCCTTGTTGCTAAATAATTGGGGATGGCATAATGGTTTTCTATTGAAGTGGTCTTCTTGGTTGGGTGAACTGTAATTATGGGTTCCACTATTGATTCCATTATTAGTATGGCTATGGCATCCAATGCTATTGTGGTACCCATTGTTGATGTGGTTGTGGCACCATCCATGGAGGTGTTGGCATTTAATCTTATCTTGCCCATTGATTTTGAATTGATGGAATTTGGTGTTGATTCCAAAATGGTGAAGGGACTGAAACATTCTATGGTGCCATCCATGGATTAACTGGATTTGTTACATTAAACTATCATTGAGCCTAGTTTTGTGGGGCAAATTTTTGTCTTTGAATATAATTTACTTCTTCAATGGACTAGACTTGGGTTTTCATTTGATTATTTAAGATATGTAGAAGGGTGCAATATTTGGTATCATGATCTGTTGCATCATAGATCCCACATGATGAAATATTAGTTCTATCTAGGGGGTAGTCTCTAAGGGTGTGTTTCTATCTACACTTAGGACAGTAGATTGCTTAAGTCTCTATTGCATTTGCCTTAACTTGAAGGCCATCCAAAGTACTATTTAGTGTAACCAGAATATATGTTTTGAGATTAGCAAATTATTCCATTAATTTACCCACTTCATTAGATTTCCCTAAATTTCCTTTCCTAATTCTAGGTTTTGTTCGAGAGTAATTAGTACAAAGCTTAGAAATCTAATCAAAAGCCAACTTATTTATGTCTCCTCTACCCATCAAATGTAAGGCATCTCTAGTGTCTGCATCTAATCCTTTTAAGAAAACCAATTTGTGAACATCTTCAGTGAGTGGATAATTGCTTCTTTTATGAGTGAACATGAATCTATAAAAATAATCTTCTAAATTTTCATCCTCATTCTATTTGGATTTGAAGAAATCCTCTTTTCTTTCTCACACTTGGTAGTAATCTTGGTATTTTCTCAAGAATTATATTTCCATGTCATTCCATGTTCTAATAGAATTACCAGGTAAACCCATGAACCATCTCATAGCTACATCTTTAAGTGTAGAGGGAAATAGTTTTAATTTCTAGCTATCAGTTGTATAATCATAGGTTTGACATAGCACCTTAAATTAAAATAGGAATTGATCAAGATCTTCTATAGATCATCCCTAAAAATTTGGAAAATTAGTTGGTGTAATATTTTTCATAGGGGTTTGATCATTAGGATCTACAACAATAGGAAAGGAGAAAGCCCTTCTTGGTCATGCAAATTATTGATTTTGTTGGAGAGCCATTTCTTCTTTTGATGATATTTTAAAGTTAGGATGATCTTCCCACTGAATGTTTGTGGTCTCAGCTATAGGTTGTTCTAAGTTCTTATAATTTTCTTCAGCTATGGATCTTTGAAATGCTTCTTCTAAGTCTTTGGAAATCTCTAACTAATGTCTTCCTGTAAGAGATTGATCTTGAGTAATTTGTCCTTTGGGGCTTGCATGTGGTAATGGCCTGGTTCTTATCCCAGTTTTATAAGATTCTTGCAAATAGGTTTCACTTGTATCTTCTGGTTCACTACTCAGAGATGTTGACAGAGTGTCCACTTGTGTCCTCATTGGAAAATTTGGAATAAATCATCCTTTAGAATCTCTAGGATGGTACATCAATTAATTAATTATTTTTGGGATTTTTATGATTTTTTATGATTTTTATAATATTTTTTTTACTCTAGATCAATAATTATTACCTTACTAACACCTTATGTTCCCTGAAAATGGTGCCAAAAATGATGAGTGTCATCTAACTCCTCATTTAACCAATATTCAATTGGTGTCTTATCAACCAGGGCCGATGTCCAAAGCTATCTACAGTAAGGTATGGGATGGTAGATCTAGAAGTATACTTATGGGGGTGTTTGTTGATCCTATTCTAACTTTGACTAAGCTACTTGATTCATGCTTGTACTAAAAAAATAAATAATTCAAATCAATCCACTCTTTTGCTAGAAATAAAAAAACATGCTCTTATTTTACATTTGCAGGGAAAGTAAATTCACACTTCTACTTACAAAAAGAATTTACTTCACACTTCTGCTATGAAAGAAAACTTACTTTGTGTAGAAAAGAAATGAAATAAGAAAATGCTCTTTTTAAACTATGAATTTGTTTTGATGTTTTTATAAATAAATGTAAATAGTAACAAGATTATAACTAATAAAATAAAACATAAATACTATACATATTTCTTGGTTCCAAGGAGAGTGGACCCTTGCTCCTCTCAGACTCAGGAACAAAGATTAATTAGTGCTAGAAACTTGAAGTATTAATTCATAGAAATGAAATAATTACAATCTAATTGAAACCTATATGCTTATCTAATTCTTAATCCTCTATTTTCTCTATATCTTAAATTTTCTTTTTTCTTTTTTTATAATCAAAATTCTTACACTTTATACGAATACATTCAACTAAAAATAGGATGCAAAATAATAGGACTCCTAGTTGATCCCTTCATCCAAAGATAGGAGATTGGATTTCCAAGAGATCCAATTATTTTGATGAAATAAATATCCTATCCTATAATAGTCCTAAAATCTGATTATATACAAATCTATCAAAACCAAGTCCTTAAAAATAGTAGGTGGTTATTTTCCTTATTTGATTCCAGCTAGAATGGTTCTTTCTTATCCTATCTGGTCTCCAGCTTCCCGTTGTCCTTACAGAATTCTCGGTATTGACCCTGTGGAGTCCATAGAAATGAGCGTATGGAGTTTGTAGAAATAACCCTATGGATTCCATAGAAATAAGCCTACAAAGTCCATAGAAAAAATCTTATAGAGTCCATAGAAACAAGCCTATAGAGTCCATAGAAACAAACCTGTAGAGTCCGTAGAAACAAGCCTATAGAGTCCGTAAAAACAAGCATGTGGAGTCCATAGTTATGCTGGATGGAGATCAAAATGGAATGTTCACTATACATCACTTGTGTCTTCTTCCTGAGAATTCTTCACATAAAAGATCACTAAAACATGATATGTATTAGACATTAATGACAAAGTAAATATTTAGTCTTTGGTTTAATATAAACAAGACAAATATCTATTTTCCATGTAATAGCTATCTAAGAATCTAAGATTTGTATTAGATAATACCCTTCAAGAGATGATTTAAAGGAAATAACATGTCAATAATGAGACATATTTTGAGCTCATAAATCACTCCCAAGGGTAGACATAAGATAAAAAATGAGAGAAAATCATTTATTATGGTGAAAATATAGGAGGTTTTAATATGCATGAATTAACTCTAAGATAAATTCTTCATTTTTAGCCATGTCAAGGACTAGCAGGATAATATCCCTCCATATACAAGTGAGGATTTGGTCATTAGGCACTTTTTACATGAGGGGTTATTTTATAATATAAAATATGAAATTTAAATCAAGTATCATTAGGTGGGGGATAAAATGAGAAGAGGAATAATCCATAGAATGGATAAGTTGATTGTTATATATGGACATTACTTAAATATGTAAAAAAATTCAAACCATTAGAAACTTCTTAGATAGTGATATTATAAATTTGAAGGTATTACAAAGTTTGATATATTTATGATAATTTATTGGTTAGTAATTGTGAATCACCTTGGATTTTTAGGTTTTGAATTCTTCACTATTCAATAATAAGCATCCCAAGAAATAAGGCTTCACACTTGGCCCCATTGTTTGTGCACTTTAATTTAAGTTTAAAATTGAAAGGAAGTGTCCTTACTTCTAAGGATATCGATATAACTCCTACTACAATGCCAAAATGCAATTTTTCCCCATCATAGTGAAGGGCCCATTGATTGTGTGTGGATGAATAATATTAATTAGGGAGGGATTCCTAGTCTTCTTATATCTTAACCATGTATATTTAAATTATTATAAATAACCCCTCATGGGGTTCCAAATTATTATATCTATATAAATTATAAGTCCTTACCCATCTTAGGTCAAATGGGAGAATAATTGGTGCATATTTTTCAAAGATATTGATAATGTAAGTCATTGACCTAGTAAAAACTATTGGTATGATTGTAGGATCTGAACCACTAAATGTTTTAATAGTTTCTACCTATTTTTCCTCTATTTTATATTTTAATAACATTTGAGGTATCTCTACCCATTTATTTAGGACAAATAATTTAGGATTTATATGTTAAGTAACATTAACCAACTATGGGGGTTTTGTGACCCCATTGGTAGAAAAGTGGAATTTAATGTGTAACCCTAGTTTCTTGTGCATGGTTTTTTAAAGCATGTCAAAAGGATTGGGTATCCCCTTGGGAGACAAAAATTTTACCTAGATGAAGGAACCTAATATTTTGAAACAATTTTTAATGGATGGCCTTCATCCTCTAAATCTAGGGTCTTCCCAAGATCATGCTATGGTTTTTATCTTTATTAATCACATAAATTTCTGTTAACACTTCTTGGGACTAGAGTCACTAGAAGAGAAATGGTTCTTATAGAGGTGGATTTGAGGTTATCATATCTCAAAGGGTATTATAAGTTGTGGAATAATTGTTTCCCTATAATAAAGTTTTTCTAATAAAAATAAAGGGACAATGTTTATGGTTTCTCTATCATTAACCATGGATCTCTTTATGTAGTTATTATAGATTCATACTTACCAAAACAAGGATAGATACTAGTGTCCCCAAAATTTTACACCTTAAATTTTTGGATACCCCTTTAAATTTTTTGCATCTTTGTCTTATGTGAATTGGTTGTATTTGTTGAGTCAGTCCCCTGAATGAGGAACTTAGGTTCTATTAGTTATTTTATCCGACTGCTTATTTTCCTCAATTGATCCTAATTTTTCTTGAAAGTTTGAAAACATTTTTAATAAAGTCATTTCTAAGATCCATCTACTCATCTCCCTCAGTAGATAAAAATAAGTATAAATGATTTGGCTTACCCATAAAGTAAATTGGGTTCTGCATACTACTTTTCTTATTTGAAAATAAGTAAAGTTGTTTTGAAAAATCAAGTTGCTCATCACATTCCAAACTAGGGTTATCAAATTACTTTACTGCACTATCTAAAATTAAGTAGAGTAACCCTAAAAGCCACTAAATACTTCCCAATGCAAATCAAGTTTTGGACATTGTTTTACTTGTACACAATCTCAATTAAAAGTAATACGGGTCCCCAAACCTGAACTACTCTTCTTAGACTAAACCAAGATTATTTAGTTGATTTACTACAATGCCAAAATTAAGTTAAGAAATTCCATAAACCCAATAAACATTGCCTAGACACATCCAAGTTTTTACCGTTACTTTACTCATATAACTTATAAGTAAAAGAAATTTGGGTTCACAAACCCGCGTTACTCATCAACCTAGACTTAATCAGGTTTATAAGAGCACTTAACTTCAAAGGTTAAAATGAGTAAATCAATTCAAGAAACCTAACAAAAAGAATAAAGAATGACATGGTTTGCCATGTTTATAATTATTATGTTAGAATATATATATATATATATATATATATATATATATATATATATATATATATTAGGAAATTCCACCTCATTCCTGCCTATTATCCAATTCATTCAAACAAGTAATCATACCTACAAACCTCTAGTCATGCCATTTGAGCTTTCGAAAGACCTTCAAGAGATTTCCTCTTTGACCCATTTTTGTTTGAGGTAAGTAAATCATTTTCTTGTGGTTTTTGTGTCTTTTGTTTGAATTTTTATTGGTGTTTTTATTTTCATAAGTTTTTTTATCCCACCATGATCATTTATCTATTATGTTTTCTTAGTTGTGGTTTGTATTTTGTTTCCTTGACATGATTATCTATCTTAAATCATGCATTCAAACTTTAAATTATTTATCATGTTCAAAAAAACCTTGAGAAAATAAGACCTTCATGAGAAACCTATTAGTTGAACATCCATTACCCAGTTAGGTTTCATAACCTTCTTTACTTCATCATGTTCTCGAAGTAAGTAATAAACCATGAGAAATGCAACTCCTAAAATCCCTAGTCATCCAGATTTTTGAGCCCTGATGACTTTAGGTTTTCAATCCCAAGTAACAAATAATGAGAAACCCAACCCATAAAATCCCTAGTCATCTAGACTTTTAAACCTTTATTACTTCAAGTTTTCAGTCCCATGTAACTACCCTAAGAAAACTTGAAGTCTTGATCTTTCACAAACCTATGGAACACTACCTAAGACCAACTCATGATTTCCTTTTCTCATTACTTTAGGTTTCCTATATACAGTTACTACATTCCAAGAGGCCAATGTCTTGAGCTCAAAGAAACCCTCATTAGACTACCCAAGACCAACTTGAACTTCTTCCTCATACTTTTTTGTTTTGGGTTTTTGAATCTAAGTAGCTAGTCATGGAAAACCCAAAGTTATCAGTCATGGAAAACCCAAAGTTGCCTATGTAATCCTAGTGACCTACTCAGGTTTTTGAAGTCCTCTTACTTAAAATAATGATACTTAGCTATTCAAGACTTCCCATTACTCAAAACTTGAAACTTGTTTAGAGGTACTTTAAGAGCAATAAGTTAACTATTTTCTCAAAATTTCAAATCTAGTGGAATTAGTTAATCAACATCAAGGAATTCATATCTAGTTATTTAGAGTAAGTTAAATATAATGTCTAGATTAGAAAGTTTAGGAAGATCAGAAGAAGAGGTAGCTAAAGTAAAAGAGAATACAACATTGATTGAAGAGGTCCCAGAGTTAGCCTTAGAGGAGATCCTAGAAGCAAGAAGAAGGGGAAAATTAAAAGTTAAGAAATTTAAGCCACAAGAACCAAAAATGAAGTATGAGTATAAGGGTTACCCAATTGAATCAAGTATAGTCTCCAAGTTAACTAAGATAAGTGACATAAAGATACGGCATGTGTCTATAACAAAATTATTAAATAGATCTAAAGTCATAGCTAAGATCACACTCGTGCATGTTATGAAAAGTAGTAGAATCCTTCAAGTTGTATCCTTTCCAAGCTCATCTCAACTCCCTCAGTTTGTGCTGACATGTGCCAAATATTATGACTCCCTAACCAAGACTATGAGAGATGCTACCAGGAACATAATTTTAAGATTGGATGCTTAGTATCTCAACTACTATCTTAATATTCTAGCATCACCTAAAGTAATTGACATAATAATTGGGAAATCCATCAATTAGTGGGAAACTAAGACAAATGAGTGTATAAAGATATTGAATACATATTACTTGAAAAGAGTAAAATAAGATTCAAGGTTTTCTAAACACATTGATAGATCATATTTTTTTCAAGAAGTTAATGATATCATTTAGTTACTATGTAGGATTAATGGTGAAAATAATTCTAAGCTTTTCTCTCCATGGATGTATGATTTTATCAAAACCATTGATATAACCATAAGCTGTTCCAAAATTCAATGGGCAAGAATGATAAGTGATAATGTAAATCAATATTTGAAGAGTGTATTACATACCTTTGATTTTAAGATGACATCATATCTTGTATACATAGCAACTTCAAGTGGAATTTTCTCAAGGTTAAAGACTAAGGGCACACTATCAACCATGCTTATATATGAATATTATCCTCAGTTGGTCCTTGTAAAGTACTACAAATACTAAATTTTAGTAAATGATGATTTCTTGTATGAGATTATTTTCAAATTGGATACTTCTCTAAAACATAGAAGAGTATCTAATGAAGCATGGAATGAAGTTTCATTATATGGTTGTCTTTTCATCAAATTCCTTGACTTCACCTATCTTAGATTAGGAGATTTTTTAGGTGCACCTATCAAGCTATCCAAATATCTTAATAACCAGTGGATCCTCATGGAATTTTGTAAACAAAGTGTTGAACTACATGATCTATAGTCCAAGTCTCACAAATTTTCTATCAATTTTTCCATTGTGATTAGTCACTATCATTGTCCTAGCATATATAAAACCATAAATGTATAGATAGAAATGTTTCACCATTATACTCAAGTTCACTTTGACACTAGAGCTATTTTTTATTATAGAGGTGTTACAAAGAGTATTGTTTCTTTTAAATACATGCATATCCCAACACTTGAAGGTTTTTAGATTGATTGCAGAGATGAGTTTGAAGTAAGGAGAAAATATAATAGTATATTGACTATTGAATAGATTCATGTATTGGATTTATATTATGTTCTCAAAAATATGGAAGATGTTGTTTTTACAAGTGATGATTTTCATGCAGCAAGAGGGGAAGGTTCCTTGCTTCCACTAATCATTTTTGGTGATGATCATGATAAAACAATTCTTGAGAAAACTTTAAATGTTTTGGTAATGACTACCAATTGGATTATTAACAAGGGTTATTACATGAAGAAATTGATAATTGAAGCCACGTGTGTGAGGAAAAAGATAAAAGAGATCGTGAAAGGAGGGAGTAAACAAGGCCATGTATATACCAAGAAGATAAAAACTCAATAAGAATACTGATGATACATTTTTAGTAGTAAAATATAAAGAACCTATTTAGGTAGATTTTCCTCTTCAACCATTAGTCACCACCATAGGTATTCCTATCTCTATCATTCCCACTATTTCTCCCATTCCAATTTCTACTACCTCCACATTAGATCCATCAATACTAATGCTTCCTCCCAAGACTCATATCACCATAACTCTTGAGAGATCTATTTCAAAGGAATCTCCTCCTCCTCTTCATCCATCTTCCCCACCTATTTCACTACCATCAACTCATCCAAAATATCAACCCATTACTAAAAAGGAACTTGAAAAAGTAACTAATGAAAGGGAGACACTATCTCGAGAAGAACATTAAGAAAATTTGCAAGAAATAGGTGAGTCAATGAAATAAATAAGAAAAACTACTGAAGAAGGACCTGAGATCATAACAAAAACACAAGAAGTTAGTAAAAGACCCAAATAAGAGGAAGTAATGGCTAAGAAAGTGGTAGAGAAGATAGTATAAATAGTTGAAAAAAATCCCAAAAATAGATCTAGGACTGTAAATTCAAGAAACGTCTTCTCAAGATATCATAAATAGAAATAATCAACAATAAATAATAGCTCATGAAAATACTCCTATTCATATAGATTTCGTGTCTTGGTTGGCTACACAAAACACTCCTCAAGAAAGAGAAGTAATAAATATTAAAGAGATAGATTTGTAACTAATGAAGAGTCTTGATAAGAGGGATAAAAGTCTAAAACTTACCAAAGTAACTTCAAAGTTATAAATTGAATCTTTAGGAAAAAAGTTTGTTGAGATAGCAATCCCACCTCAAGGGATGAGTAAACAAAAAGTCAATAAAAGTGACTTAACCTATTCAAGAATACCTCTTGGGGAGGTAACTACTAAGAATTTGAAGGAATATACTCAGACTCTCATTAACTCTCTTTTCAAGAAGTTAGATGAGAAGGCTACCAAAGATAAAATAAAAGAACAAAATACATAATTATGTGAAATAATAGCTAAAGTGGCCAAATATTTTCCACAACAATTTATTATTTAAGGAGAAATAATTGATTAGAAAGTGATTTCTAAGGTAGAAGAGATTGGAGATAAAGCTAAATCTATTGACAAGTGGATTGATAAAATGAAGCAAAAGGTTCAAAACTATTTTTCCAGTATTCAAGATGCACTTACTGATATTTTGACTAAATTGAAAAAAATTAAGTTAGTAATGAAAGAAATTGAGAATGAAAATGGAAATTTTGAATTGTAATGTGAAAGCCTACATACCATAGGAAATTTGAGTGAGAAGGTCTTGGTTGAAGAGAATATCACCCCTGATGGATCGGTGAAAAAGATTAAATATGTATATTATCTCATATCTTTTCAAATAGCATTCTGAAAGAAATGAATAAATAAATGGAGACTTTTTTAAAAGAGGCAAATGATGCATGACAAATCTAAAAAATTCATTGTATGGATTAACTGGTATATAGTCAGACAAAGTTCTAAGGACATCTAAGCATTTGTATGAGCAATTCAAGAAATTGATAGAAAAAGCCATAACTCCTTTCACATACAAGTCCATCAAAGAATTGGTCAAATTTCAACAAGAAGTGAAGAGACTTGAATCAATAATTGAAAAAATAAATGCCCATTGTACAAAATTGGAAAGAGAAATGCTAAGATTTGAAATGAAAATACAAACACTTGCCAAACTAAATGATGCAGTCATACAACAAATAATGTCTCAACACATCAAGTATAGAGAAAAGTGCACAAGTCAAGTTCATGAAGTAGATTAATTTTTCTCTAAGTAATAAATTATTTCTTCTTCTTTTATTTTCTCTTTTTTCTTCATAAACATGATATAATTAATCTTGTTTTTAGTGATTAATTCATTGAAGTAATGTCATTATGTGATTTACTTGAAGAAATAAAATTAATTTATAAAATCTAAAGACTTAAGTAACTTGGCTAAAATGTCATTACTTAAAGTTATATTGTAAAATTAGATTACTTGGGCTATTTCAGCATTACATGTAGAGAGTTAGTATTCAATCCAAGTAGGAAGACTGAGTTTCACCACTTGTCATCAACCATTGCAAGCCATGAAAGATAAATTAAAGTAAGACATTACTTAACATTTCCTATTTTTAGTGCAACACATGGAGATTTGGGAGATTGAATCCTATTCAAACTATATATCTAAAATTGTATAAATATAAGTAAAGGCCTACATGTCCAAGAGGATAATTTTTGAGAGAATGAGAATTTTTGGTAAATAAACAATTCTATAAAATATACAAGTTTTTTAAGAAATATAAAACTTTGTGTTTAGATAACCATATTATTTTGTATGAATTGTGCCAAAAGTGAATAAGAAGGGGATTTATTTTTTAGAAGAACTTTGTGTCTAAGGAAATCATTTCATGCATTTTATGAAGATAAAATGGTAAAATTTGCATTATCTTTGATATAAATTGAATTCATATCTTTCTTATTCATTTTTTGAAAATTTATCATAATTACATTCACTTATATACTTGCAACGATACAATAGACTCTATGCAGCTATCTATTATGAAATATAATTTTCTATTTCTCAAGTGTTGAAATCTTCTCTTATTTCCTAATTTTTATTAAATTATTTTCACATTTATAAAAGACAACTACTTACATTCTGAAAAATTACTTTTTTAAGGTTCATGAACAAAGTGATTAAAGTAATACCCAAATTAAAACCAACTAGAACATAAAGTGTTAACTCTATGAACAATCGTAAGTGTAAGTAATTAGAAATAGATAAGCACAGACATACATGAGCTTCACCATTAAATGAAGGGGATTTAATCCCATGACTACCTAGATACATTTAAAAGTAATTTACAAAATATATATCCAACAAATACCCACTACTTTCCAATTCAAAATCAAAATGAAGACTATTAAGGTCCAAGAAATATCCATTATCCTATGAATCTTACCCACATGGAAACATATCTAGATAAATTTGATTTATCTAGGCTTATGGTGGAGGGGTTATGTTAGATAAATGCCCCAATACTAAACCATAAAGTAATATTGAATAATGGGTAGGTGATTTATTGATCAAGTCAAGAAAGGAAATGTGGGAGAACATTTTTTAAGACCTGATATCAAATCGTAATTATTTACAGGCTTAGGGATGGTATTAGCATCCAAAATATTTGAAAGGTGGGGATTCATGGGATAATACTCCCTAGTGTGAGTATTTATATTTAATTCCTATTTTAATTCTAACTCTACAACATGTATGCAATGAAGTAAGATGGATTGTAACTTGTCCTACTTAGTAGACTCCAAGCTTGGAGAAGTTATTCTTACAAATAAAATCCTTGCATAGCTATTTATATAAGGACATGACAAATTTGGATATTTTAAACCTCACTAATGGATCTCTTACCACACAACATCAAAGGAGAGGGTTCCAAATCCTCTAGGCAAAATACATTATGCAGTAACCCTAGCTAGGCTTAAAATACATAAAAGAAATCTAATCTAGTGTTTTCTAACTCTTGTTGCATAAAGGGGGATAATTAATAATAAAAAAAAATGAAAAGAGAATTCTACTCAAGTAAATTTAGAGGTAAAATAAGTAAGTATTAAAAAATACATACTTCTACTTTGTGCAATATCTAATCTAATAAATGAAAGAGTAAAAGTTAAGAATACATACCTTGAATTGAACCTAACATGCCTCAATATCTCCCTTAGCCAACGGTTCTTTGAAATAGGTTGTGTGGATTTGTAAGGATCACATTATAGAAATCAACCATAGAATAAAATAATCCTACTTTACATCAAGGACTTTCCCACAAGACACAATTCTTTCCCTCTAAGGTAAAACCCTAAAAATGACTCCACCAATGTACAAATAGTATAATTATGAGTTGTAGAAATGCAAAAATGAATGTTAATTTATTTAACAATGAAGTGAAGGGGAATTTATAGATAGAAAGGTCGCCATGTCAATATTTTTTAGTGAGAAGGATAGTCATTAAGCCTTGAATTAGGTCACTTGGACTGACATAGTTTCATAATGTGTGCTCAATCCCTAATAAGGTCAACTAGGTTGACATAGTATACAATGAATATAAAGGGTTGTATGCTTAGTTAGGGTCTATTTTGGAAGGTGAATATTTCATAGGAGTGTAGAAGTGGGTTTTTATTGCTTTTAGAGTTGGATAAAAGTAATTTTTACTAGTTTTAGGTAATGATAGTGGAACCAATGTGTATTAACCCATGATGTTTAACTAGAATTAGGTTAATTTTTTTAAGTCAACTTAATAAATTAATACAATATTGATGATCCCTAACTAAATGCATCATTTAAGATAAATGAAATATAAATCATAAGGTTTAAGTGTTGATTCATATATTTAGTGATCATAATTATACATGTTGATTTAATTTCATAAATAAAACATATAAGGAACAATAAATATCCATGATAATAATTCAACCACTATTGATTAAGTAATTAAATAAGTAAAAATAAGTTACAAAAATTTGATATTGTTTTACAATTTACATCAAATATTAATACTATATAATAATACATATCTAAATAGTCATACTATAATAATACAATGTCCCATAGAACATATGAGTCTAAATGTACTCGTTAATATCTAAAAATGATATTGAGTGAATACTCTATCAGTTGATTTTTGGAAGGGGAAGGAGAGTATCATTTTATTTCTTTTCCACACCAACCATGAACTATTAATCCCCCATATAATATCCTAACAAGGTAATGTCCCTCCCTTCATAGATGGGTGGATAGGGATAGTGAAAAAATCAATAAAGTCAACTAGAAAACCATGTGTTGTAAGATAACTATCACATGAAACATATCATAAAGAATTTTTATTTAACATGATATCATTCAATACATGTAATATAGATCAAATAGGTGAAATGACATTATTCAAAATCATAAACATTACTTTGGCCAAAGTTTCAAAAGAGTTTTCTTGATCTCAAGATCAATCAATTTCACACACACAACTCATTTGAGCTACTCATATTTGCCTATTAATGACACTAAATAAGTATGTGAAATCCATTACACATATTTATTGTCATAATATTAGAGAAGCATATTACTTCTAAAAATCCACAGATTTCAGTCACATAAAGTTTTATATAATGATAGTCATAATATATATATATATATATATATATATATATATATATATATATATATATATGAATATAGAAACATCATAGTCCTTCCTATTCATCATTATGAACTTTTATATACCAAACTAAATAATTAAACATTCAATAACCCTCTTATTTAGATATATTAGTACATGTTAATATGAAAACACCTATAGTAAATATATAACTACCAATCCAAATTTAATAACCATTTATTTACAATCAACATTCACATGTATCCAGCTTTACAATAAATATTATCTGAACATACAAAATCCCATGTTCCATTACAGTTGTATTTCCAATAGTATTTCATTTATAAATCCATTAAAAATGACCAATAAATAGTCATTTGTTAATTCCCAAAACATTAATAGATTTTTAACTTAAGCATGTCTCATATTTAAATAGAAAAAATTAAAAACCTAGATTTCATTCCCAAATAATTTAATTTATAACATGATAACATGTGTATATAACATGCCTAGTAATAAATTGACCATGTAAAACTACTTAACCAATATAATGGTTTAAAATCCACACACACACACCCACCCACCTATATTTATAAATATAAATGAAATTCATAGGCAATATTATCTTATTTTACTCTTGCTACAATTGTATATCATCAGCTACTCCAATATTTTTTTAAACACAAAATATTTTTTTCATATACTCTAGATATAATTGATCACTCTAACCCCAACTAATTTTATTTTGTCTTTTATATCTTAAAAAATAAGTGATCATAGTGATTTAAACTCTACCAAATGAAAACAATAAATCCCTTTTAAATATAATCAACTAACAACTAATGCTTAGATTAATTTTTTGTTACACATATCCAAAATCAAAATCAAAATATAATACACCCATTGCACAATCTTCTTTACCTAATAAAAATATAAAAATGAATATACACTTTAACTTTAATTAGTTTCAACCCAACACAAAAATCCTTATACAAATTTAAACCCACCCAGATACATTTATATATCGATAGTTTGTATATTGGACTATATTATACAAATTTGTTCAGGTATATAAGATTAGAATAATTTAATATTTTTATCAATAATAAAATTTACACTTATATAGCCATATAATTTTTCCACACATAATAATCACAACCACTAAGTTATAAACTCAAGGCTCGATGTATTTAACCCTATGGATGGGTCAAACCCATCCCTAGGGTCATATATGTATGAAATATATTTTATATATTTTGTTTTAAAAATATCAAATCCTATCACTATAGTGAGTAACCAAATAATAATCATGCACAATATGGTGTGGATGACCCTTTTAAGGGTTTGATCCAAAACTAATAAAATAATTATTTTAACTAAAACATAAACATAGTTGTTTATGAATTTTGGGGATATTACCCATTAACTATTTAAACCACTATAGGGCTAAAACCCATGCATAATTTTCCATAAATTTTAGTTAATTCAAAAAATAATCAAAATCTTATATGATTAACTTCCATTCATAAAACCATATGTTTCTTGGAAACCCTAGTATATAATCTATGTTTTTCCTTAAAACATTTACCCTTACACATAACTTAATCTTAGATAATAACTATGGAGTGTTTATTTATCATAAATGGTGGATATAAAATAATACACATTCATCCAGAGTCAAAATGGAGATAAGGGCATTATATATGTTCAGCCCTCTAAATGGGCTATACCCATCCATTGGCCATATATATATATATATATATATATATATATATATATTTCAAACACTAGGCTATTTTAACCAAATACATAAATTCATGGAGTAATTTTTAATAGAGAAAACTAGAAGAAAATTTAAATCAAACCCCACATAAGCCACTACTTATAGGTAATAATCAAAAGTTAAAAAACTCATTTTGGACTCTTGATATCTCCTTTTCTCTATTATTCCTCCATGCCATCTACACAAGTCTTAACTTTCATGTGTCCCCCTCCATTTCCAACTAGTTCACCAAATTTTTGACATTATTATTTACCCAAAAATCTCAACATCAGTTAACCAGCTAAAAATTCCATAATTACCAATCCATGTAAATAAATAATCTATTTGTTTCCATAATGACTCAAATATTCTCAAATCATCTTATAAAAATAACCCTAATTACCTGAATATTCCAAATTACATAATGATTTTAAATATTATGCTCCTAATGATTTTATTGACTTGAAAATACCATTGCATACCATGCAAAATATAATGATTCAAAAGTATATTGACTTCACATTAGTAATCATGCCTCAAAAAATAGTCTATGCCTTTAACCATGTAATAAAATTTAGGCCAAAACTAAATGATAAACCTCATTAAGATTTCAACTCCATGCCTTAAAAATTACCACTACGTAATGCCAAGGTTAGTACTCAATACCTTAAAAATATTTAATATGCCTTACATTACAAACCTTGTTCCAAGTAAATCATTGACCACTCATATATGTTGTTAGATTAATACCATATAATTCATAAGGTAATTCAATCCTATCCAAATATAATAATGAGTTCAACTAACACAAGCATGTCCTAAGGTTTATTTTTAGACCTTCTACTAAAATAATTTGTTCTATAGATACTAAATTAATTACCCTACAAAATATGTTATTACAATGTTTGAACAAATATTACTATAAGTAATTACAAATGTTTCTAAGATAACATATTCAATCTTTTCAACACATCAATATCAATCAAGGATTATAGGGTATGAGTTATGACAACTATAAATACATGAAGTAATTTAAGTAAACATTTACCACACTTAATCAAGATATATGGTACTTAAATGCAAATAATGGACTATGATAAGCATGTAATAATCTCAAATTCTTAAATGTAAACACACTACTAGGTTAGAGAAATATGAAAACATAATAATCCATCACATCTAAATGCTAAAAACACATTAGTAACCAAAGTATGTTAAAATGAATATTAACCAACTATAAATTAACAAACAAATTCTAGTCTATGTGGTGTGTGTTGGGTTTCATGTTTCTATTCTCTCTTTGCTCAAATTTCTCCATCTACACCATCCTCCCTAATGATACTCACCCTCAGTCATAGTCAAGAGGGTGGCATCTATCCTGCATCCACCTCAACATAAATTAATATTAATTAGACCATATCATCTAAAAATCATACCAAATTGTTATAATAGAGCATACTGCATAATCATGATTAAAATGCACCATAATAGGACATAGCCAGCTAGCTAATAGTTAATTATCATGATCATAAGCAACAAACACTATCCATAATCATAATATAACTATTTATAATTAATTAATATATCAATTAAACCAACACTAACCACATAATCAGTAACAATAAGTCTAGAGGAAAATTGAGATGTAACACAATAATTTTTCAAAGAACCAAAGGTCTGCTAACTCCTTTCTCAGTGTATAGTTTAAGGCATGCACTTAGAATATAACTATTTATAATTACTTAATATATCAAGTAAACCAAAAATAACCACATAATCAGTAATAATAAGTCTAGAGGAAAATCGAGATTTAACACAATAATTTTGCAAAGAACCAAAGGTCTACCAACTCCTTTCTCAGTGTATCATTTAAGGCATGCACTCAAAGAGATTGAAATTCAACATGTTATTATAAGATATAAAGAATAATTAAATGATAAAATTTAAAAATATTATGTTTATATATATGCCTCACTCAAATTTCATCACATTTCATGTAGTTGTAATATGGGATGGTTTTTAGAGAAACAACACAACAATGCATAATGTTGTGATAATAAATTACATTAAACATCATAAATTGAATTTTTTAATTTGAAACGATAGAAAGCAATTTTTGAAATAAATTAAAGTGTTATATACATGCTTTAATTTAATTTTATCTATGAATAGTTGTCTATTATATTTGTAGTCTTTATCATATAGGGCATAATAATTGCTTTGGATAAACCCTAAGGATACAAAACTAAAGAGTAAAAATAAACAAACATAGAGAAATCAAGATATATGAACTTTAAATAACTAAATAATTTACTTGGGAAATTGGTAAGCTAGGATGATATATGCTACGTTAGAACCAAAGGACCAAGGATAAAATGAGATTAAATTGGGTAACTGAAAAGACAAGGCTACTAAATGACTGAAAAACCCAAACAAATGTACCTTAAGTAAGAAAAGTATCAAACCAAAAGGACACATGAAACTACAATAATATATCTAAAATCAATGTAAAAGAATTAACAAATTATACTTAAACAAATATAAAAAATAATGTAAAGGTAAATAACAGTTATGAAAAAGAAGTAACAATCCAAACTCATTAAACAATGGAAAAAAGAACATAAACTAAAACAACATTGATGAATGACAAGCAATAATCCACATTCACTCAACAATAAAAAACTAAATGGAATTAAATTATCTACAAAAAGTGTAATAAACAAAATCTATAATTTTTAAATTTATCCAAGGAAAATCCAAGAAGGATAAGGCAATGATTTAAATAAGTAATTCATATTACCTCAAAGATATAACTTTTGTTCTTAAAATCTATTAAAATAAAATGATATTACTATGATCATTTTTGAAAAGAGATGAATAATAAGGAATATAAATGTTGGGAAACAAATTTACAAATAAACTTGCTTTTAAAGGGGGAATATGAAATGGGTGGTGGGGGGAATGTAGGCAGTACCAAGATAGAAAATATTTATAGAAAATAAGACACTCAAATCAAGTTGGCAACACAAGAAGAATTTTGTCATTAATTACTCTATAGAACTTTGTGTAGCTAAACAAATTTGGATTATTTAGTGAAGTATAAGTATCATCCCTATGAAATCTATATGAATGAAAATTATAATGGATCTACCTTCCCATAATGTGTTACATGTTCCTCAGGACCCCTTATAGATTCTTTGGTCTACTATGAAGATTAGGTACTTGCATGAGAAAGTAGGTATCACTATAGATAATTTTCAGATCTCTTATCCTAGTTTACTAGGCTACCACACCCCAATTGACCTTGACTCTATCATGAGGTCAATTATGGATTTTGAGGTTGGACTAGAATAGGAGATGTACTTAATAATCATGTATTTTGGTGTGTTTTTGAATTTTTATTTGATAGATTACTTTTTATCATTGCCTTTTGTTTTAAATTATTTGGATTTTAAATTTTTATAAATTTTTCTATTCCTCCTCCATACGGATTCAGAAAACCAATCATCGGTGTTTAAAAATGACTATCACTAGAAAACATAGACTTGATAGCTAATTAAAACAACATAGAGAGCATGGTGTCTAAGATTCTTATGTTTGAATTTTAAATAATAATTTTATCTTGAAATAAACCTTAGTGTGCCAAAAATGTAATGATAATAGGGGAGAAGATCAAAATAACAATGAAATGACTGAATTAGTTCAAATTGCAAAAAAATTGAAATATGAAAATGATACAAGGACAGTTAAACATGATTCCATCTCATAATCAATAATGTAATTATAAGGATACATACAAAAATAGTTTTGCTTAAAGTTTTGAGCATAAAAGAAAATAAATAATTTTGAGAGTATGAATTCACAATCCTTAAACCATTTCCTTAATTCTTCAATGAAAACACTTAGTTGAATATAGTTTAATAATTTTGAAAACTTTATGAGGAAACCCTAGTCTTGTCCAAGGTCTTATATTGAAACTTGCAAAAATAGAACTCAAATTGGTGAAAAAGATGAAAATTAAATATAATAATGTTTTTTTATGAAGGTATGGTCCTATCTGAGGTCTTATACTACAACTCACAAAAAATAACTCAAATAGATGAAAAATATGAAAATTAAATATAAGAACATTTTGTGAGGAAGTCAGTTCCTGTCTGAGGTCTTATACTGTAACTCAAAAAAGTGAAACCAAATAAGTGAAAGTAATATTGTAAAATGAAAAAATTAATGCTAATAAATAAATAATAATATTTAACTAAGAAATGAAAGATATTTTATAAGGATGGTCAAGTACTTTCCACTGTCTTACATTGTAACTCAAATAAAAAGAAGTGTAGATAGACCTAAGGACCAATGTTAATAACTAAGGCTATAGAGAATAAATTAAGTGTACACCTTGGGTATTTTTGTAGAAAACCTAAAAAAATTTTAGTATTTATAGTATATGTAAGTATGTGATAAATATGTAAAAAAATATTTAAGAAAATTATTTCTTTAAAAATTGAACATTAGTGTGTTCTTTGAAAATATGTCCTGTAATTACTTGGACCAAGGATGTATTTGATGAGGTAAGGACACAACCATTTTTTGGTTTATTTTCCTTCTTTTTCATGTGTATAATATATTTTAAGCACTAGGTCACCAATATTGAAAGCACATACTTTAACTTTTTTGTTATGTTATTTAGCAATGAAAGTTTTGTAATGGTAGTTATGTTGTAATGCAACCATATATCATTCATCAAATAAATTTAAATATGGAGATGATATTCATGTAATTCCTTAGTAGGAATAATACCATGAAGATAAATATGTAATGATGGTATCTTAAATTCTAAAGGTAAGACTGATTCAAAACCATATACTAATGAAAATAGTGTTACCTCAGTGGCAATATGTATGCTAGTGCAATAATCCTAGAGTGAAAGATAAAGTTGTATAGGCCAATCAATATGAGATATCTAATATTATTTTATTCATAATTTTGTTTATGGATTTTTCTTGGACATTGCATTGAGGATGGTAAGGTGTTGAAAACTTATGCATAATTTTAATTTTTCACATAGTTATTTCATGTTTTTGTTTTTGAAATTTCCACCGTTATCATAAATGATAGTGTGATGAAATCCAAAATGAAAAATGATTTGATTGAGAAAAATTTGGAAATGGTAATACTAGTAACATTAACAAGAGTCATGGCGTCCACCCACTTGGTGAAATAATCAGTGGTAGTGATAATAAATACATGTCCATCTTGTGATATATGTAATTTTTCAATGAGATCTAATACTCACAAAATAATGGCCAAGGAGACTCCAAGGTTTGGAGTTCATCTGGAGGATAATTAATGATATCATCATAAATTTGACAAGGATTACACCTTTTTATCAAAATTAATGACATTTTTTCAACATTTGCCAAAATTAACTCATGTGTAGGCATTTGAAGGTTATGGTATGACTGTTATAGTAACCTTTGAATATGCTTCCATATGTTTGTTCAAAAATATTTTTAACTTATTTTATAATTACATAATAGATTAGGGTACATTATACATTATTATAATAGAGGGTGTTGTATTGAAGTACATATTTTTATGCTTATAAATTTTATTCTTTTCATGAGAATATAATTTTAGAGGGTAAGTATGATGTTTGATGATATTTTTTACCATGAGATTTTTTTAATAGTGATAGATTTTATGTGAAAAATTAGAGAGCCATTTTTATTTTTTATATAAGAAGGTGATTTACTCATTTATATAAGGAATTGGGAATCATGAATAACTTCATGAGGATGAAATAAATATGATAATGAAGTAAGAGAATCAACTATATAATTTTTCTCTCATGTAATTTGTTCAATGGTAAATGAAGCAAATTATTTGGCAGGCATAGTGGATATTTGATGGTATGTGATAAGTTTTTCATTTTTACATTGTTATTTTCCACTAACTTGATGACATATGAGTTCTGAAACACTTAAAACATGTAAATATGGGATGTCTAAATCAATTTTAGCTTGCATGCCCAGTATAAGATCTTGATATTTATCCATATATTACTTACATCAAAGGTTAATCAAAAATTTAAAGGTATGGATTTACCATGTCGTGAAATCATGGAAATAATCTTTGAGTGAGGTTACTTGGTTAAGACCTTCAATATAAAGAATCTCTTTATTAGGAATAATATGTTTAAGCTAATTAGTCTATGGTAAGGAGGTAGCCACAAGATGATCTAAAATTACCTAACTTTTGAAAAATAATTTTTTAATAATTTGAAGTTCAAATTCCATCAATAGGACCATCCACTTGCCAATTCTATCTCTAGGTAGGAAAAAATGAGATAAGAAATTATGAACTGGATTAGAATGGAAAATGACATAATTAGTTTGATAGAGCATGTAATGGAAGAGATTTTTAGTTGTGAAATAGATAACTAAACAATAATTCTCTAATTTTGTATAATTTTTTTTCATAATTTATTATGTTAGGGATGATATAATAGATTGCATATTCTCTACCAGTATCACCTTGTTGAGAAAGAATTTCCCCAACTAATATAGGGGTGTATGATGTATACAATATTAATGGATGATTAATTTAAGGTGGGAAAATAGTATAAGGATGAAGAAAAAACTCTTTCATTCTATAAAATTATATTTAGCATGAAACTATCCATTCTAAATCATTACCCTTTTTGAGAAGGGAATTAGTAGAGTAGATATTGTAAGCCATTTTTGGAACAAAATGGTGAATTACCCCAAGTTTATCAATGTATTTTCATATGTATAAAATTGAGTTAGGTATTTTAATGTTGATAATAGATTTGATTTTAGCTAGATCAACATCAATGCCCTAGTGGGAGAATAGAAAGCCTAATAATTTGCCATAGCTAACACCAAACACATATTTAAATGGTTGAGTCTAACTTTGTATTTAATGAGTTGATCAAAGATGATTGATAAATCATGAATATGAATATTATGATGTTTATATTTGGTAATAAGATCATCCACGTAGGTTTCAATAATTTTATGCATAAGATCATGAAAAATATGAGTCA
Organism: Torreya grandis; assembly: GCA_037957365.1. Taxonomy (NCBI): domain Eukaryota; kingdom Viridiplantae; phylum Streptophyta; class Pinopsida; order Cupressales; family Taxaceae; genus Torreya; species Torreya grandis. Next base: position 2,033,482 of record JARHVA010001680.1, on the reverse strand, counting down.
TTACACATTGATAGGTAGCTCCAACATTTTTGAGACCTAAAGACATTTTAACATAACAATATGTGTCCCATTACATGGTAAAATTTTTATTATGTTTATCCTTGAGAGCTATGTGAATTTGGTTAGATCTTAAAAAACCATCCATGACTGATAAATGATGATCTATAAATCATGAATATGAACATATGATGTTTATATTTGGTAATAAGATCATCCACATAGGTTTCAGTAATTTTTTTAATAAGATCATGAAAAATATGATTCATTACACATTGATAGGTAGCTCCAACATTTTTGAGAACTAAAGACATTTTAACATAACAATATGTGCCCCATTCCATGGTAAATGTTTTTGATGTTCATCCTCGAGAGCTATGTGAATTTGGTTATATCTTAAAAAACCATCCATAAGTTATAAAATTTCATAACTAGTAGTATATTTGATAATGGAATAAATTGATGGTAAGCAAAATTTATATTTTGGACATGTTAAATTTAGGTTGTGAAAGTCTATGCATATGTAAATGACTGAGGTTAATTTTTTTTAAACAAGGATAATGTTTTGGAAACATTATAAAAGATACATATATTTAATGAATTTATCAAATAAAATTATGATGATTTCTTTATGACATAATTTATAAATATCAGGAGGGAATTTTCATTAATTTTGTTGTATAGGTTTGGCATCTACGTAGGTGATGATATTATAAAAAATAATGATAGGATAAATTCTATGAATGTCTATATATGACCAAGTGAAGGTTTGATTATATTTTAAAAATAAGATATTAAAATTATCATGTTATTTGGGAGTGAAATCTTTAGATATTATAATAAGTTGAGGACATATTGGTGTACCATATTTGATTTTTGTAGTTTCTTAGATAAGCATAACATTTGATTCTTGGAAATGATATGGATTAAGAGGGAGGGAATAAATATATGTGGTTTGGAGTCCACACTAAAAATTAAATTTTTTCAACAAGGAACCTTTTGTTGAACATTTCCAAGTTTATGATGTTGACATGGAATTTGAGGTTGTCTTGAATGGAGGAGTTCTAGTATAGCTTCCTCATTACGAAGCATGGGTAAAGGTATGTGATATTTGACATCTACTTTAGGATTAATGATTTGATACCTTTATTTTCATATTTATAATGTATTTATCTCACATAAATTGCTTTACAATATAAGGTAATTTTAGGTAAAGTAGTGGATAAATATTCTATGTTGGTGAGATCAGGTTGATCAAAGATAAAAAGGTATGTAATAATTACACTAGTTTTTTCAATAGATGGGATTTTAGTTGATGATTGAAGAAAAGTTATCTTAGTTAAATTTGGTTTTATATATTTAAATGGTGATAATTTAGATTGATCAGTACAATCATAAGAAGGAGAAATAATATTTATTAGTTGTAATATGGGTTGATTTAAATTAATTTGTAGAGAAATTTCAAAACATGTTATAACTAGGATTTATTCAATGGAACATGGGGTGTTTAACAATAGTGGGTTAGTAAAGGGACTATTGGCATCTTAGGTTACGCCCTAGCTGAGAAGGGGATTGTTTAGGTCCTATTTCTCAAACCTAGTCCAATATGGAACTAACCCTAGGTTTTGGATCACCTAATCTTGGGTTAGACCTATAGAGAAGCCCAAATTCCTTTTGGGTCTATAACCTATACTAAACATAAACTAGCTTCTTGCTAGGAAAAGGGGAAAGATATTGATAATAAAACATAAAAGTATGTAAAAAATGAGGTGATTCACCAAATGTTTTGATCCTTATACTCACACAATACACACTATAGGGCACTCTTAATACTATTAAACATCACTTCATTCACTCTTTGATCAAATTCCACATAGGTATTTCACAAAAATTCATTAACTAGTTATTAACCTAACATGAGAGGGTAGTTGTCCACTTCCACACTAACCAACAGACTATATATACACTTAGGATGACCTATGAGACATACCAAAACATTACATGAAGGTGAGATAACTCAGACAGAGGAAAGGAAAACATACATTCACTTAACCACATCAATAAATTCATAAGACACACTTTAAATCAACTTGAAAATGGAGGAATTTAGTCTTTTACTACATCAAATAGGTGTTACTATACAAATCTTACTAAAGTCTAGTCATGCCAAAGAGGGATAATTTTCAAGGCTTAAAAGCCTATATATATAGAAAAATGGGATGAGAGAGATGGGGATGATGCATATAAGGATGGAGAAGGGAGCATAATGACCAATATTTCCTATCATCCAACATTGATTCAATTAGAAAAGATCATAATTCTTAAGACTAATTCTATAAAATGGATATAATAATCATATCAATGCCTTTAAATCTATGTATGGCCTACATTTATGCTCCTTATAGTTATAATGATGGGATTATGTCATTTAAAATTTAAATTATAGTGTTAAAGTAGTTAAAATAGTTGGATCAATCTGTTATGTTCTTATTTGGGCATGGATTACTCCCTACTATTTCATATTTTTTGTGTAGGTATGGAGAAAAGGGTCATAATCATGTTTCTAGATTTGGCGATAAACTTGTCGAAACTAACGTGTCTACATCCATGGTTTCCATTTGAAATGTTTACTCTGGTTTGACCTTAATCATATTCTACTTCTACTTGAGCCTTCTTGTCTTTGATGTTTAGTTTCAACCATTGATCTTGATTTGGGCTTCTAAAAATGTGCCACTTGGTATCTCTTCATTTGTTTTCAAGATCTTGTTGTCAACTCCATCTACCCTTGCACTTACACCATGTGGTAGATTTTCATTCAATATTAGATCCTTCTCCTATCCACTATTGATATTATCTACATGAATCAATGCATTTTTTTTATCTTTATCATTAAGATCAAATGCACATTATTGATTCTTTAATCTTGTCATAATCATGACACTTGGCACCATTATGTTTAATCTTAAGATCCACTAACTTGTTAACCTTGCATACACCATTAGATCTTCATCATTTTATTGAATATATACCATTGATCTAATTGGACCCACTAACTATGTCAAATTACCACTCACCATTAGATCCTAACTCAGCTTCCATGATTTGGACACTTTTCAACTTCTCATTTACTTTTGGTATCTATTGACTTATTGACCTCCACTCGTCATTGATTTGTTTGGTATGATTTGATGCATGTCATTAGATATTTAGGACCCATTGACACTATCTTCTCCCACATTTCATTAGATTTAATTAGAGATTCCATGATATTTAAACTTGTCATATATTTAATTAACCTTGGAACATTTTAATTTAAATAACTATTTATTGTGTTTTTAATTTTATGTCCCTACAAACATCTCATTTTACTTGTTCAACTTTGAACACTTGTATCTTGAGATAGAAAAGGCATCCAAATATAAAAAATTTAGAGGATATTTATGGGACCAAAATCATCATGTCTATTCATTCCTTTGTCTCTAGCCAAACTCCCAAGTGTATATATCAAATTTGTAACTAGACTAATATATTCATTCCCATATGATGTGTCATGATGGTTTGGCTCCTAAATATCATTAAATTCAAACTTTAAGATTGATTAAAGTGTGTTAAAAGGATTGAAAATGCTATGTGATCTCATTTTAAATTCCATGTGCTCCTTGTGACATTCTATCACTCTTCATTTAGGACTCTACCCAACTTCTTATTCTTGATTAGATAAATTTAGGAATGTAGGCCAAATTTAGCTAACGTCTTTGATGACTCAGCTGGGTAACATGCCTACTATGCTTGAGAACTCAGACCATTTACATGACTCTTGGATTCACCAATAATTATGAATCTGATCCATGACTATAGAAACCTTTCATCTTTCAAAGACAATGAATTCCACCAAAATAGGGAAAGAAATAAACAAAATAGGTAAACTAACCCAATAAAATAAAAGTAAATAAACTAATGTGTTAATAAAACACTAAGAGGAAATCTAAAACAAACTAACTATGTATAAGAAACTCAACCTTCAGTATGAATGTTTCAAGAGTATCCCATTAAATGGGATATGAAGTTATTCACCAACCATCCTTACAAGTTGGAAGGCATTATGGGATTTGTAACCAAAGATTGCATATGGACCACTCCAAAGAGAGTCAAACTTCATATTCCTTCTTGACTTAGTTCTATCCTCATCCTAATTGAGGACCAAATATCCTTCTTTAAAGCTTCATGAAGCAGCTCCTTTGTCAAAGGATCTTTTCAATTTTTCTTGATAGCTCTCCATGGCTAGCAAAAACTGATGTCTTTTCTCTTATAGCTCCATGAGCTCAGCATATTTGATCTCCATTGGTTTATTATATAATAATTAAGGTTGGTTCATTAGTTCTAGGGTAGAAAATTGAAGATAAATAGTCATTATTTCTTCCTTACTATATATCAACTTGTAGGGAGAGTTGGTTATTGACTTCTTGTAAGTGATTCTATCAACCCATAGAGTTGAGTTCAATTTGAGATGCCATGACCTTTAATTATCTTCAATGGTATTTCTTAGGATATTCAATATGTTCTTATTAGTTTACTTAATAAGGCCATTTATTTGACAAAGGCCATAGCATTGTCATAAATTATGGCTAAAGGGAACCTAAATCTAGTAAGCAAACCTTTATATAAATCTAGAATGTTGGACTCATTTACTTCCTTCAATACCAATACTTATATCAATATATTAAAGTAGTATTTTTTAGTTAGTATCCATTTATGACTTGATATTGAAGGGGGCCTAATGAGACCATTAAATTCTAATCCCCATTTGATAAATGGTTGATCTAATACAATTAGTGGGAGAGGTAAAACTAAAAGCTTCACCTTTTCTACAAACATAACACATTTTCTTCATTTCCTAACCCATGCATGACAATCACCAAACAAGCTTAGACAATAATACCAAACTTTCATGATATTGTGGGCTATGGTCCTTACTAAATAATGTTCTCCACCATGTCCATCATGGAACTTTTCAAACAACCTTTCCTTTTGATGTTGTTTAATGCATCTTAAGAATATGCCTTTGATATATTTTTTGAAAAAAACACCATCAACAAGAAGAAATGGAATGGAGTGAAATCTAAAATATATTATTTTTTAAGGATTTAAGTGAGAGGGATAAATACCATCCTACATATATCTTACTAAATCATCATACCAGCTAGAAGGTGAGGTATGATCAACTAAAACTTTTTCATCAATTGACACCATAACCACCTCATTGAATTCTTATAAGTATTGGGCTAGATTCTCACAAATTCCCTTGCCTTTAATTATATTTGTGACCTTCATCTCCAAATCATACTCCATTACCTTTTTTATCCAACCAACTCTTTTCTCATTTATGTCATTATTTAAGAGAAACACATTGACACTTGGATGTACAACCATTAGGTGTATCTTATTATTAGACAATAAGTATCTAAACTTATTAAGAGACCTTATGATTGAAAGTATATGATTTACAACAAAAGATTAACTTGTTTCATATTCTTCCAATCCTTTACCAAAGAAGGCTATTGTCTTCTTTAAGGCCTCATGGTTCTGCTGCATAAAAATTCTTTAAATGATGTCAATTTTAGTGTAGGTGTACAAAATGAAGTACTTTGATAAATTTACATTCATGAGTGTAAGATAACTAGCCATGGATTTCTTAAATTCCTCAAAAATCCATACTCCTTTGTACTATCTAAAGCTTTGATTCTTATTTATCATGGTTTTGAGTGGCTTAGCTAAACTAAAAAAATCTAAGATGTATCTTCTGATAAAATTAATCTCTCATAAGAAACTTTCACAACTCTTTTGTGATTGGGTAAGGAAAGTACAAGAATTTAATCTACTATTTTAGGATCTATGCTTAAACCATGCTTTAAAACTATATGTCAAAGTATATTGACTTTATGAACTGAGAAGACACACTTTTTAAGATTCAAGGATACCCTAAATTGCCTATACCTTTCAAACACTTGCTCAAGGTGAACTATATGCTCATTTGCATCCTTTGAGAACATTGTTACATCATCCAAATATAATAACATAATTTTATTAAGAAGTCCATAGAATGTCATATACATGGCTCTTTGAAAATTTTCTCTAACATTAGATAGACCAAAGGACATCTTTCTATCTGAAAATGTCCCCCACTTTATGGTGAAGGTTGTCTTGAATTGGTCTTCTTCCTTGAACAAAATCTAGTTGTAACCATTATAGAGATACAACAAGGAGAACCTTTCTAAACCTACAACCAACTATAAAATATGTTCCATAGATATAAATGGATAGTGGTTTTTAAAGGAATATTTGTTCAAGTCACTAAAGTCAACACATAGTCTAATTTCACCATTCTTTTTTTTGTACTAGAATAAGGTTTTCCACCCAAGTTGAATGCTTGATTAGAAATATAATAATTGACTCAATGAGCTTATGAAGCTCATCTCTCATCAAAGGCTCAAGCTTAGGATTAATAGGCCTTTGTCTTTATCTTACTAGATTAGTTGCATATTCTATCTCAATGGTTTGTTGAGCTAGACTTGGGTCAAATCCCTTGAGATCACTATATTTCCATTCAAATACATCAAACAAAATTACACATAATTTAATGAAGGCTTCCTTTTATGAATAAGTGCATACCTTACCCAACTTTAGGTTCTTACTAGGTACAACTTTCACATTGGCATAGTGTTCTTCCTTTATTGATAAAGTTGAATTTTATTTCCTTGGATCATCATAACCACTAAATATGTTCTTAATTATGACCAGTCCCTTAGGAAACTTATTTTTTTTTTAGTTTCACAATTTGATCACCATAATATAAGTACTTTGACTAATTTCTTGAAGAGAAATCAACCTTTTTTTGCTAGAATATAAAAATTTGATTGTCATCTTTAAATACTTTCTAATTATCATTATTATCTAGGATAGAAAGACTTACAACCACCTTAATGTGTGACTACACATTTTCACTTCTTACATCAGTTGGGATACTAAATTTTTCCCTAATGGCATCCAACATATCTACATGTTTGTTTTCGTCTCTTGGTATTACTTGAATATTGAAGGACTAAAACTCTTCATGTAAGTCCCATACCATATGATTATAATATTTAATAAATGGTTTGTTACATATATTAATAAATCTCACTTGATGAACTATAAGTTCACTATCACCAAATACTTTTAAGGCATTAAATTTCATCTTCCTAACCCATTGTAAACCATGAACTAGTGCCTCATATTCTACAACATTGTTTGAAAAAAAAAATTTAAACATAAAATATGATAAGTACATTTTATTTCTTGGAAAATAAACATCATTTCAACCTTGGTACCATGCTTATTCCTTGACCCATCAAAGTATAATTTCCAAATATCATCACTAGACTCATCATCCTTCATCAAGGCTAGAATTGGTTCATGTTTCTCATGGAGGAAATAAACACCAAGTAATTATTATTAAATTAGTTTATAAGTATCATATTAATGTTATATAGATTCCCACTCATCAAGGATAAAGTATGGAATCCCATCTAAAGGTGATTTAATTTCCTCTAGACTATCTTTTATCACTTTATCTGAAATGAAACATTGGTGTTCACAACACTTTGCATATATGATTCCAAATGGAACCATGAAATAGGTTTAGAATATATGTGTTGATGCCTAGAAATGTATCATAGGTTCCCTTAGTGTTTAAATAACACTTATTATTTTAGGATTCTAGGAATTCAAAGCATGAGTAGTAGGTTTTGGCAAAATTTGTTACTTGTGGTGAAATAGTAATAGAGTAATGTTTAACTATTACAAAAAAATTATATTAATTGATGGTTAGGATCCATCATGTTCCAAATATTTAATTAGTTTAAGTTTCTATGATATTATTGGTAAATTTTGATCAAATTTTAAACTATAGACTAATCTAAATAGATATTTGCAATGAAATCTAAACTAGAGTGATCTAGCTAAAAAAAGAAGCAAAAGAGAAGAGTAAGGTAGAAATAAAATGTGTGATTGTTAATACTTGACTCAAACAGTATGATAAAGTTTCAATTAAAATTGACCATTCATTCAACCAATATATAATGAAAAATAACATAAGTTATGATCTCACCATACACCAAACAAATTTATAAGAATAATATGAAAGAATACAAGGAAAAAATGGATCTAATTTAAATATTTGTTAAAAAGTTCAAATATCATTAGCACATCTAAAAATAAAAAAAATAAAATGAATAAATTCAAGATCCTTCAACTAATCTAGCATAATCACAAATTAGCAACATTGTATCACAAATGCAAATTCAAAATTGATGAATCCATTCAAATTCAAGCTCTATAACCAAAAATTGAGAGAAAATCTAGATTAACAATTGACAAAAAAAATTTGGACAATATTTACAGAATTTCTTGGTTATATTAATTACTCAAAGTATACAAATTTTACTCAAAATTCTCTCCTTTTACAAAATGGTAGTACTACCTTTTATATAAGGATAAGGTAGTATACTAGCTAGTTACAAGATATAATATACAAGGATAAGGACAACTATCCTTATTTACTCTTCTAGAATGTATTTGCTTTTCCAAATGGACTGACCTAGAGGCAAATATTATAACAAACTAACATATGCCTTTACAAAAGAATATTACTCTTTCAAATTATTACAAAGCTTTTAAAAAATGGAATATTAATTACCTAGTTTGTGGGCCCTACACTTGATAACTTTCTTGATGATGCTAAAGGATGTTCATAACCTTTTGGTGTTTCTCATTGACTAGCTCTAAGTCCATAGCCAATTTCAAGAGACACTATTCCTCATTGTCAGCTAGCTCATTCAATTCTATCATTTATAGTCATGTCTTCTTTAATACTTTTGGCCTTAGTTATCCTTTTACCTGTATTGAAGATCATTTATAGGATCTTGCTATTGTCTACCCAAGATTGGCCTTAGCTTTTGCTTCCTATTTCCTATGTTACCAAAGTATCCCTATGCTTGAATTCATCATCCTTGATAATGCCTAAGATAGGAGGCTATTCAAGGTCTTTGAGCATTATCCTAAGGATTTATTTAATAATTTTGATTATCTCTTCATCATCCTTCAAAATTTTCTCTAGATATTATGACCATGCACTTAAACCTTGGACCTTGACAACCACAATTCCCAAAATTTCATTCAAATATCCCAAACTTATTATTTTAAATCCAAGAATTTGCATTTTAACTTGAATGTTGATTAGCCCTATTATTTGATATTCTAAAGCTTGTCATTGGGCTATTAGACCCTTATCCACTATATTTTATTGTGATAATGCACTTTGACTTAAATTCATTATTTTCAATGCAGCAAACATGTCATGAAAGGATTCATCAAGCATTTTTACCTCAAGTACTAATAAGATAACTTGTGTGTCAAAATTTTCATTTTCATTATCCAAATTATATATCCTTTATTTCATCCCTCTGATGCCTACTCTGACTTGAGCTAAATGATCCTTAGTTATTCTTTCAATATCCTCTTCATGGATGGGGAGTTCACTAGGTTATTGTCCCCCAACTAGAGTTAAGCTTATAAATGGCTCAACCTTTTGAAATGTGAACTCTTTAGTACCTACCATGGTTTTAATAGTTGTTACTCTCTCTAATCTATCTATCTTTGGATTTAATTAAATATTATTTGTTGGTTCAATGTACTTTAGAGGTTTAGGAGCCTCCATCTGGGTACTACTTGAAGCTCTTGGAGTCTCCAATTACTTGCTATATAACCTTTCAATATCCAATATTCTTCTCTCTTCCTCCATTAAATCTCTTATGTATGGATTAATATCATCATTTACATCAATATTGATAGTTTGGGTCAAGGTGCATGAGTGGGAATAGGAGGGGATCTTCAATATTTTCCCATAGATGAAGTAATCAAGTATTATTGGTCCATGAATGGAATACTCCACACTAAATAAGTTTATTTCACTCATAAGGTGAATGAATGTCAATGTGGGATTATTTTTCCCAATTGGGACCATTACCAATTCTACCTTTCTCTTCCTCAATGGGGTTACTGGGACTAGATCCAAGGTAGTCCCTTTCCCTTTTTCTTTCTCAGCCTCCTCTACTTGGGCCTGTGCTTCTTCAACATGTTCCTCCTCTTCATCATACCCATATTCCTTAGTAAGGACCTTGAGGGCATCCTCCACTATTTCACTAAGTTCAAGGGCAATCATGTCTAAGAATTTAACTAAAGACTCTAGTCCATTAGGAGGGTTTGAAGATGGTCCTTCCCTAGACCTCTCCTCTAACTTTTCTTTGCCATTACCTTATGTAATCTATGCTTGGGACTCTTTCTATTTAATTTATGGTTTTTATTTAGTGGTCATTAAAGTTCCAAGTATAAAATGGTATTATAGAGGACCCATTTTTCATATGTCTCTAGGGGGCTTCTAGTCATTGGTCAATATGTGTTCAAGTCTAGCATTATGTCTCTTGAACCTAGCCAATACCTCCTAAAAATTCTTGGGATTGATTTACAAAGTGTCATAAGGACCAATATAATGTTCATAAACTAGTTTTGGTAGTTTCTTGCTTTTCAAATGATTGGAGACCTTCTCATTAGGGTCCCACTACCTTAGGTCATATAGCTGAAATCTAAAGGATTCTCTATCTTAAAATAGTGTATACATGTTTATAATATTGTAGAATATTTCTGCCAATTGCCAAAGGAAAGGGATGGAGGAGGCCTTTCATTTTCTCCTTACACACTCCAATGCCATGAAGAAGCTGATATGTAATTTTTTTTCTCTATTAATCTATTGGGAACATAGATAGTAAACTTGTAAGATTGAATCAAAATCCATTCAATTCTTATTAGTGTATAATCTAGATACAACCATATGTCTCCCACTAACTCCACATATTTTTTGGTTAGAGGGTTAATCCTAGACATGGGGATTCCTTTGATGGATTCTACTAAATCATGATAAATATAATCACAAATGAATTACATGTTATGTCTATATTTGAAAATGTGTAGCTTGGAATAATGGTGGGATATTGTAATTCTACCCTCAGGTGACCAATTTTTTATGTAGGGAATCCTGATGGAGACTAGTAAGGCATCTAATAGATATGAAATCATGAATAATTAGTTACTAGTTTTCTTCTTAATGGTTGTGAATTTTCATTCTAAATAGATTTTGATCATATATCTAATTGGGGGAGTGAGCTATTTCTCTACCATGAAGTAGATGTAGGACACCCAACTCTTGTTGACATAAGAGGTTGAAGGGGCTCCATATATTATATTTAATAGAGTCATAATTACCCTAATCCCTTATCTAAATTTGGAAACTAGGATATTGCCAGTAGGATCTCAAATCACATGGTTTCCTTGGAGTAACCATGGTCTAAGATGGTGTCTAAATTATTCTTGCCTATCTATTCCTTAATAGTGGGCAAATCCACTTGGGGTTTTTCAAATTTTTAGTAACTCTTGAATACAAATGGGGAAATGTATGAAATTTTCCTAAAATTCCTTCCATAAATTATCTAACCTTGCTAAATTCTATAGTATTTAAAAATGGGAGCAAGGATGTCAATATAATGAATTACCTCTAGTTTGGTTGCAACATGATAGATACTGGCCATTTAGACTATAACTAGGTCAGAGTACCTTCTAGTCATGATGGAAATCTTATGTTCCTCCTTCGTGATGGGTTACATATCTTTAATGGTTTAAAAGAGCTCAGACCAAATCTTATTTCTCATGTTCAATGCAATAGTGTCTAGGTATGTGTCTTTGAAGATCCTTCCTTCATTGTCTATAGATAGATATAACTTTATCTCATCCCTTAGTTATTGTATTCGATCTATCATGGCTTCCACACTTGAAAATTTCTCACCACTATATTTTAAATGGTCTCTAGGTTAATTCTTGTGTGCTCATATTGAAATTAGACTCTTTCAGCTTGACTATGGTCAATTCGAGTTTGAACTAGGGTATTTTATGCAAGTTTGTGGATCTCCTAAAGATTTAATGGTGATGTATTATTTGGACGTAGGCTCATTTATGATTTAGATTTTATTTTGACATTTGACTTTATACGTTTGCATTTTTGAGCACACAAAATCTTCATTTTTGTCATTTTATGCTTGCATGGCACTTACTCAACGTCTATCTTTCAACTTTCATGGATTTTTTTATAAATTCCTTGAAACCACTAGCCATTTGTATTTAAAATTTGCCTTTTTATTCATGATATTAGATCATTGCCTAAGGATCAATGTGGGTTATTGATCATGATCTAGGATTTTTCATATCATTAGCCATCTTTTTATTCAGCTTCGTGGTTGTGCCACTTGGCACCTCTATGGGATTTCTAAGCTCTACATCCTATATCAATAATATATTAAACATTCATCCACCATGTGTTAATTCATGGGTTCTTGGAGTTTTATTAAATAATTTTCGATGATTTTTCACTATTAGATCATCTAGTCTTGATAAAGCATGAGTTGTTGATCCTAAAAGATGCATGAACTTTAATCAATGAAAGGTCATAAGAAAGAACTTGGGATACAAAATTTTAATCTAAGTTTATTTCATGTTAATAAACATGTCACAAACTTAGGCTAAAAGATTTTATGTTAAGTTTTAAAACATGATATCAAATTACCCCTCAAATGATATAAAACATGGCCCTTTGTCTAAATAAAATATTTGAAGAGCTTTAATTTGATGGCCTTCCAGATGTCAAATGAAATTCATAAGAATGCCAAATTTAAGCTCATAAAGTTTTTTAGGTTTGGTGGATTTAAAGTTGATAGTTTTGTGGATATCAATGATGGCCTTGTGGATGTCAAATGATGTTCATGAGAATGTCAATTTTAAGCTCATCAAATTCTTGTGATCCATAGATCTCATATTTAATTCACTCCATTTGATCAAGAGCCATGATGAGGTGAGATCCATCAATCCTAATCTAAGTATTTGAACATCATTGGTTCACTTTAATGTGTGATATATTTTGTTATCAAGCTTCTAATGTGAGAGTGTTATATGGCAACTTCGTGGGGCTTTTTGAGATTATGAATTTTTAGCATTGTGTTCACTCCATCTAGTCAAGAGTCATGATGAGGTGAGGGCTATTGAATATGATTTATATGCTCACACATGATTGGTTTGGAGGACCAAATTCTTAGGTTCATTGAGCTTTCTTCACTCCATTGGATCATCCCTCATGATGAAGCATAGACCATTAGATCTATAAATAAGTAAGGTATTTAAGTTAGGACTCAGGTAGATAGAAATTTAGGCTAAAACTTTAAGACTAAGGTCTTGCTTAAATTGATAAATGTGAATGGGTCATTAGGGTTAAAAATTTAGGCTAAATTTTTTAATAAAGGGGACCATGCTAAAATAAAAGGACCCTTCTAGCATAACATTAGACCATATTAGAAATATAAGGAGCAAAGGGGGGAAAACAAAGGGGACTAAGCATAATTTATTAGGTCAAGGTTTGGTGGGATTAAAAAAACATGACCAAGCATTAACATGAAAATTAGGGCTTAAGTCTAAAATAAATTTAAAATATTCCCACCAAAAGCATTCTTGCTAATATTTGAATCAAGGAATTAAGCAAGGGTTTTTGAAAGTGAGTCTTTAGGACATGAACCCAGGCTTGAACTTTCACAAATAAAAGGCTATTAAAATTCTAAATCAAGATTAACTATGAAGATCTAAGCATTTACCATTCATAAGGGTTATATAAAAACCTACAACTTATCACATGAAGGACAACTATTAGCATCATTAGGTAACCTTAAATCAAAACCATAAACTAGTAGGCCAAATTTATCAAGTGGATGAACTTAAAATTATAATAATGCTAAAAACATGCCATATTTTTAGTGTTAAGGTTCAAAGTATCTAAAGAGTCCCAATTTTCAAAAATTCAAGTATGTTGACCTCAATAAATGGAAAATTCTAGGGGAAACATAGTAATATGTTAGAACTCAGAGGCCTTGGTTTGGGCAAGTGACTAGGTCACCTATTTTATTTGATCTATATCATCACCTATATCATTTCATGTTTGAAACAATATTTTCACATGAAAAATTAGGATCAAACATTAAGACATAGCCATGTTTTATGTGTGTTTTGATTTCACTTACTATTTACCATGGGATTCAAGGGACAACTTTCAATTTTTATGCCTTTAATCATTAAAATTGACTTAGAGAATATTTGGATATCCATTAAGGACCATGCTTCTAGTTTAGGGAATTATTTGGCATTACTCTATTACCAGCTAGATGTCTATAGACCTGAAAAAGATGCCTTTGGATCCTCTCAAGGCCTTTCTCCACTACTATTCAGTCATCTATATCCCTAATGGAGATTATTATAATCACCTATGCTTGAAAAGATTTTTATTTTACATGGAATTCTTATTTTTGTAATTTTATATTTTTTATGATTTTTAGCAAAAATTAGGAACCAGGGTAGCCAGGTTAAATGATTTAGTCAAGTGTTTGATCTTTAGGTAATCACTTATAGCTATGACCTTTGTCCTAGGTAATGAAGTTTGTTAAGTGAGTTCATGATTGTGCCCTAGTATCTCAAGATTTTATTTCACATGTGAAACTCTTCTTAAGACCAAGTTTAAATTAGAATAATGTTCATGTTCTCATAAAATAGTTAACCTATTCATCAGTTCTTGCTAGTTCCTCTAAATTAGAACATCAAGATCATATTTAAAATCCATGGTCAACAAGTGCAATAGGTTCATATCTATATTTTTTTAATTTGGGAGTTTAAAGGAAACTAAATGATCTATGAGTGGAGGGTTATCCAAAGGGACTTATTAGAAGCAAGGAAAAAATAAAAAAGAAAAAACACATAATAAAAAATATCAAAGTAGGAAGTAAAAGGGAAGTAAAAAAATATATACATGTTTATGTACAAATAAGGGATAGGAAGGGAAAAAATAAAAGGAAATAACTAGCTTACCTATACTATATATAACTAGTCTTATATGTTTATTCCATGAAGAACCCTAGTGGAGTAGTAACAAAGTAAAGATTGATATATTACCCATTAGTGAGCAATGTGAATTCTGGTCCTTGAAGTTCTATTAGCTTGAAGGTATTATTTCTAAGTGTCTCTATAATTTTATAAGGGCCAATCCATAGGGGTGTGATTTTTCCATGTTTGACCTTGGGTTTAGATGTTTGTCCCAAAAGAGGACCAAGTCTCCCATCCTAAACACTTTCACCTTTAAAATTTTGTCAAACCACATCTTCACCATGGTTTGGTACTTATTAAAGTTATAAAAGTCTTATTATTATGCATCTTCCATTTGGATTATATCTATCAATCTTTAAATTTCAAGCTCCTGGCCTTCTTTCATATATTCTTACATGAATTTATACATAAGTAGCTTAAGAGTGATAGGTAAGATAGGCTCTTGGTCATACACCAATATAAATGGTGATGCCTTTAAGGCTTACTTGATCTTTATCTTATCTACCCATAGAGCATACTTGAGAAGCTTATGCCATGTCTTGGGCTTGTCTGTAGTAAACTTATTGATTGCTTTCATTAAGTTCTTGTTGGTAGATTTAGACACTCTATTTCCTTAAGGATAATGGTTGGATGAAAACTTAATACAAATGCCATTATCATATTTACATTATATCATCTCTATGGATATAAATATAGATTCATTATCACCCACTAAAGAGACTAGAGTTCCAAATCTAGTACATATGTTTTCCAATAAAAAACTAATCACTTCTTTAGTCCTACATTGTTTGATGTCTACAAATTCAATCTAGCTTGTGTAATAATCTATGGTAGTTAGGATATACTTATGAACTTATAATGAATTGGGGTTGACTAACACTATAAATTTCAACCCCTATTATGTAAAGGGTCTATTAATCATGATTGGTGATAAAGGCATTGTTGCCTTTGGTTCCTTAGTGCTAAAGATTTGACATGAGTGACATTCTCTCACATGTTTATGAACATATTTCAAAATAGTTGGCCAATAGTACCTAACTCTAAGGATCTTATGGTTTTTTATCCTTCTATATGGGTATCTATTTCCTAACTTCTCATGGAAGGTGCTCATGATCTAGGTAGTTTCTTATTTTGAGACACATATCAGGTAGACACCTTCAAATTTATTTCTATATAAGACCCCATCTTTGATGAGATAATGGGTTGCCTTGAGAATTAGGGTCCTCTTTTATTCCCTATTTAGTCTTGTAAGACAAGTACCATTAATTATCAAGTGAATGATAGAATCATACCATTCATTATCTTGAAAGCTTTGCTAATCAAGTTACATAATACTTAGCTCAAGGCTATCATTAGCATTCATTTGGATGAAGCCTTTTCACCTTTATAGCTTTGTAATTTTCATTTATATTTCATACTCTTTTAAAATTGACATCCATTTACCTCTACATTTTCCAAGTTCATTTTAGCTTATCATGAGCTTTGTGGTAGGGTCAGGTAAAATAGCATGCACCTTATTTTTAAAGATATAATGCCTAAATTTCTTCACTACCTTAACTAATGTACATGCTTGTTTATCAATCAATGAATAATTCAACTTAGTATTCTTAAAGTTAGTACTCATGAAATCTATTGGGTGATCACACCCATCAATCTTTTGAGTTATAACTATAGACATAGTATGATCCAAAACAAAGGAATAGAGATAAAATTCCTTTGAAAAGTCAAGACCTATCAAGACTAGAGCTTGGCTAATTGTTTCTTTGATGTCATTGAATGCCTTCCTAGATTCCTCATCCTAAGAAACCTTATCATCCTTCTTCAACATATCAATTGATAATTTTTTCAAAATCCAAAATGAATTTTATTAAAAAAAATATTTTCCCAAAGAATGATTTTAAATCCTTTCTACTATTTGAAGGATTTATCCTAGATATATCTTCCACTCTTTTAGGATCTATGGAGATCCCATCTTTAGTTATAATGTGGCCTAATAATTTACCTTTATTAATACAAAATATGTTTTTCTTGGGATTGAGGGAGATTTCAAACCTTCTTCATCTCTCAAATACTTATTGTAAATGCATAAAGTGATCTTCCCTATTTTTAGAAAAAAAAAGTTAGATCATCCATATATATAATGATACACTTACCAATCATACCTTGGAAGGCATGGTACATGGCCCTTTGGAAAGTAACTCCTACATTTATCATCCCAAAAGGAATTCTCTTGTATACAAAGGTGCCCCACTTAATTGTGAAAGATATCTTCATTATGTCCTCCTTGTCTACCAACACCTAGTTGTATCTTTAAAAACCATCAAGAAAATACATCATGGTTGATCCTAAAACAATTTGTGTTACCTAGTCAAGAGAGGGAAGAGGATAATTATCCTTTTTAGATTCTTTATCAAAATATCTAAAGTCAATACATAATATAATTTCATCATTCTTCTTGATAACTAGCACTAAATTGTCCACCTAGGTAGAGTCCCTAATGGGAAATAAAATTCTAGCATCTAACAATCTCTTAACTTCTTTGAAGATCACAAGCTCTAAAATGGGATTCATAGGCCTATGTTTCTACCTAAAGGTTTTAAAATTTTCTTTGAGAGGTATAGTGTGATTGATTAATCTTGGGTCAAATATCTTCAAGTCATCTTAAGACTAGGCTATGACATCCTTTTATTTTGTCAATAGCTCTTTGGCTCTCTTATTCTTAGAACTTGTGAAAGATTTCCAAATATTGACCAACTGAGGTTGATCTTGAGGGCCAAGATAAACTACATTGTAATCTTTCCCATTTACCTTGGGAACCTTAGGGGTATAAACTATTTTGTCTTAACCAAATAATCTCTCCAAGGTAATCATGCCCTTGGGAATCTTATTATCATTCATTTAGATGACTTTGCCATCAAATTTGCCTTCTCTACAAGTACTTTCATTAGCCGCATCAATGACATGAGACTCAAATGCTCCTCAATTCGTCATGGAGTTTAGGATTTGTTGGTTATCATTAAATACCTAAAAATGGTTCATGTTATTTGGGATAGAAGGGAAAGGTAAAAGCTCAATACTGAAGTTAGGTGAGTCTTAGTTAGGCATGAGGTTGACTATAGTAGAGGCTAGCTCATTTTCTACTTTTTTCTTCTCTCTAAGGATGGAAACAATGTTAAAGGCATAAATAGAGTCAATTAGATCCCAGAACTTTAATTTATACCTCTTAAGGTAGGATAGTTTGCATTGATATTTTCTTCTCACTTGGTTGACTACTAGTTCTGAGTCACCATAAACTAGTAATTCTTTGACCTTATTTTTTATGGAAAATTACAAGCCTAAGATGAGGGCCTCATATTCTACAAGGTTTTTGGTGCATGGAAACTAGAACCTATATGATACATGATATCTCATACCAATAGGATTATTTAGGTCAATGCCTACCCTAGACCTACATATACACCTAACACCATCAAAATGTATCTTCGATAATCTAGGCACAACATCACACACCTTAGTAGTTTATAGGGTAAAAACCCCTAAATCTAAATCAATTATGTTGAACCTTTCATTCACATCATTGTACTCAATGATCATGTGTTTCATTCTTGGCTCCCTTTCAAATCATATCTAGTTTGGAAATCCTATCCAAGGTAGCCATAAATGTGAACAATTCATGGGAATGTAGCTAGTTAAAGCTTTTGTCCATTCCCTACTTAAAAATATTCCATAATCATCAAGAATGTCAAAAAATTGGATATCAATAAACTACTACACTCTAGGCTCAAGGGCCAATTTCATATGGACATTTAATAGTTCTCCAATCACCTCAACTCTAGATTTATCTAATTGAGTAACAAATATATCATAATTAATAAGTGTTAAGCCAATTTGTTTGAAAATAACTACTGACATGATATTGGTAGATTCACCAGAATCTAATAAAAAAATGTGAAAATTCTTACCAAACATTCTGACTATGAGTAGGAAAGGAGGAGATTATGCCTTAGATTTATGTAAAGCCACATTAGCATTGTCAATTTTGGATGGTTTGTTAAATTTCTTTGATAATGATTCTATAAAGAGTTCCCTCTATTATATGATTTTAATTAATTCATGCAATATGATGTTATATTTTATCTTCTTGATATCTTCAATAATATTATAACCAATCCTTTTTTAAGAACTAAGAACATCAACATTATGCTTAGAGGTACTCCCTTTGGGTGGTTCTAGATCATTGATTGAAGAAGTGTCTGGAGGAGTTCCAAAGTTATTTGGATATGTTGAGTTAGTCAAGGGATTCCATTGGTCTCTATTCCTCAAAGGATAAATAAGTCTTCCTCAAGAATTATTGGAAGGCTTGGATCTCCTCAGGGACATCATCAGGTTCATTGTCTTCTTGAAAAGGGAATTCAAATGCTTCTACCATGTTGACTTGATTAGATGATTTGGATCCCAAGGTACCTACACCACTATTATTATTAGGGACCACTTAAAATGTGTCTAAATCTTCTAGGAAAGCTTCAAAATCCTTACAAAACTCAATGTAATCAATCTCACCATGTTTAGCTATACAATGCACTCTTTAATAATCAAGCAAAGCAATGTCAATAAGATTAATATCTATGGTTTTCTTGCTAGAATATGATTCATTATCCTTGTTATTATAGAAACTATCATTATAAAACCTATTGTTATGGCTATTGAATATTTGAAAAGAGAAGTTTCTACCAGAAGTCTCCCTATTATTTCCAACTTGTTTTTGTAACTAAAGGAAATTAGTGCTTAACTTTTGGACCATTTTTAGAATAGATTCATCCTCATTCTTGGGAGTTTTAAAATTGTGAACCTAGTTATTTATAGTACCAATAACTGGTACTAAATTTCTTTGATCATTTACATTAAATTCATTAGCAATAGGATGACTCAAGAATCATAGGTTTTGATTAGGAGCAACATGACTCCAAGGCAATTAATTTAGATTTGGGAGTTGATTCAAGGCTAGAACATTCTGATTATTATTTAGTATGGGAAAATATGGATTGATATTTGGGATAGAGTAGGCCTTTTGTCATTGGGACTTCATTTGATCACTGATGATCACTAATTTAGAAAAATCCATAGTTAACAAAGTTATAGTTAGAAGAGGTATTTTCATAAATACAAAAGTCATAGGATCTACTACATCCTTGTATAATTCTAGAGATAAATCATTAATAGGTTATAAGGTTTTATGGTCATGTTATACATTTTCTATAACCTATCATTAAAGGACCTTATGGACTTGCTTGAATCCCTCTTGATGGTCGTGAATTGGTCATATATGACACAAGGACTAAATTTTTTGCCAAATTGGTCTATGAAAACATTAGTAAAATCATCCTAGCTAGTAATATAATTATTAATAAAATTCAAAAACCATCATATGCAACATCTTTAAAAGTAAAGGTGAATAATCTACATGTTACATCTTCATGTGTGATATTTAAAAAGCATAAAGCAAATTTAAAAGATTTGATGTGCACTTTATTAGTTATAATACTAGTTAGACTAAATGTTAGAAAGTATTTCTCAAGATTATATGGGACATCATGCACCATACCTAACATGTTGATCAAATATTCTCCTAAAAAAACCATACTTGGATGAAGGTTGAAGGTAGGTTTATCTTGAAGAGATGAGGTTGAAAAATATTTGGAACATCTACACCTACCTTTATCTCACATGGCTCTTATATAGATTTCTAGCTCAAGCAAAGGCTCTCTTGTCTCTAAATGTGATCTTTTTTATATCCTTAACAATTATAGCTTGAATATTGAGGATCCTATTTGAAATATGATGTATCAAACCAATATTGAAGAATGAGGATCAGATTTGTACACTAAATTAATTTTGTAAAGATTTATGTGAAGAATAATAAAGGGCATAAAATTTCAACTAAGTTAGCTAAAATAAATTTCCAATATTGCATATATGGCCTATATTTACAAGTCTAAGCACAAATAAACCTATATCTATGAAATATATACCAATATTTGATCAAAACAAGCTATTCTAGCCTCAAATACCATGAATCTTCAAATATTAAGATATCTTTACTAGAATTGAGCATCAAACTTCAAAAATCTTTGATCTTTATCCAAAGGAAGTACCAAGATGGGTCAAGTACCATGAAGATCAATGGTATTTAAACTTTTGAGCAAATAATTATGTAAAGGTGCAAATATAACATCAATATTTTATTAAAATACACTAAGATTATAAAATATTTAATGAATTTACAAAGATTGACTTCCTTCTACTACTAACAGATGTTATTCTTGGTGATGCCTCTAAATGTATCATAGGTGCCCTTAGTGTTCAAATAACACTTCTCATTTTAGGATTCTAGGAATTCAAGCCATGAGTAGTAGTTTTTCACAAATTATGTTACCTATGGTGAAATAGTAGCAAATAATATTTAACTATTCCACAAAATTTATATTAATTGATGGTTGGGTGCCATCATGGTCCAAATATTTACAAAGTTTAAGTATTTATACTACTATTGGTGAATTTTGATCAAAGTTTAAACTATAGACTAATCTAAATGGATATTTACAATGAATTTTAAACTAGAGTGATTTGGTTAAAAAATCAAGAAAAAGAGATGGGTAAGGTAGAAATAAAATGTGTGATTACTGATCCTTGACTCAAATATTATGATAAATTTTCAATCACAACTAAACTTGTATTTAACCAATATATAATACAAAATAGCATAAGCTCAAATCTCACCATACACCAAGAAAATTTCTAAGGATAATATGAAATCATACAAGTAATAATTAGATTTACTTTAAAGATTTGCTATCAAGTTTAAATAACATTAGCACATCTAAATATAGAATAAATGAAATGAATCAAATTCAAGATCCTTTAACTAATCTAGAATAATCACAAATTAGCAACCCTATATCATAGATGCAAATTCATAATTCATGAAACCATTCAAATTCAACCTTTATAACCAACAATTGATAGAAAATTCAAATTAAAAATTGACACAAATTTTTTTGACAATCTTTACAAAATTCCTTAGTTGTATTAATTGTTCAAAGTATACAATTTTACTCAAAATTCTCTCCTTTTACAAAATTGTAGTACTACCTTTTATATAAGGATAAGGAAATATATTGGTCGGTTACAAGATACAAATATACGAGGATAAGGAAAACTATCCTTCTTAACTCTTTTAAAATACATTTGCTTTTCTAAATGGACTAACCTAGAGGCAAATATGCTAAAAAACTAGCATATGCCTTTAAAAATAATATTCCTCTTTCAAGATATTACAAATCCTTTACAAAATGGAATATTAATTAGCTAGTTTGTGGGCCCTATGCTTGAGAACTTTATTACTACTGCTAAAGGATGTTCATAGCCTTTTAGTGTTGCTCATGGACTAGCTCTAAGTTCACAACCGATTTCAAGAGACACTCTTCCTCTTTGTCAGCTAGCTCATTCAATTCTTTATAATTTATATCCATGGTTTCTTTGATGTTTTTGGATTTAGTTATCTTTTCACCTACATTTAATATCATGTCTAGGATCCTATTATTGTTTGCCCCAAACTAGACTTGGCTTTTACTTCTTATTTCCTATGTTACCAAAGTAGCCCTATGCTTGACTTCATCATCTTCCATGATGCCTAGGATAGTAGGCTGTGTAAGGTCTTTGAGCATTATCCTAATGATTTTTTCAATCATGTATATTAAATCCTCATCATCCTTCAAGAGGCTCTCTAGATCATAGGACCATGCACTTAAACATTGGACCTTGTCAACCACAATTCTCAAAATTACATTTAAATGTCCCAAACTTATTATTTTAAATCCAAGAATTTTCCTTTCAACTTGGATGCTGATTACCCCTATTATTTGATCCTCTAAATCTTTCCATTAGGCTATTAGACCCTTATCCACCATAATCGATTGTGCTAATACACTTTACCTTAGCTTCATTATTTTCAATGCATTAAACATGTCATAAAATGATTCATCAAGCATTTTAATAATTATTTTAGGCACTAATAAGATAGGTTGTGTCTCTAAATTTTCCTTTTCCCTCTCTAAATTATATATCCTTTGCTTCATCCCTCTGATGCCTACTTTGACCTGAGTTGAATGCACCTCAGATATACTTTCAACATCCTCTTCATGGATGTATATTTCACCACATTGTTGTCCCCCAATTAGAGTTAAGCTTAAAAATGGATTAAACTTTTGAAATGTGAACTCTTCAGTCCCTACCATGGCTTTTCTAGTTGTCACTCTCTCTAATCCAACTATCTCTAGATTTAATTTCATAGTAGTAGTTGGTTAGTGTATTTTGGAATTTCAAGAGCCTCCATTTAGGTGTTACTTAATGCTCTTGGATTATCCATTTGCTTGTTATCTAACCCTATATTAGTCATTATTCTTCTCTATTCCTACTCCTTCATTAAATCTCTTATCCATGTATTGATACCATTATGTACATCAATATTGATAGTTTGGGTCAAAGCCCATGAGTGGGAATATGAGGGGATATTCTACATTTTCCCATAGATGAACCAATTAGAGATGATTGGTCCATAAATGGGGTACTCACTGAATAACTTGATTTCAATTTTAGGGTGAGTGAAAGTCAACTTGGGCTTCCTTTGCCTAATTGGGACCATTGCCAATTTTGCCTTTCTCTTCCTTAGTAGGGTTACTAGGACTAGATCCAAGGTAGTCCTTTTTCCTTTTCCTTTCTCATCCTCCTCTACTTGGTCATGTGCTTCTTCAAATTGTTCTTCCTCTTCATTAGACCCATATGCCTCAACAAGGAATTTGGGGGCATCTTGCATTACTTCACTAGGCTCTAGGGTAATCATGTCTAAGAATTCAACTAGAGACTCTAGTCTATTAGGAGGGGTTGAAGATGGTCCTTCCTAGGCCTCTCTTCCAATTTTTCATTGCTAAAACCTTGTGTAATATGCACTTGGAGATATTTACCTTCCATTTATGGTTGCTCTTAAGGGGGCCTTAAAGGTCCAAGTAGTAAATGGTATTTCAAAGGTCCCATTTGCCATATGTTTATAGGGGGTTTCAGGTCACTAGTTAATTTGTGTTCAAGTATGATATTATTTCTCTTGAACCTAGTCAATACCTCCTCAAAATTATTGGCCTTGATGTGAAAAGTGTCATAGGGACCAAGTTGATGTTCATAAATTAGTTTGGCTAGTTACTTACTTGCTAGTTACATTTAATCATTGATGATCATTGACTCAGAATAGGCCCTAACCAATGAAATTATATCTAAAATAGATCTCTTCAAAAAATTAGAGGTCATGGGATCTACTACATCCTTGTAGATTTCTAGAGCTAAAACATCATCAAGTTTATAAGGTTTTATGGTCTTGTTATACATTTTTTGAAACCTATCATTAAAGGACCTTATGGGCTTACTTTCATCTTTTCTAATGGTGGTGATCTGATGGTAAATGACACATGGATTAACAATATTACCAAAATGGTCTATGAAAACATTAGTGAAACCATCGCAACTAGAAATATAATTTTCAAGAAAGTTCAAAAAACATTCATAAGTAACATATTTAAAGGTAAAGTGAAATAAACTACATGATACATCTTCATGCACAACATTTATGAACCTTAAGGAAATTTTGAAAGACTTAATGTGCTCTTTAATAGTCACTATACCAACTGGACTAAATGCAAGAAAATACTTTTCAAGGTTATGTGGGAGATCATGTACCACACCTGGCACATTGATTGAACAGTCTCCAAAAAAATCCATTATGGATGAAGGTTGAAGGCAAAGGTACCTTGAAGAGGTTAATTTGGCAAAGATTTGGATCTCTTGTATCTACCTTTATCACATTTGACCCTTTTGTAAACATCAAGCTCAAGTAAAGGCTCTCTTGTCTCCAAGGGTGATCTTGTTTGAATATTTTGTAATTCTAGATTTAAAGTTAAATTTCTTATTAGAAATATGATGTATCAGGATAATATTTATAAAGAACAAGGATTAAACTTACACATTAAGATCATTTTGTAAATATTATATAAACAATAGTAAATAATGTTGATCTTTGCCTAAGATAGCTCAAAGATGTGTTCAATTACTTAAATATGATCTATTTTTATAATTATAATTTTAAATAAACTTATATCTATGAAAGATATGCCAACCTTTAGTTGAAACAAGTTGTCCTAACCTCAAAAATTGTGGATTTTCAAAGCTTAAGCTAAATTTACCAAAACCAAGAATAAAACTGAAAGAAATTTGATCTCTATATAAGGAAGCACAAAGATACATTATATATCACAAATATAAATTATTTTTACACTTATAAGCAAAGGATCACTCAAAATCACAAAGATATCATCAATATTAGATAAAAAAATACTAAGATAAACAAAGATCTAACCAATTCACAGAGATTGGCCCTCCTTCTAGCACTAGTAGGATATTGTGGCAACTTAATATTACTTATGGAGAAATAGTGATAAATAAATGTTTAATTGTCCCCACAAATATATATTAATTGATGGTTGGGAGCCATCATGGTCCAATTCTCTATGAAATTCTAGTACTTATGTTAATATTAATGTATTATGATCAAATATTAAGCTATAGACTAATCTAAATATATATATATATATATATATATATATAATGAAATTTAAGATATAGTGATCTAGTTTAAAAAAATTAAAGGGAAGGGTAAGGTAGAAATAAAACAAGTGATTGTTCATCCTTAACTCAAATATCATATGAAAAAGTTTCAATTAAAATTGAACCTACATTTAATGAATATATATATGATGCAAAATAACATAAGCTCAGATCTCACCACATACTAGGCAAATTTATAAGGATAATATGAACTCATACAAGTAAGAACTAGATTTTGCTTTAAAGAATTATTACCAAACTCAAATAGCATAAACACATCTAAATGAAAAACAAATGAAACAAAGAAAATTCAATATCCTTTAACTAATTTAGAATAGGCATAAATTAGAAACCTTGTATCACAAATGCAAATTTAGAATTCAAAGAAACTATTCAAATTCAAGATTTAGAACCAACAATTGAGAGAAAGCTATATTAACAATTGACACATCAAATTTTAGAAATATTTGTATAATTCCTTGACTATATTAATTTCTCCAAGTATAAAAAAATTTCTCAAAAATATCTCTCTTAAAAAATAGTAATATTGCCTTTTATAGAAAGATCAAAAAATATACCCATCAGTTACAAGATACAAAATGTACAACATATAAGGAAAGTTGTCCTACTTTAGAAAGTTTGAGAATGTGTTTGCTTTTCAAAATTAGACTAACTTGGAGGTAATATGCTAGTAGACTAGCATATACCTTACAAAATAATACTCCCCTATATCAAATATTATAATGTTTTAAAAATAGGAGTATCAATTAGCTAGTGGGCCCTCTATCAAAGGGTCTCTTTGTTGCTCTTATAGAAGTTATATAGCACTTTTATGTTGTTATTTGACTAGCTTCAAATCTACAGGAGGTAGAGCTCTTCCTAATCATCTAAGTCATTAAGGTCCCTATCATCTCTAGCCATAGCTTCTTTGATGCTCCTAACTTATGCAATTTTCTCTTTAGTTATAAATATCATGCCCAAACCACTACCTGATTAACCCTAAATTTTTCCCTTTACCTATTGCATCACTAATGTGACTCTATGTTTATACTCTACATCATCAGTAATCCCTAAGGATGTAGTCTTGGTAGGATTAGATAACATAGTACTCAAGAGTTGTTCAAATATAGTAATCAATTCCTTATCATTAGTTAGGAGTCTATCCAAATTATTTGTCCATACATTTAGACTCTATATGTTGTCCACCACTATCCCTAATATAACATTTAGTTGGGCTAGGCTGATGGTTTTCAATTTAGGGATTATATCCATGATCATAATGCAAATTATTTCAATTATCTTGGCCTCTAACTCCTACCACTGTATTATTAATCCTTTAGCCACCTTAGTTTGTTATATTAATGCATCTTGCCTTAGCTTTGTTGATTTTACTGAATCAAAAATATCAAATAATGATGATTCAAACTTGTTTATTATAGCCCCAAGCACTGATAAAATGTCTTGGGTCTCTAAGTTCTCTTTTCCTTTTCCAAATTTTGAATCTTTTTGTTTAATGCCCCTAATGTCAACTCTGACTTGGGTGGAGTAGGTCTCAAATAGGCTTTCAATATATTCTTTGTGCATGGGCAGTTTACCAAGTTCTTACCCTCTAATTAGGGTTACGCTAGTAAAGAGTTATACCTTTTAGAATGTGAATTACTCTACTTACACCATGGATTTTTTTGTTATTACCCTTTCTAATCTAGCTATCTTTGGATTGAACTACATGGTGGTAGATGGCTCTGTGAATTTTGGAGGTTGTGGGACCTCTATCCTTATGTTTTTTAATGCTCTTGGATCATCCATCTTCTTTTCATATGGCCCTAAAGTAGTTATTTTTCTTATCTCTTATTTTTATTTCATCAAATCCCTTATTCATGGCTTGATTTCTTCATGCATATCAACACTAATGGATTGGGTCAAAGCCCAAGAGTGGGAGTGGGAAGGGATCTTCTATAGCTTTCTATACATAATTCAATTAGGGATGATTAGTCCATAAATGGGGAACTCCTCACCAAATAAGTTGATCTCACTTATAGGATGAGTGAGAGTTAACTTTGGCCTCTTTTACCCAATAGGGACAATTTCTAGTTCTACTTTTCTTGTCTTTAGTTGTGCCACTGGAACTAGGTCCAGGGCAATTTTCTTTCCCTTGTCTTTTTTCTTAGCTCCTTTTACTTGAGTATGGGTTTCTTCCTCCTTAGAACCATAAGCTTCATCAAAGACCTTGAGGGTATCCTCTACTATTTCATCAAGATCAATGGAAATCATATCTAAGTGCTCAACTAGGGATGGTGGTTTTTAAGGGGGAGATAATGATGAAGGTCCCTCCCATGTCTCTCCTCCAAATTCTCCTTACCATTTCCCTATATAATTTGAGCTAGAGGTTGTGATGCTTATATTATTTTTCTTGAGGTGGCCTAGAAGGTCCAAAAAATTAATGATACTAAAGGGGATGCATCTGCCATATGTCCCCTATATTTTCATCACTAGTTAATCTATGCATAATCTTAAGGTTGGTTTTCCTGAATTTGGTCAACACTTCAAAATTGTTGGCCTTCATGTAAAGGGTGTCATGAGGGCCTAGTTGATGCTCATAGATTGGATTTGGAATCTACTTGATATTTAAATGGTTTTGTACCACATTATTGGGGTCCCATTATCTAAGGTCATCCAATTAAAACATAAAAGAGTCCTTATACTTGGACATGGTATCCACCTACTTAAAATATTTCATAACTATCCTTCTAATTATCAAAGGAAAGGGATATAGGAAGCCTTTCCTTTTCTCTTTGAAAACTCCATAAACACCATGAAGGTGTTGAGATGCAATTTCCTACTCTACTAATTTGGGAAGAATGTAGATAGGCAACTTGTAGGGTTGGGTCAAAATTGCCTTAATTCTAAGGATGGTGCAATTTGTGTAAAACTGGATGTCTCCCATTAGGTCTACATACTTCTTGATCAAAGGGGGAATCTTAGGCATGGGAATCCCAAAGATGGCTTCCACCAACATATAGATAGACATAGTCACATATGAACTGTATGTGTTTTCTATACTTGAAGATGTCCAATTTTGAGTAATGGTGGTAAATGGTGGTTCTACCCTCAGGAGACAAATTCTTGATGTTGGGGATCTTGGAGGAAGCTAACAGGGCATCTAGAAGATAAGACATCATGAAGAACTACTTGTTTGTCTTCCTCTTGATGGCATTAAATTATTTCCCTAGGAAGACACTAATCATATCTCTTATTGAAGGAATTAGTTCTTTCTCTACCATAAAGTAGACATAATATACCTATCTCTTATGACATATGTAGTTATAAGGGCTTTAGATATTCCATTCAATAGGGGTCTAGATAATAAGATTTGATTTGGACCTTTACCTTTATACATTTACATTCTTAGGCACACAAGATCTCTTATTTTGTAGTTTTTTGATTACGTGGTGTTTATATGGCATTGATTAAGAACCTTTCATGACACTTTTCATATATGTCTTTGAAGCACTATCCATTAGAATTTAAAAAATTCCATTTTTATTCATGCCATTGGATCAAATTATTGTATTAGCATGGGCCATTGATTATCATCTGGGCCTTTTCTTATTATTGGTTCCTTTTATACTAACTCCTATGGTTGTGCCACCTACCACCTTTATGGGCCTTCTAAGCTCTAGCACCTTTTTGTAGTTGTATTTTGAATGTGCATTTACCATGAGTTAAATATATGACCTCTTAGAGCTTTGTTGAAAATTTATTGGTGCCCTCATGTCATTAGATCACCCTTCCATGGTGAAGCATGAGTCATAGGATCTACAAAGATACAAAAGCTTTAAGTCAGTACATAATCATATAAAGAACATAGGCTAAAATGCTTTTACCTAAATCTATTTCATATTAATAAACACAAATAGAGTTAGGTTAAAAGATTTTACAGTAATTTTTAAATCAAAGGGCTTAGATGGGGACTTAGGTTTAAACATTTTAGGCTAAGGTTTGTTTTGTGTTTATTAAGCATGAATGAACTTTAGGTTGAAGTGTTTAAACCTAAGTTTTCTAGATTTATACAAAGGGGCCATGGCTAAATAGTTTATGCCAAAGTCTACATTATTTTTAATAAACATAACATATACTTTAGGCTAAAATAATTATGTTAATCTCTTAAAACACATCCAAAATGGGTTAAAATAGTATAATGATCAAGTGCCAAATTTTGACATAGATATTTATTGTATTAATAAACATAATAAAAACATTTGGTTAAAATAATTTGGGACAAATTTCATGTTTTAAAGATCATTTTATAACAATATTTAGTATAAGTCTCTATCCTAAGGTTCATGACATTCCAACAAATGCAATAGGGACCTCAAGATATAGACCTAGACTAAGTTCATTTGTGCATATACTTAGACTATGAGACTATTTAAATATTTATAGTTCAATAGTTTTAAGCATTTGAACATATTTTGAAGGATTTCATTAGTCTATAATTCCATTCATGAGCTTTTAACAATACTTTAGATTTTATCTTAGTTTTGAGAAAAATAATTCATTAGCTTAAATCTGATGATCTTGTGGATGTTAAATGCATCCTCATGGGAATTAAATGATAGTTGTATGAATGTCAAATTTAGGCTCATGAAGTTCTTATTTTTCATGATCTTAAATTTGATGGTTTCAAGGATGTCAAATACATCCTCATGGGCATCAAATGATGGTTATGCAGTCATCAAATTTAAGCTCATCAAATTCATGTGTCCTAATGCAAGAGGGCCACTTGTAACCTTTATGGGGCCTCTCAAGATTTCAAACTCAATTCACTCTACTAGATCAAGAATCATGACAAATTAAGAGCCATCTAATCATGATGTAGGAGCTATCTCATGATTTGTCCCTTCTGACATGTGGGCCCCTTTACTTCTAATATTTAAACACGTGAGTGTTGTATGGAAACTCTATAGAGCTCCTAGTCTGTTAACTTTTCAATGATGTCTTCCCTCTAACCAGTCTTTTATCCATGATGAATCAAGAATCATTGATCATGATCTGAGTGTTTGAATGTGATTGGTCTAAAAAACTAAGTGCTCATATTTATCAGTATTCCTTCATGTCATCTGATTGAAAGGCCATGAGGAAGTGTGGATCATTGGATCTTTTGAGTTACATGTTTTTTAAGTTTAAGACCTAGGCCTTCCTCACTCCGTTGGATCATGCCTCACGATGAAGTGTGGGTCATTAGATTCTACAAGAAATAAGGAAATTAAGTTAGAACTTAGGCTTAAACATGAAATTAGGCTAAAGTGTTTAGACTAAGGTATTATTCATGATAATAAATATGATGGGGCATTAGTATTAAAATATTAGGCTAAGTAGGAAATAGTAAAGGGAGCCATGCTAGAAAATAAAGGGAACCCTGTTAGCATAAAATCTATACCATAATTAGAAATAAAAAGGAACAAAGGGGAAAATAAAATTGGACCAAGCAAAATTTTTGATCTAAGGTTTGGTCATGTCAAAAGACATGACCAAGACTTTACATGAAAATTAGGCTTAAGTCCAAAACATATTTAAACTTTTCCCACCAAATGCTCCTACCAAATTTGAATTTGAACTAAGCGTTTATGCCAGGGTTTTAGGACATGAACAAAAGACATGAAGGCCAATAATTAGCAATGTTAGGAAAGATTAAATCAAAACATAACTTAGTAACCAAATCTTATAGTGTATTATCTTCAAATTCCAATAATATTCAAAACAAACCATGCTTTTAGGGATAAGCCTCAAAATGTCTCAAGGGTCCCAATTTTCAAAATTTGGGGGTATGTTGACCTCAATAGGACACTCTAGCAGAGTCATCTAAGAGGAAAAGTGATTAAATTTATAAGTTTAAGATATTATATTAAGGTTGGTTTGTGTTAGGACCTTTTATTATATGAGATTTAAGTTTTTATAATGGTTGTGCTTGTTTTTGACAAGGCTTTGATTATTGATTTGGTTTTGGTTTTTGTAATGTTTTGATGAAAAAGAAAGATAACTACTTGTTTAAAGTAAATGACAAAGATTAAAAAAATTAATATCTATAAATCAATAAAATAATAATTATTTTTTATATTTTATAATTTAATTTTCAATTCATGCAATACTAGAAAGTAAAATATAATCTAACAATGGAAGTGATGATTTATAGATGTTCTGGGTGCAAATTAATTCATATTGTTTTGGTATTTTTCAGTTTATATATTAATAAGTATTTTATGAAAACTAATATTTTCTAAAATTAAATTTAATATAAAACTATTTTTATATCTTAATTATTAATACTACTAAGTATCTAAATATTCTTTTGCATATGACAGCTAGAACTAGTTTTTGGGGTTTCTAAATGAATGCACACTAAATTTGAATGATTTATATCAAAATAAAATGAATATATAACTTTTAGTTTTTTTATTTAATAAAATATCATATCATTTTGAATTTATCCAAAAAAGTAAAATCAATATCAATATAATCACTTTTGCTCTCCTAGATGTGACTAGAGTTTACTACTTACTAGTGTTCTTGTTTGTGCATAAACAAAAACTTGCTTCAAAATTAAACTTGATTATTGTTGAAGTTTAAAGTGTTTTGTATTATTTGAAATAACCTATTTAATGGTTGTAAATAATAATGTAACTAACTAATATTTGTTGGTACAAAGACAAGAAGAGAGAATAATTAATTTTACTATCTATTTGCCTTTTCAAAATATAGATATAATATAATGAAATAAAATAAGATAAACTTATATAATATACTAAAAAAATAAAGAAAAATAAAACTATAAATCCCTAACTTGATCAATATATAGACTAGTTGGAAGTAGGATATTTATTTGTGATATGGTCCTTAGCATACTAACTCTTATTCTCAAAGAAATGATATAATGAATTATCTAACCAAGTATAATGTTAAAACAAAAATATAAATGGAATAATATGAGAGGAACAAAACTCCAAAAAAAATAATGACTGATTGTGGTTGGATATTGCACTAAATACAAAGGTCTGGTTAGAATTTAATGATTTTCCTTACTTGAAATTTTGTAATTTAACATGAAAATGATCAAAGGTAAAGCTAAAAATAAATGGTAAGTAGTATGTGGTTGTATAAAGATTCAAAATTCAATCTTAAATGAAAATTTTTATGTCCAAAATTCATCTAAAAATGAGATACTTGTAGAAGCATGAGGTTTGCAAGGGGGAGTTTAACTACCAATTAACTAAAAGTTAAACTTAGGAAGAATGGGGAGTGATAAAAACAAGAGTGGGAGTGAACTAGGTAGTCATGAGGTGGGATAAAGTTATAAATAATAATAAACATGACAATAATCATGTAAAACATGTTAAATCTTGAGTTTTGAAATCTAAGTTTAGAACACAGACCAAAGATGATGAAACTACCCTAATTTTTAGGGGGTGGTTACACAACCTCTGGTCTTAGAGATACAAAAACCACTCATGATAAATTAATTTACAATAAAAACAAAAAACCACCATGTTAGTGATGGTTCCATCATGGTAGTTTTTGAAACCTCTATAGTGGTTCTAACACTTTAAGGGTGGTTCTGTAATGGACTATGGTAGTTCTATTACAAAGAGTTGAAGTTTCATCCTATATGGAGGATTTTTAAATTACAATAAAAGAGTCTATAAAAGTCAATAAAAATGGGGGTTTGAGATGCTCAGGAGAGAGATATGGAGGGAAAGGACTATAATTTTGGAGAGAACCTGCATTGATTGTAAAGTAGGAGATCACTACATCATCACTATACATTGTGATATAAATATCACACCATGAAAATTTTAGGTGCATATGGTTCATATCTAGTAATTAATACCTATTATAAATAACATCTAAAATACACCCAAATATTTTACCAAAAGTGAACTTGATTTTATACAATAATTGGATCAAAAATTTAGAAATAACTTTCTCATCCTCTAGAGGTAGGTGGGAAACACTTGTGGAGTAAATTCTAACATAAAATTCTCCTAGAAAAGTTATTATTATCCTTTCAATCATTATAAGAACCACATTGAGCCCTCACCTAATAAATTTATTTAGATCAATAATTATGAGTTGTCATTTCTTAATTAGTTTAGGGTGTAAAACACTACCCAACACAGAGAACTAGACTATATCAAGTTATGTAATTCATTTAACATATTCCATTATGATGTGTAATATTTTGAGGATTTTCCAAATCATCAGGATCTAACCAATACACCTAAGGTCCTGAGGACATCTAAATCCACATATACTACCATGGTATTGGATAATTTTGACTTCCTAAGCTAAGAAGAGAACAAACCAACATCAATTACCAATGAGTTTCATTCATTAAAATAATATAAATATACTAATTACACATTAATAATAAAGACAAAACACAAATCTCTCACACCATCTACTCCTAACCTTGAATCCATACCCCCTAATCTAAAAGATAATAATGACACCCAACCCTAAAATGTGGTGATCAAAGGTTCTGTATGGAATCATTACCATCCCTAGGTAATATTAGTTATAACATAGTGGAAGACATGAAAAATATCAATACAAACATTACATTGCACCAAATTATGTAAATAATAGAACAACGTGACCTAATTCTATAAGCATTGACTAAAAAACTAGTCTATAATAAGTAGAAAGTAGCCCATACTAATATAGGAGATAACAATGACAAGGGAAAATTCCCTCCCTTCTTCCTCATGGTACAGATATATAGGAATAATTATCATAATTACTTATTAGATTCAAGTGTTTTGTTTGATGTTATGCCTATAGAACTCTATAAGAAACTAGGCTTAACTCTAATTAAGTTAGATAAGATTGTAATCTAAATCAAGAAGTCAAAATTTAAGGTAGTAGGGGAGTTTTTGATCATTCATATGTAGTTGGCATCAAATCCTAGGGTCTATCAATTTATAGATATACAAGTATTCAAAATATATGAAACATATGAGATGTTGCTAAGTAGAGATAGGTCCAAGACTCTCAATGGGTATATAACATATATTTTATCACATGTGATTACCTTGGAGAGGAGTTTCCAACCAAATAAAAATAAATAGGTAACCTAGGATAACCCATATTATCACTTAGTATAACATAATAAATGAGACAATAAAATGCCTTGTCATCTAACATAGGTATTTACACCATTTCCACAAAACCCACTATTAATAATTAAGATGAAAGTTATGATTTCTCAAGATTATGTTCCATTTATTTTGAAGGGATCCATTCAAAATAAGGTTTATGGGTTGGGTTATTTTAAATATATATACAAGGAAAATTACACTTGGATGTGTATAGGTTGTAATTACACTACACCAATAATCTTGTTAAATATGAAGCATTAAACTTGGGCTTATGGTTTTTATTTAAGCATAAAGTTAAGGAGATATAGGTATTTGGTGATTGATTAAGTTAGAAGTAAGTTTCATTGTACGATATCTCACTTAAAAAGGTATAAAAATATGGTACAAAATTTAATTGAGACATTCTAAGATTTTATTATTATCCCCATCCTTGGTGGAAACAATCAAACCACATATTTTTTAGCCATGTTGGCTACAAATATTTCCATACTAGATGATTTTGAGCTACAATAGATCTAAATCAAATAAACACCTTGTCATTAGTCCTTAAAAATGTCAATAACTCTGAAGTCTTTGATGATGACCAACACATAATATAATTTATGAATGATGCTAGTATGTTTAATGTATATATCATAAATGAAAAGGATTGGGATGACCACATAAGCAATAAATGTGATGGTGATTTAAATCAGGCCAACTAATATGGTCATAGACCATGGCCTTATGAAACTAATCAAAAAATTTGATCCATGAATTACTATAGTTTAATCATATCAAGTTCAACCCATGTCAGTTTAGTGGTATGATCACATCATCTATTATTTATTGCATTTGATATGCCCTATTGAACTTAACTAAGAGAATAGGAGGTATTTTCATCTAAAATCATCACATTCTATGTTGAATAAAGGGATATTATAATATAAAGATATGAATTAATCTATCTTATATGCATGATATGTCTTAGGCCAATGAAATTATGAACAATTTTCATGATAAGCTTAGAAATGGCCATCCCTCGATAATGCAACATCACATAAGATATTGATGTTTAGGTATTATTGGACCAAAATATTAAAATATGTCCATCACCATTTTATTATAGGCCATGAATTCAAATTATTATTAAAAAATGAAATGCATGTAGTCATTCCCTACAACCAATTTTTTAAGGTAGACCTTTCACTCAATGGGGTTTTGACTTCATTCACATCCTTAATCCCAATACTTTTGAAGGACATTTTTTTCATCATATCCACTAATTATTATACTATATGGATTAATGAAATAATAACTATATGAAACTTATCTAATTAAGTGAACATGTTTATCAAAGAGAACTTCATCACATGTATTGGTACCCCATTCTCTCTCATCTATGATAATGGACCTACCTTCTTATAGTTTAATCCATCAAATGGGCATATGAAAACAAGGTTATGATTAAGTTATCATTCAATTATTACCATTATGTAAATTAATTGTTAGAAGCTACCAATAATATCCTTATTGATGCCATCAATAATTTTTTTATATGCAAACCAAGAAACTGACATTCATTGTTGAAGTATTTTCTATGGGTAGACCAAACCATAGATAAGTAAGCCTTAAAAGATTAACCATTCCATAATATATATGGAAAACAACTAATTTTTACCATTAACTTTAAGATTAATACATACCATTTTATGTAGAGGTACATGGTAAAATATGATTGCATGTAGTCAAATTTTTTGAACATATTACAGATGGAAGATCTAAGAGATAATGCACTGCAAAACTTTAGAAAAAAATAAGACATAGTAAAAGGATGGTTTGATAAGAAATAAAATATTAAGGTGTTAAAAATATCACATGTGGTACTATTATGTCACAAGGCACATGAAAAAAATGGGAACACTCCAAATTTGATCTTATATGGATTAGTCCTTATCAAATTTCTAAAATATTGGGATGCAATGCTTTCAGGTTGAAATACATACAAGTGAAAGACATATATCTACATGTGAATGGAAAGTTATTAAATAATTACTTATAAAATGTGCCATACACAACCATCATGGAATGACATTGAGTTTTAGCTTAGGACTATTGTAGGTGTAGAGTAGGATTAGAATGGTTTATTTCCATGAGATTGTTTTCACATTTTTTTTAATGGAATTATGTTTCTTTTATTGATTAATATTGATATTTTTTCCCTAAAAATACCAAAATATTAATTAACCTAAGGGATACCCCCTTTTTTTTGTAAAAATACATTGAATTGACCTAAAGCACACATTTCCTTTGTATTATAGAATTTAGAACTCTGGCTACAATTGGCAGTTTGCAAAATTACAAATTGATTATTAAGATCCAATTATTGTAATGCATTATTCAAAAAAATATAGATAATGAATACAATTTTCAATTTTAAAAATTTCAAACTATATCTATACCTTCGAATCCTACAGTACACTAGTCGATGGAAATTACAAACCCACTTGCAATTTATAGTTTGCAAAATTATAAATTACAAGCAGAGTTTTTGTTCTTGCAAACCAAGTACCCCATGGAAACTAGAACTCAAATTATGATTTAAAATTTTGTAAAATTTCAAATTTCACTTGTATTTTCACTTCCTATGAAACACTTTATCTATAATCCAAAACTTGGAGAGAAATTTTCAATTTTCAAACGTACAAATTGTAATCCAAGTTTCACTTCCTACTAATAACCTAGCTATGGAATCTAGAATTCCGAGTGCAATTTTAAATTTTACCAAATTTTAAATTATTCTTGGAGTTCTTATTTCCCATTTTTAAAGAGGTCAACCTATCCTTACTCATGGAATAAATAAGTCAACATGTAATTTGTAAAATTAAAAAATTGCAAAATTGTGTAAAGACTTTGAAGTTCTACCACCCATCACCATTAAAGAATTAATTTTAGTTTGATATATATAATCATGGAATTAGGTTTATTTTAGTCATTTTTTAATCTTATTAATTATGTTTTATCTCTTTCCTTGAATTGTAAGCTTAACCTCAAGCCATGACTATGAATAAAGTAACGACCTCAAGCCATGATTGTAAGTCAATCCTCGAACCTCACAGCATGATCTATTCCATCTCTACATTGTATTATTTAATCCCTTACAATTTTTCAATGTATAATTTCTCATAATAACTCTTAACTTTCATTTTTTTTGTAATTCATTTTGAAGAGCTAGTCATTTTTAAGGATTTTGTTTTTCCTTGTCTTAGCATCATTAGGGTGTGGTGTCATAAAGAGTTTCTTCATTTTTCCTTGAAGAGTTACCAAATATTTTTCATCATAAAAATATATAGGGTTTCTAATTCAAATGAGAAAATATAGCTAGGGTTTACAAATTATAAACCAAATGAATATTACTATGTATATCCTCAAAAAAACCAATCTAGAATATTTTTTGTTTGATCCTTCAAAGTCCCTTTAGAATTTTGACCAACAATATGCACTTACCATCTATTAAATATTTTCCATTGTTTCAAACAATTCCCATTACCTTGCAATTTCAACTTGTAAACTATAAAATATAACCTTGCAAACATTACTATTGCTTAGAATAACTCCAAGTTTTGTAGATATTTGACCTACAATTTACACTTCTAATCTCTAGAAAAGGTTTTGAATTGATTTTGCACCTAAACTTTCCCACAAACATTTTACCTATTCATAACAGCTCCATTCTCTAGATATTCTACCTAATTATAGCACCTATAAATCCTACCAACTTTAAAGTTGGTTTTCCCATAAAAATATCTCTAGAATATATGTCTAGGAAAGAGATGAAATTCAAGTCAAAATGACTCACTATAACTCTCAATCTAGAATCAAACACCACTGATATTATAGATACAGACATAAGTCATATTGACCTAAGTGACTTTTGGACTAGTATAAGCATAGAATTCAAGAATGACTAGATCTAGAGTTCTATGATTCTAGACTGCCCCAAGCAGTAACTTTCCCATTAAGGGTGCAAAGCCCTAATATAGTACTCACACTATCATAGCATTATGATGATAATAAGAGAGAGTTTTTCAATGATAAATGGGAAAGGATTATAAATATGGACACAAATTTCATTGATTCTTTGTTTGTAATACTAGAATTTGATAATTATCTAGACATAACTCTAGAAACATCCAAGAAGTTATTTCAAGATAACATTTTGGGATGCAAAAGAGTGATGAAAAATCAATGGATGATAATCCCTAAGTATTCCTCCACCAAATTACCAAATACATTGGCAAGAATTTATTTTAAGGATGAGGTTGAAGACATAACTATATTTTTACATAGAATCATTGGTAATCTTGATACAAAGAGTTTCCAAGAGTGGATGTATCAGTACATATGGGTCATCCATGAGAATCAAATATATATCCACTAGGCCCAAATCATTAGTGATTCCCTCCACAAACATTTAATGGAGGTGCAAACAATAGGTAAATTATACATGATTAACTACTTAATATATATATTGGCCAAAGGAATAACTTTCCAAATCCTCAACATAGTGGCTAGTGAAGAAAATAAAGTGTAAAACTATTATCCTCACCTCACTTTGGAGGCTAATATATAACACTTTATGAGGGTCAACATTGAATTCATCTATTACATCATAATAATGTTTAACAAGGATCTTGAGAAGAATATATTCTCTAATGTAG
This sequence comes from Torreya grandis, assembly GCA_037957365.1. NCBI lineage: Eukaryota > Viridiplantae > Streptophyta > Pinopsida > Cupressales > Taxaceae > Torreya > Torreya grandis. The sequence goes on along the minus strand of JARHVA010001680.1, from coordinate 1,993,866 downwards.
CTACTACAGATATCACCTCGTGAGGTTCCTACTTAATCCAATTTCCCACCTACTTCTACATCAAGGTATACTGATTCAGTGGCTTCCCTTACACTCTTCCAAGATATGTGAGTGATAAGTGGGTATTGATGGAGCTAGTGAGACAACTTGTTGAGACTCACAAGCTACTATCTAGCAAAAAAAATTTGAGAATTAATTTCCCAAATAACATAGGTAGACACACATGCCCCTCCTTAACAAAATCCAAGTGTGTCGATATAGAAATGGCATAGATGACCCTGAGGGATTTAGAGGTGAGATAATTCTATGATGTTCATGGCAACATCACCAACACATTAGGATTCTCCACATATTCCCATGTTCCCTACTTTTAACATTATTGGGAAGGTTTGGATGATGAAGAGGAGGTTACATTGAGGAAATATTTTAGAATGACCTTGGATTAGGTCAAAGCATTTGATTGAGCAAAATTCCTCAAGGATTTGGTGAATGATGAGTCCTTGATAGACAAGATCTACTATAAATAGATCATTACTCAACCCCTTCCAGCAATAAGGTGGTCTATCCTTGAATATTTTTCTCTTGTAGATAGAAATATAGATGTGATTATCAAAACACTCAATTGGATCAAGAGTAAAGGGGTCCAAGTGACCAAAGATATAGTATCATAGAGAAAATACTAAAGCTCAAGGAATAAGGATTTCTTCCATTATCAAAGGGTCCCAATGGTACAACAAGAGAATAATCAGATAGGCCAGTGATCTCCCATATGAAGAAGAATAAATTTAAGGCCAAGTAGGGTAAGTACAGAAAATATGGAGTAGTATAAAATCAACTGATCATTATTTTTTTTTAGTACACAATTTCAATTAAAGCATCCATAGCTTCAACCCCTATATTAGTCCTAGTGAGAACTCCCATCTCAGTGATTCATCCCCAAACTATCTCTATTATTATTTTAGATCCAACACCTCCTCCTCATATCTCCACTCCTCCTTCACTCCAAGTGACTCCACCCTCCATTCCCATTAACTTAAATACAATAATAAGTCCATTAAAAATAGTGAAATCAAGTTAAGTGGACACTTAGGTTCCCTTTTCAGTGGGTACTCAAGTTTCCATCTTCCTAAAATTTCACTCCCTCCTTTCATAATTCCTTCCATTCCATCCCCATTAATCACTAACATACCTAGTAGTATATAACCACATATTTAGTTATTTTGACTTTGATCCCACTAACCATCCCAACTCTTGGGAAAAGTAATGATTCACCTTGATCCCATTTCATCTTCCCTACTTTAACACCACTAATTATCCCTACCAAATTTATTGACTCATTTGATGCTTTGGCCTCCACCCTTCCACCAATCCCCAATTTTCAAATTCCTATGTCTACTCCCCCATTAATATCACTTCCATCTCCTATACCCCTAGTATACACATCTATTCTCATTTCCCCTACCTCTTCCACTTTCATAGTAAATCCAACCCCTTTAATGGAGATAAGCAAGGATAAATCCATTGATGCAAATGTGGAATTTTATCCTACACATGGAGAAGAAATTGCATAGATATATAACAATTAATTAATGTCAACATCAGTCTAGGATATGACACTTATCACTATGTGTAATGGTGCTACATCTTTAGATGCAGATTATCAAGTGACATTGTCTACATAGTAGGATGTTACACCTTCTTGGTTAACACAAATAGTGTGTAAGAAATATAAGAAAATGGTGTCCCCTAGTACATTAGATTTTGGTCTTTTAGATATATGAAAAAAATCTAAAACTACTTCCAAGACCTTCTCAAGAATATTATGTGACTTAGTAGGGGAAATATATGTATAGATAATAATCCCCATAATAGACAAATATAAATAAGAAATAGTGGTGGGGTACTATTAAGTATCAAAGGTTCATCTTGGATGTCTTATGAGTGAGAGGTTAAAACATGACATTTAATCCAACATCAGTTCCCTCTTTGATAAAATTGATAGTGAAAAGGTCACTAAGGATGAGCTAAATAACAAGTTTGAACAACTTATGACTGCATTTGAGAGATTCATAGAGCCCATTATTCAGTCATCATAACTTGAACCATCATAACCAGTCACCCAAATCATAGATCAAGTAACACTTGATGTGATGAAAAAAAATTCTAGTATGGAGAGGGCCACCAAGGAATGGGTAGAAGAACTCATCTCCAAAGGTAAAAACATTATTGATATAATAATGCATTACGATGAAATTTTGAGAGAGAAGGGTAGCCTTGAGAGAATTTCTTAGCAAATATGAAGGAGAGATAGTAATCTTGAATCTTTTATATCGTAAAGTCATAGTTGTGGACTCAATTGACAAAGACATCATCTTTGTGGAAAACATTCTGAAAAATAATGGAGAGAAAGAGGAATTATATAGAGTTGTTCACTTTAAAATGAAAATGCTTATAAATATTTCTCATAAGGCCAAATTTACCCATGTTAAGGCCACTAACATGCTATATGGCATGGAATATTTGTTGAATAAAGTGTCATATCAGCTAATGGATTATGAAGATAACCTCCTTTTAGTAAAATAGGTTTAGAATAAATTCAAATAAGTTATCAAAAAGGAGTTTTCACAAAATATAGTCTTTACCTTAATCTCTATCCACCATTACATCAAATATCTTAACACGTTAGATCATATGGGTAAAGATATTCAAGAATATATAACTTTGAGGAGGGAAATTTTCAATACATTGGTAGATTGTGAGATCACCAACCTCTACTCCTTTGGCCTAGATGAGGATAGAATCTAATATATCTTCAAGGATTTTGATGAATATGTTGAGAAATTAAAAGCTCAAAAAGATAGAGTTAGAAGAAGTGTTGGAAATAGATTAATTCTTTCTATTTAAATATTCCTTGAATTTTTTATTTTCATTATTTTAAAACTATTTTAAAGTTGTAAAAACATATCTTGTAAATTGAAACTATATTTTTTATGTCTCTTTTTGAGAAATAACCATGTTTATTTTACACTTTCTATTTTGATAGGTTGGAGATTGTATAAAGTGATCTTGTAAATTACTCTTTTAATTTTGACAATTTTTAATTACTTGAGTTTTAAAAGCACATATTAGGGTTATGCAAAAAATTAACTTAAATTATTTTAAAGTTATCTTTTATTCTAAAATGAGTTTCACTTTGGCACCCCATTTGCATGAAGAGCCATTGCAGTTGCATGAAGGAGACCAAGGGAATTTTATGAAGGTTTCTTAAGTTCTATCCATGAATCTACCAACTAAATATCACATATAGCTATTGCATGATCATTTTTCCATCTTTTTCAGTACATCAAGGATGTCATGATTTTTGTACATCATGCCTCTCTTCATGGAGTTTTTAGATTTCTATGTTCCTCTGCTAGGTTTTGGAGTTTTTGTTAACTTCATCTCATTTATGATATATTTTATATAAATATGGATAATATGGAATTTCCTATCTGATATTTTTGATTTTATAAACATTATTCTACATTTTGAATAACTATTCTACATTTTGTAACCTAGACAATGAGAAATAATTGAAGATTTGTCTTTCTTATCTAAGAAATCTCTATGTATGCAAATTTATTTGAAAGTTTGTGGATGTTTCAAATCTTATTTTCAATCACAAATTTTCATTTGTGGTATTTAATACCCTTTTGGAAGATTGTTTGATTAAAATAAGAGAATCTTGTCCCTTTTATGAAAAATAGCAAATATTGCCTTTGATTTCCCATTTGCATGAGTTTGTGCTCCTAAAAATTTCAATCTATTTTTTATTTTATTATGTTCATTAAATAAATCATTAAAATACACTATAAAAATATTTGGTGCAATCACCATTTTAATTTTTTCAAATTTCATTCTCAAACTCTTTTCCTAGTCAAACCCTAGTTTTGGAACAAGAACACTAAAGGAATGAAATTTCTATAAAATTAGTATTTTATCAATTGCACCAAATTTAATGAAAGTAATAAATCATTCTCTATAATTTCACCTCAATACTCCAGTTTCCTATACCTTGGATGTGTTCCCATTATGTCATTATATTTTTCCATAACAAGCTACTACACCAAGAAATGAGTGCAAAATCTATGTGATAATAATTTTTGGCATGCCTAGTGGGACCTAAAAATTATAAAGGGATTGGATTAATTATCCATGAGCATTGTATAATCCTTGAATGAATTTAAAAATAACTTGGTGACACCACTGGCTTATAGATTCATAATTTTAGGGTTTACATATACTAAACAAACAAACAAGATCATCTACTAAAGGTAAAAGAGATGATTTTTTGGAATTATCATTTCCATCTAAAAAGAGGATCAAAATAAGTTTTACATTTCCATAGGGGATATCCTACAATTTTATTTGCATATCCTTCAAGTATTCCCCTAAGTTTCATACCTCCCATAATGGCTAAAAATTTGAAGTTCATAGTTTTTAGTGGAGGAAGTTCACTTCAATTAGCCTAGTATGATGATATACATACATCAGATTTAAAAAGATTTTCATAATTTACTAGTGAAACTTCCACCACTCTTATGGAACACATACAATATATGTTTAATATTTGTTTATTCCATAATGTGGTATAAGATAATGTTACAATCAGGATCCTAGTCTTTTCTTTCAAAGGTAAAGCCCTACAGTGGTATAAAGGTCCTCTTCCCAACTCCATATGAGTTTGGGATGACCTAGGCACTACACTATGCACTTAATTTGAAGACAAGAGTAACTACCTTTACCTAGTTCAAAAGTTAACTCTTATTGAACAGGCTACTCATGAGCACATGACTAATTTTAATTTACATTTTCAAAAGACATGGAATAGAATTTTAGTATTGGTCAATCCAAATCCAAATAATGCTTTCCTATATTAATTGAGATCCCTAAATAGTGCTATAACTATTATGATTTAATTAATTTATGGTATCACACTTCTTAATGCTTATGAAATTATAATAAGGGCATAAAATTATTTAATCAAAGTAGGAAAAATTTACCCAAGGCCATCAATGTCTCTATTTCCAAAAATACCTCCTATTCTACCACCTTCAATTTATCTAATTCCCACCACAATAAAAGCACCAAATTTAACTCCTACACCTACAAATTATTTATATTAGGTTAAGTCACCACTCAAGAGTATTAGTAATGAGTTAGTAGCAATGGAGAGGTAATAAACCCAAAACTACAAGACTTATCAATAGACTAACCCAACATATCAACCCAATAGGCATCTATAACAAGGTAATTCATAGCCACAAGATTAGAATATGTAAGCAAAACCACCAAACATCCCTATTCTACTTGCACTAGGTAATACCAAAGCTATTTTACCTATTCAAAATAAATTGGCATAGGAGTATGAATGGTGTTACCCTTTGTCTCAGCCACATAACCATAATAATTATCCTAATGGTGATATTATTCAAGCCTTAATGGTGAAAGGCATATAAAATACACAAGGACAATAAGAATAATCCGATTCCAAACAAGAAGGTACACAAGAACCTGCTGAAGGTGAGGCAACTCTTCTAAACTAGAAATAGGAAGAATTTTATGGTGTAAATCAAGAGGAGGTGTTGTTCAATGGTGGAGGTCTGGTGGTAGCCAATACATGTTTAAAGAAAAGATAAATATAAAGTGATAATCCCATTAGGGTGTAACAAGTTACAACTTCTAAAGGTTCATAATAACTAGCAAAGAGAAACATAGTACAAAGGCCACCCTTTGTACCTATGGGTCAGCCCAAAGCAAAAGTGCCAACTCTAAATCTCATGAAGGAAGATATAGCTCTCATAAAGGCACCTAAAAAGTTTTGTAATATACCTTTTAATATTTTTGAGTAGATGAACAAGAGCAATTTTAATGTTACTAGATGGGAAGCACTATCCATTCTCATGCAAAGGGTTTTACTACAAGAGGCTTTGAAAAACTTTCAGATAATAAACAAGCTTCTAACCAAAGGACTTAATGCTGTAGTTAATTTGTGTCAACCAAAAATTGACACTAAAATGAGAAAAAATTGTAATCCTACCCTTTTCTATATTTCACTTATAGTATGGAAGCATCTTGTTCATAATTGCATGATAGATTTAGGGGCTAGTAGTTTAATGATGCCCAATAAAATAGATGATACCCTTGGTATAAAATGTACACCTATCAATAATTGTGTGGTTTAATTGGATGGGACTATTGTTCAAATAATAGGAATAATAAATGGTCTAAACCTCACTATTCATTCTTGTTACAGCTTGTTAATTTCATAAGATATATTAATTATAGATCTCTCCCCTTATTTTTCCATTTGTCTTTCACTAGATTTCATAGCAAAAATTGGAGGATATCTATCTAAATATTGATATCACATGTTTCTTAAGATGAGATATGGAACAAGAGTAAAAATAAGAGTTGAATTAATCATAAAAGACCATATTGAACCATATAATCATATTTTGTGGACATGAACTATATACCATATGACCAGGAAGAGGAGATTGATCATGAAGTTAGAACACCTATAGAAGTGATTCTAAACACTCATATAGATGAATGGGGATCTACCTTTTAATTCAATCCTTATGACTATGTACAATAAATAGGGTTGGGTATATATTATATTCATGAAAATGATGCTATTATCCCAAACCTAGTAAAACTAGTTGAAGATCTTCAACGAATGTGGAAATCATTCTTCGATTATTTGAGAAGAAAAAATGGTGTAGGTCTATATATTATCTTGATATCCCCATAAAAGGAGATATATTTCTATTCTTTTAGAATTTAGTTTAGCTACACAAACATTATATCTAGATATGAAGCCTTGATTCAAGGTCTATAATTAGCCAAGGAGAGAGGTATAAAATCCCTAAAAATATTTAGTGGTAGTGAGTTGATTGTTCACCAAGTAAAATCTAAAAGCATAAATAATAAAAATTCACTAAGATCTTACAAACATAAAGTTTAAGACCTATTATAAGACTTTACCACTTTGAACATTCAAGTGGTAAAAAGAGCACAAAATAAATATATTAATCATATGGCCTTAGTAGACTCCCAATATAACCTACCTAAAGAAATAAAGAAGAAAAAAAACCAACATGTACGATTGATAGTAAGGCCATTTGTTCTTGATAATGCAACCAATTGGCAAGTCTTTGATAGTGATTAATAAATTATCTAATTTTTGAGAGAAGAAGTTGAATTCTCTGATAGGAACTAATCAAGACTCCAAGATCAATATGGATATCAAATCATCCATTTGAATATGAACAAACTACCTATGGGTTTGGTTACTATAGAAAACATCTTCAATTTAGATGATCAACTGGAACGCAAAAATAATAACATCATACTAAATGAAGAATATGTGAGCCATTGGACAATCTCATAAGGGAAATCATTGAAGATAGGAAAGGTATGCAATGATTCTAAAAAGAAATATTTTATTGAGTTGTGTCAAGATTTTGATGATAACTTCACTTGGAGTTATCATGATCTAAGAGGGTTTCACCCTAGAGTATCCCAACATATAATAAAACTTGATCTAAAAACCAAGCCCAATAGATAGAATCAAAGACTAATTAATCCGAAGATAAAACCCTTGATGAAGAGTGATTTATCCAAAATGATAGAATTTAACATCATCTTCCCCATTAAGCACTCATATTAGGTTGCTAATTTGGTCCCTGTAAGAAAGAAGAATGGTGAAATTATGATTTGTGTAGATTTTAGGGATATAAATAAATAATATCTAAAGGATCATTATCCCCTTTCCTATATGGATTAAATTTTCTAAACTATATCAGGATCTGAAAGGTTTTCTCTTCTACATAGTTATTCCAGTTATAACCAAATCTTGGTACAAGAATCAGACTAATTCATGACTACTTTCAACAAAAAATTAGGTATGAATGCATACAAAAAGATCAAATTCATTCTAATTAATATTGGTGCAACATTCCAAATATCCATGGATATGACTTTTAGAGGTTTGATAAATGAGATGATCCTAATATACATGGATGATATCACTATTTACTCAAAGCATGTTAATGCACACTTGGATCACCTTAGGAATTTTTTTTAAAGGTGTAGAGAATTTGGGGTATCCCTCAATCTAAAGAAGTGCATATTCACAGTTCATAAAGGAAAACTAATATGACACATTGTGTCAAGGAAGGTCTTGCAATAGACCCAAAAAGAATAAATGCTATATCTGAATTATCACTTCCAATCCATAAGAAAGGATTATAGAGTTTTCTTGGAAAAGTAAACTTCATAAGAAGACTTGTTCCAAATTTTTCCATTATGGCTAAACCCCTTACTATAATTCTCAAGAAGGGTATCATTTTTAGCTAGACATATGAGGGAAAAGACAGGTTTGAATCCATCAAACAAGAAAATTTCCTAGGATCCTACCTTAGTCAACCCCAATTAAAATAAATATTAAATTTTCTATTCTTTTTGAGGGGAAAGAAACATTTTAGCTATTCTAACTTATAAAAATAAATAATAATTATAATAGCCAATATCTTTCTTCAATCAATCCTTGAAGGATTATGAATAAAATTATAGTTTTGTGTAGAAATAAGTATATGCTATGATTAAATCTCTCAAAAAGTTCAGGCATATGCTCTCCAACAATAAAATTTATCTAATGGTAACTCACCAGAGTGTCAAGGAAATCCTACTGAGCTAGGAGATACATGAAAAAAGAACAGGATGGATCACAAAGGTCATGGAATATGATTTGGACATCAAAATCACAAATTTTGTAAAAGGGAAGGGATTGTGTAAATAACTAGCTTCTGATATCAAGACTGATGAAACAATATCTGAAATAGTATATTCTTAAAGTATACCTCAGATAACCAATCCACCTCTTTTCAATGGTTAGATCCATGACATGACCATTTTCTTACAGATTGGTGAGTACTTGTATCACTTTTAATGGTCTGAGAAAATGTATTTTAGACTCTAATCTATTCCATATGTTCTTTTTGATGGAATATTATTTAGAAAAGATATGAATAGAGTCATGTTAAGATGTATCGATCACAATCAAGTCCCCAATATTCTCAAATAATTTTAATATGGCCCATTGGGTGGACAATTAATGGGTAAGAAACTATGAGAAGTATGCTTACTTCATAGGTAAATAAATACTAGCGACTTTCCCCCTCAAACCAATTCAAGTAGATCAACCATTTGCTCAATGGGGATTAGATTTCATTATTATGATCAATCCAACATCGAGTACAAACCATAAATGGGTCCTCATAAAAATGGACTATTTCACAAGATGGACTAAAGTAGTTACACTAAAAGATGTCAGGGAGGCATCTATCTTGGAATTCATGGATGGCATAGTCTCAAGGTTTGGTTTTCATCACACCATTATCTTAGATAATACCAAAGCTTTTATGGGCACTCAAGAGAGTGAATGGGATATAAATCATAATGCATACTTGAGTAGTTATTCTAATCATTACCCTTCAATAATGGATTAATCAATTCTATGAACATTAACCTCATAAGAATTATCAAAATAATAATGGAGGATAACTAAAGGATATGGCACATAAAGTTGAAATCAACAGTATGAGTTGATAGGATCACCCCTAAGAGAGCCATTGGAAACTCCTCATTCATTTTGGTATACGAAAAGGAAGCTCAATTCCCACTATAAATTAAGTTACCATCTCTAGAGCTCAATTACCAATTGGATTTGATTGATAATGATGAAATGCAATTAAGATTGGCTAAACTCATGAAACTAGAATAAATCAAGAAAAAATCGATGAAAGTCTTAGAAGTAAATCAGGCTCAAATAAAGATGAATTTAGACAAATGGAATCTGATAAGAGCTTCAATGAAGGATACATGGTTCTCAAATGGGATGTAGATAAGGTTAAACTAGGCAAATAGACTAAGTTTGATGCAATATGGAGTAGTCAATATATTATAACTCAGCAAAAAAGAGCTAATGCATTCTAGATATCTAAGCTTGATGGATCATAAGTACCTATCCTAGCCAATGGGATATATCTCAAATCTTTCTTTTGAGATTGGAATTCTTCCAAAAAATATTTTTTTATATAATAGGGTTAGTCATGTTTTCTAAAATAAGTGATTTTGTACAAGTCAACTCATCATGAGTTTTTGTTTCCCTAGTTTTTTCTATTTTTCACTATTTTCTTCTTGTTTAGGCAAATCCTAGTTTTTTATTCACCAGTTAAAGTGTGTTAAGTTTAAAATGAATCCATGCCAAATGAACTAGAAGGATACTGGAAAGAAAGAAACTAACTAGCAAGAAATCGCCCCATAGAGGTTGCCAAAAATGTTGATATTTTTGACCCAAAAATATAAAAATGTCAAGTACCCTAAGGGAAACCCCCTAATTTTTTGGAAAATTACCTTGAATTGACCTAAATCACACATTTCCTTTGTATTATAGAATCCATAACTTTGTATATAATTTTTAAATTGCATCCTGAGCTTAAAATACTACAATACATTAGCCGATAGAATATATAGATCTTACTACAATTTAAAATTTACAATTTTCAAAATTTCAAATTGTAGCTAGACCTCCAGATCTTGTAATACACTAACTGACATAAACTAGAAACCCACTTGTAAATTACAATTTGCAAAATTGAAAATTTAAAGTGGAGTTTTAGTTCTCATAAACCAAGTACCATATGGAAAATGGAACTCAAACTATATTTTACAATTTTGCAAACTTATAAATTGCACTTGGAGTTCTACTTCCCTCAAAACACTCTATCTAAAATTTGGAACTCAAAGAGCAATTTAAAATATTACAAATTACAATTCAAGTTTTGCTTCTACCAACAACCTAGCCATATAATCTAGAACTCTAAGTGAAATTTGTAATTTTTCAAAATTTCAAATTATTATTGGAGTTTTGTCTTCCGATTTTCAAATAGGTCAAAATATCCTTACCCGTGGAATCAAGAAGTCAACATGTGATTTGAAAAATTACAAAATTACTTGGAGACTTCAAAGTTATACCACCCACTACCATTAAAGTATTAATTTCATGGGGGCCTATATAAGCATGGAATTAGGGCTGGATTAGTTAGTTTTTAATCTTATTAATTATGTTTCATCTCCTACCTTAAATTGTGAATTCAAACTCAATCCATGACTATGAAGCAAACAATGACCTCGAGCCACGATTGTAAGCCATGCCTCAAACCTCATGCCATAACCTATTCCAACCTTGCACAATATTATTTGAATCCCTTACATTTTTTCAATCTATAATTTCCTGTAATCACTCTTGCTTTGTTTTTTTCTTGTAATTCATTTTAAGGAGCTAGTCATTTTTAAGAATTTTATTCCTTCCTTATTCTAGCATCATTAGGGTTTTTCATCTAGTGGTGTTGCAAAGAGTTTATTAATTTTTACTCTAAGAGTTATCAAAGATTTTTTCATCTTGATAAAATATAGGGTTCCTAATTCAAATGATAAAATATACCTTGTGTTTATAAATTATAAACTAAGTGAATATTTTTATGTATATCCCCAAAAAATAGCTAGGAATATTCCTTGTTTGATCTTTCCAAGTCCCTACAGAATTTCAACCTGCAACATGCACTTACCTTCTCTATGATATTTTCCATTATTTAAAACACCTCCCATTCCCATGGGATTTAAACCTAAAAAATACAAAATATTACCCTATGGACAATCATATTGCTCAGAATAACTCCAACTTTCATGAATATTTGACCTACAATTTACACTTCCAATCTCCACTAGAGATTTCAACCTGATTTTAAAGTTACACTTTCACGCCAACTTCTTACCTACTTAGAACACCTCTAATATCCATAAAATATTTTTCTTGATTCTAGAACCTACAAATCCTACAAACTTTACAGTTAGATTTCCCTCAATAATCTCTCTAGAATCCATGTCTAGGAAAGAGATGATTTTTAAGTCAAAGGGATCCAATATAACTCTCAGTATGGAATCAAACACCACTAAGATTATAAATATATACCTAGGTCACATTGACCTATGTGACTTCTAGACTAGGATAAATGCATAATTCATGAATGATTGGATCTAGAGTATCTATGACTCAAGAATAACCCAAACAAAATCTTTCTCCCTAAGGTGTAAATCCCTAAGATAGTACTCAAAATGGCTCAAAATTATGATTCTAACAAGAGATAGGTCTTGAAAAATAATAGGGAAAAGATTCTAAATCTAGACCTATATTTTATTGATTTAGTGTTTTTATAATAGAATTTGAGAGTTATGTAGACATAACTCCAGTAACATCTAAGAAATTCTTTCAAGATAATAACTTGGAATGCCAGAGAGTGATGAATAAATAATCGCTGAAAATTACTAAGGCTACCTTAACTAGATTTCCAAATACATTGGAAATAATTGAATTCAATGATGAAGTTGGGGACATTTTTATATTATTGCATAAGATCACTATTAGTCCTGATGAAAAGAGATTCTAGAAGTGGATGTAATAGTGCATATGGGTGATCTATCAGAGTAAACAATATATCCATTGGGCCTAGATAATTAGTGACTCCCTCCATAAGAATTTGATGGAGGTGAAAATAATAGGTAAAATTTACATGACTAGATACTTAGTATATATATTGGCTAAAGGAAGATCTTTCCTAGGCCTCAACACAATGGCTAGTGAAGTAAATAAAGTGTATAACTATTATCCTAACCTCACTTTAGAGGCCAATAGATAACACTTTAAGAGGGTCAACGATACATTCATATATTACATCATAATAATGTTTGATAAGGAGCTTGAGAAAAAGATATTATCTAATGTAGATAGTATAGAGATCACCCAATGGGGTTGTTATTGTTGGAGGTTTAGATTAAAAACTAGCTAAGCAAATGATTGTTTAGGTATTCTTACTCAAACATAGTCCAACATGGTAGTGACCCTATGCTGTGGGTCACCTAATCTTGGGTTAGACCTCTTGGAATTTTAATGAGGCTAGCTCCTCTGATGCATCACTTATCTCATTTACACTAAGACCTACTCATTATTGGGGAAAATGGAGAGAAAGATAATTGAAAGGTAAATATAAGATACTTTTGGTGATGCACCTAAATTTATTATTAATCCACTCTGCTTGAACCTCTACAAACACTAATGAGACAAGTAAAAGACTGAATCTACAACCCAAAATGTTTGTTATGCATTAGTATTTCATGTAGAGGTTCACCAAGTGATCAAAATCTGAGAGAAGTGATGGTGAGGCTCAATTTAAGTAACTAACTAGTCAAAATATCAACATGATAGCTTAAATCAAATAGCATCAAACACTAAAAGTGAGTTGCATGACAAGATGAACTAGTAGCTAGGTGAGATTGGGACTTGATAAGGAAGATATGTTTACCACATATGCAAATCAAACTAATATAAACACACTATACCAGAATAATGAAATCTAAAAATACTCTTTTATTCATCTCAAGAGGTTTCAATGATAAATCTTGGTAGAGTATAGTCATGCCCAAGAGGGGGATACATTTTAAGGATCAAAAGCTTGTGTATATAGAAAAATGAGAATGAAAGAGATGGGGAACATGCATGGGAGAATGGAAAAGGAATGATTAATGATCAAAAAATGTGGTGGTAGTTCATTGGTTACTTTTTATATGCATGCCTTCTTCCAATAAATACTAATCCCTTATCAACAAGATAACATCTATATACTCCAATAGTCTTAAGTTATTCTCATTAGATGAGAGATTAACTAAAAGATAAGAATCAATTTTACATGATGAATCATGATTATTTCAAGGAGAAAATATCTCCAAAGGATCTAATCAATATTGAATGCTCTAACTACTTTTCTAATCCCTCAATCTTCTGTGTGAACTTTTCCACACTTTCCACTTGGCTTCATTATGAGGATAAGGTTCTCATATTCTTGGTCCTAACAAAACCATGTCTATATCTATTGCAGGTGGTTGTATGATCCTAAATTATGGATGATTTGACTATCATATTTGTATCTTAGTGTGATATTTACTATAAATCCTAAACATTAATATAATATATACTAAAAACCAATCTACTTTATTATTTTTAGATAGTCAATGCCTCCACCTTGACACATCTATATCGATTGAATAGTTATTATCCCACCTTGATCTATATTAGGTTAAAAAGGACCTATTGTGTCTCTATGTATCATAAAATCCAAACTTAGTTTCATATCTATATATCCTTTGAATAATGGTGAACATGATCATGAAAGGATACTACAACTTCAAAAGACTAGGTTTGTAGGTCTAAAAACCCTCGAACCTGGAGCCTATCTGAGATTTAATGATGTTCTCAATCTCAAAATGTTTATTTTAACTCCATCTAGATCATTCTTAGATCTCTATTCTAATTATTTATGTACTTGAGTGATGAAATAATTTGATCCTATGCGTCTACCATATGGCATCATCTTGAGCTCCTTGACCTTTTGACTATATTCACATCATAGATATCCCTTGGTATGAAGGAATGTGAGCTATTAGATCTACTTTGAACTTATCAACCTTTACCTAAATCATAAAATTATGCCACATGGTGGCCTCAAATTTTATCTAATCCCCTTAACTTTTCCAACCATGATCCACACTATTATATCTTACCTATATGATTGAATATTAACCATTGATTTTCCTTCATTTGAAAATAAATGTCTACTTCATGAGGCTTAATTTTGATGTCCATGTGCCCATAATTTACATATGCATGACCATCACTAACATCCATGCACTTGTCATTAATTTTTATGCAACCATTACTAATGTCCAAATACCCATCATACTTTAAACCCTAAATGGTTACTTAAAATGGCTTTATTTTTATGTGTGTATGAATGTCTTACTCTACTCGATCAACTTTGAAAGCTTGTATCTTGAGATAGAGAACTCATCAAAACATGAAATTTATAGAGGGTCTTCTTAGCATGAAATACATCATGTTTATTCAATTTTTTGGTTTTGAGAGGTCTCCCAAGTGCATCTATAAAATGTGAAACCATCTCATTTCATTCATTTATGTATGACATCCTAGTGATGGTTTGGTCTTTCAAAGATTAGACAAGTCATTTGATCATTCAATCAATCAAGATCTTTCCTCATATATTCAATCTAGGTAAAAGCTTGGTATGTGGGCCAAAATGGGCCAAAATATTTGGCAACTCAACTAGGAAGCATGCCTATTATGCTTAAGAACCCAGATCATTTATCTTGACTAGCACATTGGGCATGAAGTCTCCTCTCTAGTTCAATAATTTGATCTAAATATAAAATTGAATGCCCCTCTAGATAACCTATATTGAAACAAATATGGACCAAAAGGGAGGAAAACAACACAAATTCCCTAAGACACTTATTGAATGGAATCACAAAATAGAAGGGAAAATAATCTAATAAAGTAAAGACTACTAACCTAATTACTCAGACAAAATTTGGAGGAAAATAGATAACTAATTATGTAAAAGGAACCCCATTAACTAAGACAAAGCATGATCCACCTAGATCAAAAATAAAATTTATAGAATCTCTAGGGGAATGACATATCACATGTTCCTTTACAAGCCTGGTGGTTGAGGAAGCAAGTCTCTTCTTTTCCAACTCCTTTGGCATACTCATATGTGGAATGATAGGGGCAAAATAACATCCAATGTAAAATTACTCACTTAATGAATCTTCCTCCTTACTAATATCCAACTAAAATTAGTGTCTCAAAGGATAACCATCTTGTAGTGGCAATCTTACTAATATCCCCTAGCTTAGATTCAAGTTCCATTCCTTCACAATCTGGTTGACTAGGATAAGCACCGAATAGACTTGTATTATCTTTTAGAAGTATACCCCTATCTATAGGCCTACCAAGGATCTGGTATCCAATTTTAAATATTTAAAATAGGTCCATGTCTATAGTGAACTCTTGAGTTGGTAGTATTGGAGGACTTCCCACTCTATGCTCTTTTATTTAATTGACAAGGCTACTTTCTTTGACTACAAATAGACCACATTCCTCCTAGAGAAGAGTATATCCTACTCCCAAAAATTAAAACAAGTATTCTAATGGGACTTTTGGATTATCGGTGACCTTTTATCAGCCCAAAAATTCTTCAATTTGATCAGATATTATATCCATTTCTTGATCCTCTATATAAGATGACAACTCATCTAAGGAGTTGATAGCATCAACTTCTTAATTCTCAACATAAGGTGGTAGTTCTATTTCCTCCTCATTGAAGGTAGAAATTCAAGACAACCCTAGTTATGATGTAACTTTTCTCACCAAATCTTGTACCCTAGAAGAAGTTGTTCAAGCTTTTTCTAAATTTGGGTAACATGAGAACATTTATAGGTATGTGGGTGTACATATATTAGAAATGAGCCCCTAGATTTAAGGGATAGTTCCTTGAATATATAGTATAATGATTATCACTTAAACTACTATTTAGTTATTGGGAAAAGAGTTAGATCATGTATAAATTGAACCTATTATAAAATAAGGTGATGCACCAAAATGTCTTCCATGTGACCATCATATTTTTAACATAATCAAACAAGGCATACAAACTAGTATCTAAGTCTTAATGGTTTATAACATGAGCATTTAAATATAGAGGTGAGATGTGAGTAGAAACATAAGGAAAATGAATTATAGGGTAGACTACACACTCCAAGGATAATTATACACTTGAAAAATATTTACACACTAGACTACACTCTATATGACCTGTTAGAATAGGAATTATTATTTAAACATGAAAGGATAAGGCAAGGAAGGATAGAGAATTATAAATTCTAATCACCATAAATCACTTGAAGACTTAGACAATTGTTGAAAACTCATAAATAGACTTGCATTAATGTTCAAAGTAAAAATATGACATCAATCTAGCAAGGCTTCACCATACATGGTGTGATCTCTTAAAATGGCCAAAATGGTAGCTATTTATATAATTTGATAGAGAGAATAAATAAAAGGGAAGTTCTAAGGGGAATCAAATTAGTTCAACCTCATTTGAACCATCATTACAAATGTGTCTACCAGTATGTTTCTTTAGAACCTCCTAATTGATCTCGGTCATTTCAAGTAGTTTCAATTGTTCATTATTCCTTCACTCATGCTCCATATAGTTTCAATGATAGGATCAAATGGTTTTTATCTAAGCTCTAAAATCAATGCAATTACAATAATCAAATCTATCTATTAGAAATTTATCCTAGTGCTAATTGATCCAAATTGGTTTGTTGTGGCATGCATAATGGAAAGAAGGGGTCATTTTCATGTAGTTGATCTTGGAGATGAAATTATTTGGGTCTACATATATTCCTTCATGGAATAATTTACAATGTTAGTTCTTATTCCAACCGGATCATGCTTTAACTTGCCCCCATACTCATAGGTCGACTATACATGGAAAACCAATCATAGACTATTAGTTTTCCTATAGTTTCTATATTAATATGAACCTATAGACAATATAGCCTATTTTCTAGATCCCAATAGGTCCATAAAAACTAATTTATCTTTGCAAGAACTAAAATTTATGATATACATGAATCCTTCTAAAATTGGCAAACACAATTGAAAAGATAACTCTATTTGATACAAATTTACAAACTAGAGGTCCATATTTAGCCTTAATGGTGGTCTTTCATGTTATTTATCACCTTGGTTGCATTAATGTATCCATTTAATGGTGTTGGATCAAGCTTTAATAGTGATAAGATGATCCTGCAAGACCTATTTGCTTTTATTGAAAATGGTTTCTTAATTTCCATCGACAATCTTATGCTCATATTTATTTTAATTGGCTATCAATATCTAACTCAACCTATTAACATATTGATGAATCTCACACTGTTGATCCTTCTTGATATGAATTACTATGAATCATTGATCTTGCCTTTGACTTGTCAACTCTGTCCAAGCTTGTGCCATGTGGCAACCTCACATTTGATTTTAGGATCCTACTATTAGTCTTTTATATCATGTGCTTATGCCACATGTCAATCTCTCAATATCCTTGACTATTTGACTCATATTATACCATTGGATCAAGATGTACAATGCAACATGGACCATTAGATCTACTGAGACCCACTATTTGAAAACTAATAGTCATTTCATGAGATTAAATTTGACATCTATACTCCTGTTAAATGACATTTATGATCCCGTGATTTATTTTTGTGTGACCATCAAATTGAAGCTCATAATCATTTGTTTTATTCAATATTAAACTTAAAATTAGTGTGAACCTCTTATTTTATAGCTCCATCTTTAGAAGATTATAACTTGAGCCAAAAAGCTCACATAGATTTGAAACTTTCAGAGTATGTTCCCAACATTTAGAAATACTTGGTGCTACAATCATCTGGATCATGGGTAATTCTTGAGTGTATATAAAAAATACACAAAAGATCTAGTTCTTTCATTCCTAAATGATGTCTTGGATGGCCTGGCCCCTTGGACTCAACAAGTTAAACATTGATGGATTAGATCTTGAGATGGAAGACTCATCGAGATATGAAACTTGTAAAATATGATCTTGGTATGTATAGCATTGATCACACATTATTTGATGGTCATGTAAGGCATGATGATCATGTTTAAACATTTCACAAGGAAGATGTTCCATTTTAGTTTCCATGTGATGCCCTGATGATGGTTTGGATTCACAAAGCTTATTCTTGAGCTACTACTTGATCTTTGAAATATCAAATGAATTAATTGAGGCATAAGAGAATATGTTCCATGATCTAACTACATTTATCACTATGAAGACCTTCCACCTACATATATGACCCTAAAATGACCCCTAAGATATCAAATGGCATAAGGATTGAGTTAGACCATGACCAAAGCTAGAATGACATATGAAATGACATCAATTAAACTACAATCATGCCCTATGGCATTATAAAAATACCCTATAAAATATTTTGACTATAGGTGGTTGACCCATTTTGGACTAAGGTAAAAATGGTCAACATTCTTATTGATTTCCTAAAGGTGGCATGGTTGTTATGCCATGACAATTTACCTAATCCTATACATTGGGTTATAGAGTCATAATTATAATAGGTTTGACACACAAAATGCCTTGAATAGTAGATGAAACACAAAAATAAATAAAAATAACAAAACACAAATCAAGAAACTAAGAAAAAACACACATGTGCTTCAAGAGCACTTATTATAACACAACACACACAACAAAGGAAACACACCCATGTTCTAATATTTACAAAATAGACCTTCAAATCTGAATATCAGGCTTTCAAATGTATCACATTAACATGTATATGTAGCTCTTCTCAATTAATCCTTGTAAATTGAAAATATTTACTTTGCTTTCTCTTGATGATGATATACAGTCCACTCCATAAGGTATCAATTTTAGTATGTCCCCTAGTTTTGCTCTATATTCATCACATTTCAAGATTATGTCACCTTCTTAAAATCATCTTGGAGTTGCCTTCTTGTCAAAATAAATCTTCATTAGTATTTGGTGATGGTCCATAGCTTGTTGATATTTATCTCTAGTCTCTTGAAACTCCATTAATTATTTCAATCTCACCTCCATTACAGTGTTCTCAAAAAACTCTAGTTGATATTATAACTCTAAGCTATGCAACTCTTGAGAAATATAAAACCTAGCTTCCCTTCTATAGATAAGCATATAAGGATAATTCCCTATTTACCTCTTAGGAGTTCTCCTATTATCCCATAAGGCTATCTTCAATTTGGTGTGCCATGTTATTTGGCTATGCTCAAAGTTTATCTTGTTGATTATAATTAGATTTTTGTTAGTAGATTCAACCAACCCATTACCTTAAGGGTAATAATTAAATGAAGTGCTCAAGAATATACATTACTATTTTCCCAATAAATTATCTTAACACCCATAAAAGAAAGAGAATTATCTGAAATAATAGTAAAAGGGGTACCAAACCTTGTTATGATGATCTCATATAACTCCAAGATATCACTCTAGTTATCTTCCTTCAATGCTACTACCTCAACACATCTTGTAAAATAGTCAGTTGTTGTCGGTATCCATTTGTGACTAGTACTTGATGTGGGATTTATCATGCCAATAAAATTATGACCCTATTTCATGAATGGTTGGTCTACTTTGATAGTCTTTAAAGGAAGAGTTGCAATCTTATGCTTTCCTACAAAGAAATCACATTGTCCACATCTTCTCACCCAAGCATGGAAATATTTGAAGTGGTTAGGATAATAATAACCTACCCTTATGATCTTGGAATCTATGGTTCTTGGAGATAAATGACATTCTATTGTCCTATCTTGAAAATTATGAAGAAATACTCCAAAATGATTATTATCAATGCATCTCAATAGAATTCCATTGACATCCCTCATAAAAATCACACCATCCACAAGATAAAAGGGAATAGATTAGAATATAAAATATTGCCTTTGTGATATATTATTATCATTAGGACACTCATCATTTTGAAGAAATATGATCACATCTTGTGTCCAAATTTATGAAGGCAATGAATTAGATGATTGGGAACCATCATGATTGACTAGAGCCTCTTCCTTTGACTCATGATGATCTAAAGCTATATGTTCACAAAGGTGTTTACCACTTACCAATTTTATATAAACATCATACTCCATTACCTTAGTGATCCACCCTACCCTCTTTCCACTAAGATCTTTGCTTAAAATAAACTCCTTGGTGTTAGGATGAGAGAAAATAACATGAATCTTATTATTTGAAACCATATGTCTAAACTTATTTAGTCCTCTTATAATATTAAGGACATATTTATCCATAAATGTGTACTTGACTTCATAATCTTATAATAATTGACTAAAGAATGTAATTTGATGCTCCACACCCTCATCATTCTTTTGCATAAACATAATTGAGATAGTATCAAGGTTAGAAAATGAATACAACTTGAAGTATTTAGTAAAATTAGTATTCACAAGAGTAGGAGCTTCTACAATTGCTTTCTTTATGTCTTCAAAACTTCTCTTACCCTCTTTGGTCCAAGAAAAGACTTGGTTCTTCCTGAGCATAGCTGTGATAGGTTTTACCATAGATGCAAAACCAAGTATGAACCTCCTTACAAAATTTATCTTGCCTAAGAAAATTTTAAGAAATTAATTATTAAAGGGAAATGATAAGCCTAGAATATCCTTTATTCTCTCAAGATTAATAGTCAAACCATCTATGGAAATAATATGTCTTAAGAGATTACCTTCATGAATAACCAATTTTTAATTCTTTGGATTAAGAGATACTCCGTACTACCTAAATATTTCAAACACTTACCTCAAGTATTACATGTGTTTATTATAATCTTTAAAAAGTACTATTATATCATCTAGGTAAAATGATAGCATCTCATTGATCAAACCTTTCAAGGCCATATCCATTGCTCTTTGAAAAGTGGCACCAAAATTAGACATACCAAAAGGCATATTTATATAATAAAAAGTACCTCATTTAGTAGTGAAGGATTTCTTAAAATTATCATCCTAATTTACTAATATTTAATTATAGTCTGAATATCCATCTAGAAGAGAAAAATGTTGAGAACTTGAAACCATTTGCAAGATCTACTCTATGGAGGGTAGAGGATATTGATCTTTGAGTGACACTCTATTAAAAACCATAAAATATACACATATTCTTATATACCCATTCTTATTTCTAATAGGCATAAGGTTAGCTACCCATGTTGCTAGAAAATTGAGCCTCATTTTGCTAGAAACATGTAATGTGTTTGTCACTGTTAGACACTTTCCAAGAAAATTAATTATTAAGTATAGAAGGTCTGATAATGAGTTTAATATGAGATGTTTTTTCCATTCTCCTTTATGGTAGTTAGAGTATCAAATTGAGCTCTTATGGTAGCTAGTCTATCAACATGACTATTTTTCTCCCTTGGGACTAATTGTATATTGAATGCATTGAAGTCTTCAAGAAACTCCTATACCCTATGCCATATGAATTAAGCAAAGGGTTATTGATAGAAACCACATTCCTTACCTGATGCAAAACTAATTCACTATCTCTGTACACTTACAAGTTCCTTTTCTCCTTGCCCATTGAAGGCCATGAATCAAACCTTCATACTCAACCACATTACAAGTACAACTAAAATGAAATATGTATGAAGTATAATAATATTGTTTAGATGGAAAAGAAAACATAAAACCATACCTTCCACAAAATTTACTTCTTGAACCATAAAAAACATCTTCCATAGCTCATCATCTTTACCCTCTTCCCTGGTAAGTAGAGGTGTCAGTACTCCTTCATGTATATAATATACTCATAGATTAGTTTCCTTTATGAGAGCATAAGAATAATTATCATAATTTTTAGTACCATATATCACCAAGAAACAAATATGAAATGCCCTAAATCTTGGAGGAAGTAATATCATCTAGAATATAACCCTTTTCTTCATGCACAACACAATTCAAACTAGAACTTGTCTCAATTTAAGGTTCTATATGAAACCTTGCAAGAGTTTGTGTCCTAATTATCACCTTGGCCCCATAACCTATTTTAATGGCAAATAAATACTAGTAATATTATATATATTCACCTATCTTGGCTATGAAGTCCCTTGATAGGTAGATTACAAAGTGGGCTAGGAGATTAACCACAACTATGTCTTGAAAGATAGGAAAACTAGGACAATCATGCAAGAAAACCTTCAAGCCTTTTATCAGTACCAATATCTTGGTAGGTGTACCATATAGTTAATAAGTATCCCTTTTCTATTTGTCTCATATTTTTAGCCCAATTTTTTATCTATATCTTTAGGCATGACAAAAGTAGAAGCTCCATTATTGACTATGTAATTATGTACCAACTTATCACCTATAATGAGCATGAGGTAAAATGGTGGAGGTTTATCAACCATAGTGGATGGTTTAAATATATTACTAGGAGAATGTACAATATAAACATTTCCATAAATTTAATTTGAGGGTGAGACACTAATAGGGATAGTAAATAACTGCTTTTGTAGGAGTTCTTTTTGACTAGGCATATGAATAACCTCCCAAATGGAAATGGATGTTTTATTATTCTTAAAAGAATATAAAATTTTTAAAGAAACCATACCTACTTTCTCTTTGGCTCTTGTAGGTAAAGGATTACTTGGATCTTGAGTAATAGGAGTAGACCTTAACATATTTTGACTTGATGGAGTTGTAAAATTTTTTGGAACTATCACACTTACAGTTGTGTCCTTTTTCCTTATAGGAGGATTGGTTGAGCTTTTGGGAATGATATTTCCACCTCCTAGAGACTTACTCTTGGCCCTTGTATTTTATATGATAGAGGCTCCTTTATTTAACACAAAAGTGTCTTTAACCAAAAAGTTGGTGAATATCTCTCCTTGAGGTTACCAATCCTCATTAGCTTACATCATCACCTCATCCTCATTTGATAATAGGGGAGTAACTACTTCTTGATCCACCAAAGCTTGATATTGATTCTCATTGGAATACTTAAATTGGTCTTGATTCTAATCATATCCCCATACCAAATTGCTATGAACTGGTACCATCTCCCTTTCATTGGTGATAGAGTTAGGATTACATGCATTAGCAGGCTTGTTGGGGTTAGACTACCATTAGAAACTTCCTCTTCCATATTGATTACCATATTGTTTTTTATAATGTTATGAATGTTGATTGATAACTTGTTTCATATTAGCTTACCTTTTTTAAGCCTCTAATACTAGGAACTCTACTTTCTAATCAACATTATTTTTTTCTTGCCTAGGAGCAACCTTAGTTTTGTTGTTGGAATTAAGAATCTGAGCCATTTATAGAGTACTAATAGAAGTATGAGATAAAATATGCATAAACATCTTAGGTCATAATCTTCTATCTTTGATGAAATTATTTTTGGATTTGATATCAAGTCCATATGCTTCAGGGAGGGTGGGACCACCTATGGATTGAAGCATGATGGTAATTTCAATCTAAATGTATTTTAAGTAGGTAGGGAACACAAAGCTATCTTGTGGTCTCATGGGAAGAGGCAACCTATGCCAAGTCTTTTGAAAACTTTCATTAAAATCATGCATTATTTCTTTGGATCCCATTTTTATCACATTGATCTGATGTATAAGAGAGGTATGGTCACTTCAATTTTTAAATCTAGAGGTCCACAATACTCCAAACTCATCCCCTGTTGTGATGCATCCACCTTCTATATTATTATACCAATAAAGAGCCTTACATTTAAGGGACATGGAATGGAGTCTAATGAAAATGTTGTCTCAAAAAATATTTTGGAAATTATAAAATTTAGAAACATCTCTAATGTGATCACTAGTTGTGACATGACTCACCATTGAATGTGGGCACACCTTTTATGGCATTAGGAGGAATGGAATAATATACTGGAAGCTGAATCATATTATCATTACTAAAGGTATGGAAATCATGAGGTCTAGCCATGTATTCTTCTTTAAGATCTTCAACTTATTCAACCTCTTCTTATTTAGAAAAATCTAATCATCATTCAAATGGTAGATTAAGTTATGGATACTGAATTACAAGAGGAATTTTATGATGAATGGGTGGGTTAATAGGATTGGATGTTCTAGCAGAGGATGACCTAGTGAGAACTATGAATTATTAAGGTATGTTTATAACTAAATAAATGTCCTTAAACCAAATTTACCATGAAGGATTTGTAAAATTATAAGTATCACACAAATTTATAGTTGATGTTCTCAAAACCATCATTCACCTTAACAAGTTATCTTGAAGACAATGTGTCCCACCAAGCATGCTAGAAATATTGTCACCAAATCTTGTAACCTAGAAGAAGTTGAAACTTATTCTAGATTTGGGTAATATGGTAAAATTTCTAGGTATGTGGGTGTACCTATATTGGAAATGAGCCTCTAGATTTAAGGGCTAGCTCCCTGAATATATAGTAGAATGCTTATCACTTAAACTATTATTTACTTATGGGAAAAGATTTAGAGAATGCATAAATTGAACCTAATAAAAGGAGGTGATGGACCAAAATGTCTTCCATGTGACCATCATATTTCTACCATAATGAAACAAGGCATAAAAACTAGTATCTAAGTCTTAATGGGTTCTAACATGAGTATTTCAATATAGAGGTGAGATATGAGTATCAACACAAGGTAAATGAATTAAAGGGTAGATTACACACTCTGAGCATAATTATAGACTTAAAAAATATTTACACACTACACTACACTCTATATGACCTATTAGACTAGGAAATCTATCTTAAACATGAAAGGATAAGGGAATAAAGGATAGATAATTATGACTTCTCATCACCATATATCACTTACAAACTTAAAAAATTATTTAAAACATAGAAATAGAGTTATATTAATGTTTAAAGGAAAAATATGACATCAATCTAGTAGGGCTTTACCATACATGATGTGGTTTTTTTAAAATGCCAAAATGGTAGCTACTTATAACATTTGATATAGAGAATAAGGAAAATGGAAGCCCCAAGGGGAATCAAATGAGTTCAACCTCATTTGGACTGTCATCACAATTGCCTCTACCAGTATGTTTCTTTGGAACCTCTTAATTGATTTTAGTATTCTCAATCAATTGAAATAGTTCATTATTACTTCACTCATGTTTCATATGGTTTCAATGGTGGGACCAAGTGGTTTCAAGATAAGCTCTAACATCAATACAGTTATAGTAATCAAATCCATCTGTTATAAGTTTGTCTTGGTACTAATTGCTCTAAACTAGTTTCTCATGGCATGCATAGTGGAGAGAAGGGGTCATTTTCATGTAGTTGGTCCTAAAGATGAAACCATTGGGGTCACATCATTTGCAATGATATCTCTTGTTACAACTAGATCATGCTCAAACCTGCCCCCATGCTCATAGGTCCACTATAAATAGAAAACCAATCATATACTATTAGTTTTCTTATAGTTGACATATTAATACAAACCTATAGACTTTATATCCTCTTTTATAGATATAAATAGGTCAAAAATAACTAATTTGTCTCTATAAAAACCAAGAGTTCACCATATATATGAATCCTTCTTAAAAATGGTGAATATAATTATAGAGATAACTCTACCTAATACAAATTTATAAACCAAAGGTCCATATTTAGCCTTAATGGTAGTCCTTCATGTTAGTTATCACCTTGGTTACATTAATGTGTCCCTTTAATTTCATTGGATTGAGATTCAATGGTGACAAGATTATCTTGTAAGACCTAATTGCTTCCATCAAAAATGTTTTCTCGAGTTCCATTAAAATTCTTGGGCTCATCTTTATTTTAATTAGTTGTCAATATTTGACTCAACTTCTTAACATATTGAACCATCTCACCCATATATATTACTCAATGTGAATGATCATGAGTCATTGATCTTGCCCTTGACTTGTTAACTCTATCTAAGCTTATGTTATGTGACAACCCCACATTTGATTTCAAAATCATATTGTTAGTCTGTCAACTCATATGATTATGCCACATGTTAATTTCTCAAAATACTTGACTATTTGACTCATCTCACACTATTTGATCAAGATGTACAATGCAACATGGACCATTAGATATATTGGGACCCATTGTTTGAAAACTAGTGGCTATTTCATGAGATTAAATTTGACATATATTCTACTATCAAACTATGTTCACATGACCATCATTGATGTTCACATGACTTCCAAATGTAAGCTCAAAATGATTTGTTTTTCTCAAGATTAAACTTGATGTTAGCATGAACATATTATGTTGAAAGTACATCTTTAAAAGCTTATAACTTGAGCCAAAAAGGTTGCACAAACTTAAAATTTTTAGAGCATGTTCTTAGCATGAATAAATACTTGGTTTTATAATCTTTTGGCTCATGGGAGCTTCCATAGTGTAGATAAAAAATGCACAAAAGAGCCAGTTCATTTATTTTAGATGATATCTTGGATGGCCTCACCCCTTAAACTTGGAAATTTTAACTTTGAGGGCTTAGATCTAGATATGGAAGACTCATCTAGATATAAAAATTTCAAAACATGATCTTGGTATGAATAACATTTATCACACATGGTTTACTGGTGATGTGAGGCCTTCTAAGCATGTTTAAAAATTACACAAGCAAGTTACTCCATTCTAGTTTCCATGTAATGTCTTGATGATAGTTTGGCTTTAAAAAGCTTATTCTTGAGATATTTATTGATATTTGAAAGCTTAGATGAATTCCTTGAGCTATAATAATTTTTTTTCCATGATATAATTGCATTGATCAGCATGAAGATCTGTCACCTAAATATTTGACCCTAAAATGACCCCTACGATATAAAATGCCACAAAGATTAAACTAGACCATGACCAAGGCTAGAATGGCATATGAAATGACATCAATTAAACTAGAATCATACCCTATGACATTATAAAGATCCCATTACAAGATTATAACTATAGGGGTTGGCCCATTTTGGCTTGAGGTAGAAATGGTCAATAGTAATTTGAATTATTTGAGTAGCCCCTTCATAGAGGAAACTTGTGAAGCTTGAAACTTTGAACTGCTTGACCTCTTCTACATCCTTTATTTGATTCGATGGACTATGCATACTAAGATCCTCATGATAAAGGATAGGAATCACATAATTTGAATGCATTTTACATGAAGGTTTCCAAGTTTGAGATGGATGGGTTATATGAGGAATGGTAGGTGAAGTGGGTAAAGGGACAACTATCTCTTAAGAAGGTATGAAGCTTGGGAATTTAAATGAAATAAGTATAAGATTTGGTATTATGGATGGATCCTGAGGAATGGAAGGAATTAATGTGAAACTTGGTACCTTTATGGACTAATCTTCAAGTGAGGAAGCTATGAAACTAGGAAATTTCATTGGAGTAAATTCCTCTTGATGTACTTGTTCTTATACTTGCATCTGAGCCTCTTTCTTAGCTTCCTCTTTGAATTCATATATTCTTGCATCTTGAAATACTGTAACATATTCACCCTTTCCCATTGGTGTCCCAATTATGAGTTATTATTCTTAGTCACTCAATTCACCTTCATTTTTTGTTTCCTTAGCTCCATTTTATTGATTCACATCTACCTCCTCTCTCTGTTGCTTTACTTCTTGAATGGATTTACATAAAGGAAAGACTTTGGGATTTTTAGGGGAAAGGAGTGGAAGTTGAATAATCTCCTACTTGATCTTGACTTCAACATTTTAGCTTATACTTTATTGTTCTTCCTTCTTTCTTGATCATTGTATCTAATTCCAAGTCATAAAATTGGGTTTAGAAACCTCTACTTCTACACTTATTTTTTCAATGGGTGAGAAAAGAGTTTTTTGTTATGTTGCTTTTGCAAATACTATTTAATGATGGAGATGTTGATTTGAAAACTCAATTTTCTTAGCTAAAATCACCTCAAAATCATGGACTATATCATTATATATATATATATATATATATATATATATATATATATATATATATATATATATATATATATATATCTCCTAAACTTGAAGATATAGGCTCTTTTATGGTCTACTAATAAACATGGTGATTAGTCTCCTTAAAGCATGCTTGTCCATCCTTTCAAGGCCTTTCTTGGATATACTTTTATGTAGTAAAGTTAGGCAAGGCCTAAATGGACTCTTGAGGGATATGGTAAACATTGGTTTGATGATCATAAGAAGGAAAGGGGGGTTCTATGGGAACATACTACTTTAAATGATGACCCTAAGGTTTCTTGTAAACCACCAACCTTTCTTCAATGGCCACTATTAGACCACTAATGTCTAAAACATCAAAACTAAACTTTGAGTGGCCTTATCTTATGAAATATGAACATACCTCTTTATCTTGTTGAAAATTATCTTCTCATGCCTTGAATTTCATGCTTCAAAATCTCCTCTATATAGCCCTTCCTAGTATCTATACTTATCATTTTTATCATACCATATAGAGTTTTCTTAAAGCTTGAGATGGATTGATTTGGAGCTTGATTGTGATAATAAAAAATACAATAAGGTTAATGAGGGTTACTATAGGATTGGTATGGGTCACCATACTATTGCTAAGGCTCTATACATGGTTGGTGATGCTCATCATAAGGCTAATAAAGATCATGGTATGGATGATATAGGTCATGAGGAAGGTAAGAGCCATGTTATTGATAATAAGGATCATAAGAAACTTGATGAGGCTCATCATAGCTTTGATAAAACTCTTGGTAGGGATAATTAGGCTCATATGGATCATGAAGATCTTGTTTGAATTGTTGATAAGGAGGTGAATGATAGGGGTATTCACCATAGATACTCATATGAATATCATATATTAAATGAGATGCAAGAACTAAATAAAATCTTCAAAAAGACATACCTAGGCTATTTACAACTAAAAACTTTGATTCAGAGTTTCCATTGGTGCTAATTTACTTGCTTCCAAAAGCTAATTAGAGGAAAGACACACCAACAATCTTTCCACTCTTTTGGATCTTTGTCTAATCAGGCATGCCATAACTATTAGAGGTTTATATTTCACCCTAATTAAGTAAAATATTGTTTAAGTCCTTTTTCTCAAACCCAATCCAACATGAGAATGACCCTAGGTTGTCAGTCACCTAATATTGGGTTAGACCTCTAGGTTTTTTAATAAGGCTAGATCCTTTAATGCATCACTTAGCTCATTTATACTAATACATGTTCATCTATGGGGAAAAGGGAGAGAAAGATAAACAAAATGGAAATATAAGCTACTTTTAAGGATGCACCTAAATTTATTACTCATTCATGTTACTTGAACCTCTACAAACAATAATGAGACAAGTAAAATACTGAATCTACAGCCCCAAATGTTTGCTATGCATTAGTATTTCATGTAGAGGTTCAAAAATAAATCAAAACTTAAGGGAAGTGATGGAGAGGATTGATTCAAGGTACTAACTAGTTAAAGTGTCCACATTCTACCTTCAATCAAATAACATCAAACACTAAACATGACCTTCATAAAAACATGAACTAGTAGCTAGGTGAGATTAGGACTAGAAAATGGAGAGGTTTCTACCACATATTCAAATCAAACTGACATGAACACACTATACTAGAATAATTAAATCTGAAAATAGTCTTATATTCATCTCAAGAGGTTATAAATATCTATCTTGGAAGAGTATAGTCATACCCAAGAGAAGGATACATTTTAAGGCTTAAAATCCCATATATATATAGTAGAATGGGAATGAGAGAGATGGGGAACATGCATGAGATAATGGCTAATGAGTCATTAATAATTAATAAATGTGACATCATTTCATTGGTTGATTCTTATACACTTTCCTTCTTTTAATCAAGAATAATCCTTTATCAACAAGCTAACCTCCATTTACTCTAATACTCTTCAAGTTATTCTCATTGGTTGAGAGATCCACTAGAAGACAAGAATTAGTTTTGCATGATGAGTTATGATTATTTCAATGAGAAAACATATCCAAAGGTTCTGATCAATATTAGATGTTCCAACTACTTCTCTAATCCCTCAATCTTCTTTGTGAACTTTGTCACACCTTCTACTTGGCTTCATTATGAAGATAAGGTTCTCATATTCTTGGGCCTAAAAAACCATGTATATATCTATCAAGTTGGTTGTAGGTTTCCATTGAAATGTGGATTATTTGAATATCATATTTATACCTTAGCATGTTCTTTACTATAAATCCTAAACATGGATCTACTATAGACTAAAACACAATATCCTTTATTGGTTTTTAGATAGTCAATACCTCTACCTCAACACATATATATTGATTGAATAGTTAGTAGCCCACCTTGATCTATATTAGGTTCAAAAGGACCTATTGTGCCTTTGTATATCATGGAAGCCAAACTTATTTTTATATGTGGATCTCCTTTGAAGAATGCTGAACATGACCATGAAAGGATACTAAAACTTTCGAAGACTAGGTATGTAGGTCCAAAAACCATTGAACCAAAAGCTTGACTAAGATTTAATGATGCCCTCAAGCTCAAAATGTTTATTTTGGATCCACCTAGATCACGCTTGGATCTTGATTCTATGTATTTATGTACTCAAGTGGTGAATTCCTTAAGTCCTATGTGTTTGCTCATGTGGCATCCTCTCGAGCTCCTTGACCTTTTGACTCTATTTGCATCATAGATATCCATTATTAAAAATGAACATGAGCCATTGGATCAAACCTTAACTTGTCAACCTTTAGATAGATCATGCACTTACACCATGTGGTGGCCTCATATTTAATCTAAGACCCTTGAATTTTCCAACCATTACCTACACCATTAGATCTTACCTATATAATTGAATGTCAACCATTAATTTTCCTTCATTTGAAAACAAATGACTACTTCATGGGGCATAAATTTGACATCCATGCACACATCATTGACATCCACATGATTGTCATTAACATTTGTATAACTGTTACTAACATCTACATTCCCATCACACTTTAAACCCTGAATGGTTATTTGACATGGCTTTATTTTGATGCTTTTATGAATGTCATACTCTGCTAGATCAACTTTTAAGGATTGTATCTTGAGATAAAGAACTCATTAAGGCATTAAATTTATAAAGGGTCATCTTGACATGAAATTAATCATTTTTATGTAATTATTTAGATATGGGAGGTCTCCCAAGTACATCTATCAAATGTGAAACTAGATTGTTCTATCCATTTATTTATGTCTTAGTGATGGTCTAGTCTTTCAAAGCTTGTATAAGTCATTTGATCATTCACTCAATCAATAAATTTACTCATTTGTTCAATCTAGGTAAAATCTTGGTATATGGGCCAAAATTGGCCAACACCTACTTCATCTAATTCCCCAAGTAATCATACATCGGATTATGCATATTTAGTGTCTACCCTTACACTCTTTCAAGATATATGAGTGATAAGTGGGCATTGATGGAGCTAGTGAGATAACTTATTGAGACTCACAAGCTACTATTCAACAAACACAAGTTAGGAATTCTTTTCCCAATCAGTATAGGTAGATACACACTCCCCTCCTTATCAAAATATAATTTTGATAATGTATAAATGACATAGATGACCCTAAGTGATTTGGAGGTGAGACCATACAATGATGTTCATGGGAACATCACCAACACACTAGGAATATCCACATATTCCCATGTTCCCTACTTTGAAGATTACTAGGAAGATTTGGATGATGAAGAGGAGGTTATATTGAGGGACCACTATAGAATGACCTTGGATCAAGTCAAATATTTTGATTTAGAACTATTCCTCAAGGACTTGATGGATAATGAGTCCTTGATAGATAATATCTACTATAAATAGATCATTACTCAACCCCTTTTAGAAGAAAGGTGGTCTATCCATAAATCTTTTTCTCTTATAGATAGAAGAAGAAACTATGACCAAGAAGGGATAGTCAAGAAAGGATGAATAAATAGCATATTAACTAATCATTATTTCATCTGAGGACACAACTATAGTTGAATCATCCATGGCTTCAACCCCCATATCAATCATAGTGACAATTCCTATCACAGTGATTCATCCCCCAACTATCGATGTTTTTCCTATATCTCCAAAAGTTATTCCTCCTATCTCCACTCCTCATTCATTCCAAGAGACTCCACCTTCCATTCCCATTAGTTTACCTACAATAATAAGACCATTTACAATAATGTAATTAAGTCAAGTGGACACTCAAGTTCCCCTTTTAGTGGATACTTATGTTTCCATTTCACTCCCTCCTCCCATAATTTCATTCCCTCCTATAATTTCTTCCATTCCATTTATAATTACTCCCATTCCATCCTTGTTAATCACTAACACTACACAAAAGTATATAGCTATGAATTTATTTATTCTAACTTTGATCTCACTAGCCATCCTAATTCATGGGATAAGTAGTGATTCACCTTCATCCCCTTTCATCTTCCCTACATTACCACCCCTGAGCATCCCTACCAATTTAATTGACTCATTTGATGATTTGGTCTCCACTAGTCCCTAAGTTCTAAATTCTTATGTATACTCCCCCAATAATATCACTTCCATCTCCTACACCCTTAGTAGACACATTTATTCTCATTAACCATACCTCTTCCACTTCCATAGTAACTCTAACCCATTAAGTGGAGATAGGAAAGGATCAAACCCTTGATGCAAATATGGACTTACATCATACAGATGGAAAATAAATTTCATATACATCTATTGATCAATCAATGGCAATATCAGTTTAAGGTATGATGCTTGTCACCATACCTACTACTACAACATCTTTAACTATAAGTTCTCACATGATAGTGTTTACATTATAGGATTCTACATCTACTTGGTTAGCATAAAAAGTGGGGAATAAATGCAAACAAATGGTATCCCCTAATACATTGGATTTTGGTCTTTCAAATACATGAAATAAATTGAAGACTAATCCTCAGAACTTCTAAAAATATTGTGTGACTCAACAGGGGAAAGATATGTAGAGATTTCAGTCCCCCTACTACAAATAAAAATAAGATATAGTGGTGGGGACTATCAGGTATCAAAGGTTCACCTTGGGTATACTATGAGGGAGGGGTTGAAACATAACATTCAATCTAGAATCAACTTCCTCTTTCAAACAATGGATAGTGACAAAGTCACTAAAGGTAAGATCAAGAATAAGGTTGAACAACTTATGACTATATTGAAGAGATTCATAGAGCCCATTTTTCAATCATCACAACCTAAACCAATATAGCTAGTCACTCAGATCATAGATTAGGTAACACTTGATGTGGTGATGGAAATTGATAGCATGGGGAGGGCCACCAAGGAATGGGTAGAAGAACTCATCTCTAAAGGCAACAAAATTATTGATATAATATTAGATCATTATGTAGTTCTTAGAGATATAAGGGTAACCTTAATAAAATTAGTCAGCAAATATGAAGGAGAGATAGCAAGATTGAATCTTTTTATCCCAAATTGATAGTTTGGGACTCAAGTGACATAGACATATTCCTTACAAAAAACATATTGAAAAATGATGGAGAGAAAGGGGAATTAGATAGAGCTACTCAATTTAGAATAAAAATGCTTATAGATGTTGCCCATAAGGCCAAAGTTTCCCATGGCAAGGCCATTGACATGCTATATGACATGGAATATTTATTGAATAAAGTATCATTTCAGTTAATATATTATGAAGATAACCTCCTTTTAGTAAAATAGGTTCAGAGTAAATTCAAAAAAGTGATCGAAAAGGAGTTTGCATAAAATACATTTTTTACCTTGAGCTCTATCCACTGCTACATCAAGTATCATAACACACTAGATCGAATGGGTAAAGATATTAAATAATACATAACTTTGATGAGGGAAATTTTAAATATAGTGGCAGATTGTGAGATCACCAACCTCTACTACTTTGGTCTAGATGAGGATAGAATCCAGGAGATATTTAAAGAATTTGATGCATATGTTGATAAATTATTGGCTGAAAAAGATAGAGTCAAAATAAGTGTTGGAAATAGATTAATTATTTATATTAAAAGCTTCATTAAATTTTGTATTTTCATTATTTTAAAAATATTTTAAAGTTTCAAAAACATATCTTGTAAATTACAACTATCTTTTTGATAGCTCTTTTTTAGAAAGAGACATGTCTATGTTACACTTTCTATTTTGACATGTTAGAAATTGTAAAAATTAGTCTTGTAAATTAAACTTTTCATTTTGACACATTTTAGTTTCTAAAGTTTTAAAAGCACATATTGGAAATTACAATTGTAGTTTTGACAAAGTGGTATGACTTGAAAGTTGTAAAAATCTCACTTAGAAATTACAAATTAGGGTTTTGCAAAAAATTAACTTAAGTTATCTTAAAGTTATCTTTTATTCTAAAATGAGTTTCACTTTGGCACCCCATTTGCATGAAGAGCCATTGCATCTGCATGAAGGAGACCAAGGGAATTACATGAAGGTTTCTCAAGTTCCATCCATGCCTCTACCAACTGAATACCACACCTAGCTATTGCATGATCATTTTACCAAATTTTTCACTATGCCAAGGATTCCATAACTATTGTATATCATGTCTCTCTTCATGAAATTTTTAGATTTACATGTTCCTCTACTAGGTGCTATAGTTTTTGTTAACTACATATCTTTTATGAGATATTTTTTATAAATATGGTCAATATGGTGTTACCCATCTGATATTTTTTCTATTATAAATATTATTATTCATTTTGAATAACCATTCTACATGTTGTAACCTAGAGAATGAGAAATAATTAAAGATTTGTCTTTCTTGTCTGAGAAATCTTTATGTATGAAAAGCTATTTGAATGTTTGTGGATGTTTCAACTATTATTTTTAATCATAAAATTTCATTTGTGGTATTTTATACCCTTTTATAATATTGTTTGATTATAATAAAATAAGTTTGTCCTGTTTATGAAAAATAGCAAATATTGGCTTTGATTTCCCATTTGCATGAGTTTGTGCTCCTAAAAATTTCAAGCTATTTTTTATTCTATTGTATTCATTCAATCAAGCATTAAAATCCACTATAAAAATATTTAGTGCAATCACCATTTTTAGTCTTGAAAATTTCATTCTCAAACTCTTTTCCCCATTAAACCCTAGTTTAGGAGCAAGAACAATAAAGGAATAGAATTTATATTAAATTGGTATTTTATAAATTGCAGCAAATTTAGTGAAAGGAATTCAACCTTCTCTAGAGGTTTACCTTGATTCACCAAGGTTATACATATTGGAGATGTTTCCACTGTATCATTAGATTTGTATACAATGATCTACTACATCAAGAAATGGGTGCAAAATTAATGTGATAGCATTTACTTTAGTTGTTTTTATATTCTTGTTCCTACCATTCTATGAGTTTCAAATAAGTCACCATGGGATCCCTGATATAAATAGAAAATTATTTTTTCTCCTTCAAAAATATTTATCAGGCTAAGTTTGTGTTCCTCATCTATTTCCCTTTACCCTTTGGATGTCTATCAAATTAGTGAGAAATGTTAAATACACTACTAAAAGAATTAAAAACTTTAAAGGTTAGCTCTTGCCTTAAATTCTAGAATGACATGGTAGACTATGTCATATTTTCAAGTTTAAATGGGGTACTTTTTTTAAGGATTAACATATAAATTAATAATGGTTTCATTTTTGAAAAGTGTCAACACTACACTTTAACACATTAAAGATAGAATAAATTTGATGTCTGTAAAAAACTTGTATAGGAATAATTCATGATAATAATTTATCTAAAAATACTATTATATCATGGATATCCTGATTCCCAATCCTCATGGATAAAATATGAAATGTAATGGAAACGAGGATCTAAATGTCTCAATAAAATTCAAATTTTCATCCTAAGAAAGGGAGATTTAGGTAACCTCTATTCAGACTATAGACACCTAGCTAGAAATGGAGTAAGGCCTAGAGTGGATCTAAAGGTATCTCTAATAGGGATATGGATTAATGTTTAGTAGATTATCAATGTCAATCTTCCCCATCAAATAATGGATTAAAACAACCCATTTCATAAGTTTAAATCATGGAGGTTACTCACACAATATATGTTAATCCTTAAAGGTAAAGGCTATCAATCACTTTTTTTACACATGTTGACTTATTGGATGTATTTAAAATTAGTATGTATTATGATAAAACTTACCCACATCCTCCATTATTAATTGATAATAAAAAAAAATTATCTCATGATCTATCTTTGGTTCCCTTAATTAAAAATCATAAATTATAAGTTCTAAACATTTGAATAGTGTTTTACCTACATATTAGCCATTTTTTGTGGCCAACACATCCCATTATTTTTATAAATTGGGACCTTTTTTATGGCCTTAAGTTATTGGATAAACTTATTATTTACTATGTTGGCCCCTAGTTTGGTACTTTATGAAGATTTATCTTTATAATCTTTGGAATGTGGGTCAAGTTTTAATGAATAACAAGTAAAATTCAAGGTAAATATTAAAATAGTATTTCATTATATCCCCAAACATAAACAACATCAAAATTATAGCCTATTCCAACTAAAATTTTATATATTTTTAGGCTTAAGCTTATGTGACTAATATTAGAAAAATGATAAAAATTACATTACCCTTGTCTTTTTTAATTTATTTGTATCAAGATAAACTTATTTTTACTCAATTTTGATTATTTTTTGCCACTAACTATTTGTACCTCATTATTTTGTGCCATGTGGCATTTTTTTTCACTCTTGTACCTTTGTATCTATAAATGATATTTATGGATTATATATCATGTAAATTTTTTACACTTAGAAAACTTGGACCTTGGTTGTGCCTGTTATTTCTTAACCTTTCCTTACTTTGGAAGTCTCACATCTACTCTATTTTGTGCCCCTTTGCCTATCTATTGGTTTGAATTGTCTTACATTAATGACCCAAACCTTTTATCTTTCTCAAAATACTTAAAATATGTGTATCTTATTCCCCCATAATTTATAAACATATACCTATTTTATAACTACCATGACACAAGCATCATCCCTAGACCCCTACTTCGATTCTAATGTCCTGTCCTCGTGTAGGTATCCAGTACCCTTAAGTAATTTAATTTATAAATGAAACATATCATAATGGTTATCCTAAGTGCTCTAATGTGATATATTTCCATATATGAGTGGTATATATTCACAATCACTCCTCATTCATACCTCACCTAACACTCCTGCCCAAGAGCATTCAATTGAGAAAAGCTTACCTATTTATTCATATTTCCATGCTAGTTATAGTGATTGAACATCTACATGTATGAAGTAATAAATGAGTAGCCTAAGAGCCCAATTTACCAAGTTACATGTTATTTCATTATTGTACTTACTTTCCACATATTCTATGATTCACACACAATCTAACACATAGGTGAGAATTACATCAATATAAGTCCCTCTTAAAAGTATTGGATATGTAAGTAACACTCATTGATAGAGGGGTATTTAGGCTCATCTTGAAAATGTTTTCCTACTAACCCATTTTTTCCAAGGTCATTATAAAGATGAATAACTAAGGTTTTGTAATTTCATAAGTAGAGACAATCCATGACCCAAATCTAAATGCACCAAAGTGAAGGTGAAGACAAACCCAAAATAACCTAAAACTGGTCACAATATTTTATAGAAAGTATTCTATATAAGACACCTACATCTAATCTATAAAATAACATCAACATAACCTTCCCAAGCTAACTTTAGTGTCCACATATCTATAGACACTAAATATAGAATTTGGAAACTATTCTAGATTCATCTTCTAGCCTACTTCTTATATGTTTCAGATTGAGAACTGTGTCAACATCAAAACCAAATAAGTACATTATTTATTTGTCATGTTTATATCTAGCATAGTTGTACTTACTATTTTTATCCTATTTTACTTTAATGAATTCAACATATGTTATATTTAATTTTATCATTTAATTGACCTATTATAGATCTAATTATCACCCATGTGCATTGTCTTTTCTAAATTCTTAATATTATCTACCCAATTAATATCCTTATCCAATTTAGGGTTAAACATTTGGTGAACCAAATTCATGTGAATGCAATTTTTTTTCTAAGCTAGGGATTCCATGCCTCCTAGGGTTTTAGCTTATTATGATGTATATTTAGATCTGAAACTTTACCCTATGGTTTTACTCTCTTCTAGTCATAAGGGTTTTATGTGTATATGCTTGAAAGTGGATTATTCCTTGATTGGAAAACATTATCCTCCAAACAAATCCATTTTTAAAATGTATTTTCTACTTAGGTTGATATACTAAAAAAAATCTTTTTGTTCACCAAAATTTGGTACATTTTTTTCTTTTTTACAATTTACTAGTTTTAGTAAATATTGTCATACAAGACTAATGGTGTAATTATTTTCAAATTAATTTTTGTGTTCCATCAAAATTAATATTTCATTAAAAATTTATCTCATATATCTTAAATAAATTCATGTTTTATCAAATAAAATGATTCTTTATTGGTTATATATATAGGTTTTGTGCTTGTGAAGCCCTAAAAGATCAAATTACCAGTATGAACAAGTTAATAAAATAATTACAAAATTAGATTCCATAAATGAATAATCAAACAAATGATAGTGTTAATAATCTATTTTCATCCTCATCTACCAATATTTTTACAAACAAGATTTCTTATCTGAATGAAAAGCTACAATAGAATACATCTAAAATAAGTGATTCAAAAAGTGACTAAGAGGATACAAAGAGTCCAAGTGAGATCATAAGAGACATGATTGGAAATAAAGTGATCAAATTACCTCCTATACATCCCATAAGGAGATACAAATATTATTTTTCATATCATAGAATGTACAAGCATCAAACAAATTGTTGTTTTGTATTGAACAATAAAATACAAAGTCACAAAGATAATGGTGATCATATCATCGATACATCAATAAAGAACGCCACTCATAAACCAAAATTACTAAAACAACAAATATGGGTGCCAAATAAAAATTCAAATAAAAAATAGTTTCAAATATCAAACTTAGAGAAAGAAAATATTTTAAAATAAAAATCATATCAAGAAACGGATATGAATTTACCTCTTAATAATGATACAAAGTTTTAAAAATAGTATGATTTTGGAAATAAAAATTTGAAAAACTTTGGTTATCAAGGTCAAGGTTTAGGAAAACATTTCCAAGGCATAACTCATCATGTTTCCACATATGATTATAATGAATGCAAAATCTTGGGATATATTGACAATACTAATGAAAATCATTCAAAAATACTTTTGGCCAATGTAAAAGAACAAGAACATACAAATGATAACAAGTTAAATAATAAAGCACAAATAGAAAAGGTGCCATTACAAAAAGAGTAATGGGAACATCAACTATTAAAACTAAGATTTCTAACAAATAGGGTCAAAAATCAAGAGGCACTTGACAAACCTAAAGTTGTAAATATGGCTAAAATGGGAGAAAATACAAGCCCTTAATCATATAAAAAACACTTATACTCTCACTAATCATGTATATGGTGATCAATTTATAGATGAATTGTTAAACAAACCATGTTTTAATCTTATAGATAACTTAGCACATAATCTATTCATACCTATAATACTTGGTACTTATCAGTTGAATCCATCACCAAGAGATGAGAAACCAAATGTATATAAATGAAAACCAAATATACCAAGTACAAACTTAACAAAATAGCATGATACATGATCTGATTCTACTATGTACACATATGACACATATCATTCAAGACAAGTTATAAATTCACCACTCCTTGATGATTCTCATCAATTGGATGGGATCATAGGGAAATCTTTTTGGTTTTAAATATTCTAAAATACCACAAAAAAATTAAAAAAATAAAAAATTATAAAACATTTTTGGCACCTACATATTCTATTGGATCCTTGGCATCTATGTGTTAGTTAAATGTTTATGGATGACATATTATTTACTTATGCATACACATGTGTGTCACACTTCTACTTGAGTGTAATATAAGAATACATAGATACATGATACATTTCTATTTTAGGTGTTAAGCCTTTCATCTACTCATGTCATGTGGACATTGGTGGCATCTACTTATTTGGTCTTGCTATACACAAGTTATATGGTTTGAAGATCACTTTTAATTATCATGTTTGAGTTTATACATACTTATACATGCCTTTATCCATGATTATATATTTCATAGGTAACTTGATATGTTATATACTTAACATTTTTTTCTAACACACTTAATCCATAGGCAACTATTATATGTATATGCTAGTTACTTATAATTTCCTTTATGCACTTTATTGAGTGGCTTATTTTACTACTATCTTGCTTGTTTGAGAATTTGAATATGATAATTTGTTGTGACCCCCATGCTTATGTGTGATTTATTTGACATTTGAACATGTCATTATTGATTGTATAAACATTTGAATATGTCATCCTTGCTTTGTGAACATTTGACTAAGTCATGTCCATTTGATTTTTTGGCATTTAAACATGCCCCTTGTTTGAGGTCTCCTAGGACCATTATATGTTGACTTACTTTTGAGTGATATTATGTGTGTGTGATTATTTTTTGGTTGAGTTGTAATATTACTAGCTAGACATTTCCATGATATTTATAATGCATCTTAGACCTTCATGTGATCACATTTTTCTATATGCTTCAATTCTATATTTACCTAGACACACTCATCTATATATTACATGGTTCCATTAATTTATTATATAGTTGTATTATCCTTTTTAGGGGAGGTAACTATCTATTTCTATTCTTATCTCACCTTGAAGCAGGGTAAAATTTACTAGCAAATATTAATTAATTCATAAATGTTATTTTCTTAAAATTTGGCTATGGTGATTTTTGAGGGCCACTACATAGGTCCAAGTCACCTAAAAATTTAGAATGTAAGTTATTTTTTAGGTCATCTCACTAAAAATTTATAATAATTTCATGGTTAACCAACCAATGCATCTTATATATAGTAAATATAATGCCATAAGTAACCATCAAATTCTAATTTTGTAAAAGGTAACTAATCTAAGATATCAAACAAGTAACCTAATGATGAGACATAAATTATTAGTGAAACTAAATGGCTACACCATGAATGTACTAACTAATTGCAATTGTAATACCACCTAACAACTATAGCTAAATGGATACATTTACATTTTTATCAAATAGTTGCATCTCCACTACAATCGAATGGTTTGATTTATACACCAACTGAATGGTAACATCCTTATTGGAACTAAAAGGTAGAATCTATACTACAACTGAATGATAGGATCTTTGTTGAAACTAAATGGTTGTATTATGGCTATGTCTGATCAATGACATTCCTTAGGAACCCATTTAGCTTCATCATGTTGGAATTATTTGTCTACATCAATCATAATGGAATATAGTGGTAACACTAAAAGTATAAGATAATTATTAAGAAAATTAAGCATATTATGCCATTTTAGAGACCCAATGAAAAATACCACACAATTGACATGCACTCAAAATATAAGCACTTATTAATATTTTTTATTTTTTAGTAAATTTGATTTTAATTGTCAAGAATAATATCAAATCTCTTTTACATGCATAAATCCCCATTGATAATGATTGTATTTCATAATAAAGAATTAATAAAAATAACATGTCACCCCTTAAGTATTTTATTGATGATTACATACCATGACTCAAAGACATTCCTTTGGATCTCGATGATAATGATGATGAAATTTGACTACCAGAAGATATTTTTGGTTCTCATCAAATACCAAGTACAGTTGAAAATTCTACTCAGAAATATTTAAAAATGAAGATAAGTAGATGGATAATTTTAAGGTCTTTTAAGGTTGACTAGGCATCAAAATTTACCTTAATTAAACCTATAGAACCTAAAAATGGTTATGATACTCCAAAAAAATACAAATGTAAAATATGTAGTTGGAAACTAAGAAAGGAATAAAGAATGCAACTTAAGTTGGACACAAATGAATATATTGTGGAAATATATGTGTTAGTGAAGTACACAAATGGATAGAAAAAAATAATATAGATGAAAAAATGTAGAATAATTCATGTAGATAAGATATGCACATGAGTATAAAAATGATCAAAAATGTGAAAAACATCTCATTGAGAAAGGGGGAACAATCAAAGCTCAATTTTGAAAAGTTATGAAATACAATATAAAGGAAAAATATATATACTTATCTAGTGTATACCACATTTTAAAAAATGGTAGACCTATTTTTAAATTTTTAGATTACAAAATTTTATTTCAACATAATGTATTTTTTGATATTTCACAATCACATTAGTTAGATAACAATGCTTGGGAAATGGAGAAATGTCTAGCAATGGTTGAGAAGGAGGATTTGAAATAAAAGTTAAAAATTCATTATTTATATCATTATCCATTGATGAGGTGATAATAGTTGACAACACATCATGGGTTTGATAAATGTTTATACTTTTGAGAACTATTCAAGGTAAACTCATCTATTAGCTATTCATAAAATGGTAAAAAATTGTAATTCTAAAAAAATTCATAAATTGGTTG
This sequence comes from Torreya grandis, assembly GCA_037957365.1. NCBI lineage: Eukaryota > Viridiplantae > Streptophyta > Pinopsida > Cupressales > Taxaceae > Torreya > Torreya grandis. The sequence continues at coordinate 1,950,611 of JARHVA010001680.1, read as the reverse complement.
TATCTAATTTAAGAGATAAATCTATGATGGATGATTATGTAATAGCTACCAATTTGGTGTGTGTTGGGGTTGATGGTGCATCAGTAATGCAAGGGCATATAAATGGTCTTTGTGTTCAATTTCAAACAATAATTACCCCATATATGATTTTAATTCATTTCATGGATCACAAGATGAATCTTTAATACAAAATTGTTAGCACATTTGCTAATGTCAAAAAAGTGGAAAAGATCATTTATGACTTACATGCTTATATGCCAAGTAGTCTGAAAATATTTTTGAAGTTCTAAAAATTTGTAATAGGAGTGACTGATAATAAAAAAATATTTAAATATGTTGATACAAGATGGATTTCTATGTATGAACTTGCATACAATTTTTTTTAAGAATATCCATTGTTAGTAGGTTTTATGTATAAATACCATAGGGAAATTGACAAGGCAAAAGATTTGTTATAGCATTTAATATATTTGTAAACATTACTAACATTATGTGTAATTCTCCTAATGTTTAATAAAATCAAATTTTTAATGAAACATACTTAGGAGAGATCCACATATATTTTGGACTTTATACGATTGAGAAAATGAATATGTCAATCTCTAGATATATTATACATGTCAAATAAAAAGTTTCAGGGAACTACTTTTTGAAGTTGAAATTTTTTGATATTTTTTAATAATCCTAAAATTTATTTTAAATTAAATATCAATGATTAGATTTATGTCATCACTAATGTCAAGGATATGCCAATACACACTTTTTATAGAAGACTTGATTTTATGGGAGCTAAAACTAAAGAAGTGCCTATAACTTGTCTTCTATATGATACTGTTATATCTGAAATGCTGATGAATTTGCATAAAATTTCACAAAAATTATCTATTAATATCAGATATTATTTTCAAATGGATTATTTCTTGTAGGCCATGGTAGTTGTGAATCATATATTTTGGAATAGTGATAATGGTCAATAGGTGATGAGAAATTTATTTCAAAAATATATAGATTATCTTATTAAGCATTTTAGTAAATCTATAGAGTTTAATGGAGTTGAAATTTAAGGTGTTTTATAAAAGGAATTATTGATATATCAATCAACACATTTCATAATTATAATGGTTTATCAATATTGGTGTCTAAGTGAATGAATATAAAATGCTACAATTATATAGCTATGGAAAAAACTTTATCCTAGTAGCATCCTATAGGAAAATACTAGTGAGAATTTAAAATTATATGAACTTTTTTAAACAATGATTTTGATCTTAGTGGAAGATGAAAGAGTATTTAGTACATTATCTTTCATTAATTAAAAACTTCAAAATAGATTGGATAGAATTGTAGAATCCTATTTGAGATTGTACGCTTCACTTTATGTTGTGGACATATTTTGTTATGAAAGAGATATAGAAACATGGAGTTATCTAACTAAAAGAAGAGGCATCAATAATACAGAGACCAATAGAGAGTATAAACATTGACACTAAATATGGCACTAACATGACATATTCAAATGTCACTTGTGATGAGAAATTTTGTTGAGGATTTTTTAAGTTACTCAAATTTTAGTTTTATATTTATTCCAATTATAATTTTTTGAAATCCAGTTTCATATGATTTTTCATATTGAAAAATATTTTAAATATTTAATTCATAATTTTTCTAATAGAATTTTCATTTACATAATAGATGTTTTACAAACCTTAATCCATTGACTATGCAATGTTCCCTTTTATGTAATTGGTTCTTCAAATGGGTCAAGATTTCTTTGTATTTTTTAAGATGGTATTGCTAAATATATTTTTTATTACTTTTTAAAACACATAAATTTGATATTTTAACACATTATTAATAGGTTGTACCTTTAATTATAGATTATAATTATAAATATTGAAGTCAAATACCAAGACATAAGAAGTCTACAAACCTATTAAACAACATGACCTAATTGAGAAGAAAATATATCTTATTGAACCCCTACATCATTATATCTAAATATTAATAAATTAAATTCATCAAGACTCAAGTGTAGAATAACAACCCAATAAATATTTTCATCATTGAATTAGATTAAATCACCATGAAAAAAAATTAGTCAAAATTGAGTTCAACTTAGAATAAAATGTTTTACTCAATTGATGTCAAAGATATGAATAAACTTTTCATTAACCAAAGAATCAAACCATGATTATTGACTTAACTCCACATCCATAATAATTACATACAAGCACAACATGTTCACTTCCCCCCCCCAAAAAAAATGGACTCATAACAAAATTGGATGATTAAATTCATAAAAAATACTTTCCATTATCTACAACCATGATAATAATCAAACAATATGAAATCACATCACAATAAAATTGATGTTAAATCCAAATACATATAAAAAAATAATTGGATTCCACATTACCATGTTGTATGAACTACATAAAATAATAACATAAAACACTAGTATAGTCAATTCAATGCATGTAAGATGTAAAATGAACAATAACTCGATTAAAAAAGAGTATTTGAAACATAATAAACTATTGTTTGAAAATTGAAACTTAAAATTATCATTTTTAAATTGTTTCTTAAAACATAACATTATATTTTCAAACATAATAAATAGTTTGTAACATCATAAATTATCATTTAAGAAAAAAAAACCATCATCCACTTTCTCACTGCCATCCTTTGAAATCCCCACCTCCTCTTCCTCTATGTCATCCTTTAATATACTTGTCATTTGAATATCCTCTAAAGAAGAATTAGTATTATCAATATTTTATATTTATTCAATCTTTGCATGTCCTATTGAAATAAAACTTGGATCTAAATCTATTTTTGCTTCAATAAAATATCAAGGTCCATTTTGCTCCTTAATGATTTTCTTGAGTGTGTTGTTCTATTTATTTAATAGAATTTTTTTTTGAATGTAATGGTAGCATTTAAAATTTTCATGCATTATTCAAATTCACATTGAGGACCTAGGCTTCATTTTTTAAGTTTTCATATTTTGCTTGCAATTAAAAATAAAATATAATTAGATAAATACTATAATAACTCTAATATATTTGCTAAAAATGATGGTAACTTACCAAATCCTTTTCCTTATCTGAATTTTCAATCATGACAAGGCTTATGTCTCTTTCCCATTTATTAAAGTATGTTTTCACTTCCACATTTAAATTATCCAACTTGTTTAACATAATACTCAAAATATTATCATTGTAATTATTATAAATTGAAATTGTCCCAAATTTTGCTTGATTGAATAAATTGTCAATATTTATGGGTTAATGTTGAACTAATGAAAACAAATAAACTCTATAAGATTAGTTGTGATAATGGGCATTTATTTATTTTATCAATGCTTTCACTTGAAACTCCAAAACTCTTAAATTATTTATCTCATCTAAAACACCCTCCTTAAGATTTGAAATTATATTTTTTGACAATAGATTATTCAATGGAAAATTATTGATGTCATCCTTTGAAAATTCAATATGGAATGTAGTTGGTGGGATAGGGGTGAAGAGGTGAAAGGTGCATCTATATCATGTACACTTAGAACCTAAATAAAATCACATGGATTAAAATCACTAGCAGTAAATTCTGTAATTTTAATCCCCAAATATTCCTCACCAAGATCAATATGTTGTAAACATGTTAATCCATCTATTTTGGACACACCTCTAAGAGATAAATTATGGAAGTTATAACCTAAAAATTATATTGTTCCTCTAATTTGTGTTGTAAATGAAATATTTTCCCCCTTGTGTGAATTAGGTGTGGTGGTAGTGGTGGTGGCATACTTTTCCTCACAAATTGAGGGTGCCCTACAAAAATAAAATGTATTTAAAAATGAAAATTTTAAAAACAAAACATAATGCTAATTTTAAATTTTAAATTTAATACTTGTACTTGTAGAGAGTATGTACTAAAATCTATGTGTCATATTTAGAGTCATGGTGGTAGTTTTAGCTATAAGAGGCAATCACTTAGTCAATAAAATCTCTAATTTAAGAAACTTCAATTCAAAAACCAAAAGTTGGAATGTAAAAAACTTTTAAGTGGTCAAAAATACTATGGCACATGAAATTTTGGGGTTTTTTGAGCTCCTTAAAATTCAAAGTCAATAGATTTGGAGGCAACTATAAAAATCAAAGAAATAAATAAAATAATAGAAACATTAATTTTTCATGATGCATCATTTATCATTAAAATTTTAAAATATGAAAAATTGCATGTAGAGATGATTTAAAATAAATCCTTAGACATTTCAAAATTTTAAATGAATGAAACAATGATTTTGTAGACTCAAAATATCTAAAACTTTTAGGAACATGATGCCCTTTTGAAGCATATTGTCTTCATGTGCTAAATGCATGAATTATTAACTATAACAAGAAAAGTAATATTAAGTTTTTAAATTTATAATAATTTATAAAGTAAACTATTCAAGTGATTCATTTTAATTCTAAACTATGATCCTTATCATCAACAGACAAATAATTTATGCTCTTTTTTGGATGAAACATAGTTAGAATTGATGTTTTCTGAAGGTCATATAAGGACTTATAGTATAAGGCTAAAATAAAATTAAAACATGAAAATTTTAAAATATGATTGCAATAATCATAATTCATTTTTAATCTAATCCTAGAGGACACAAATGTAGACATGTCATACTTTAAACCCAAAAGAGTATGAATAATATAAACAATAGCATAAAAGGGAATGTATCCTAGTCTTCCTTATAAGACTATTCTTGCAAGGAAAAAATGAACCATGGATTTAATAAATGGGTTTGATATTTTTTTAACTTGGAGGTACATTTTAATCCAACTATATATAATGAAATAAAAAAAATATTCAATTAGTGAAAACTAATGAAAAATACAAAATATTGAATTTTAAATTTTAAAAACAATGATATAATACTGATTGGACTGATCTACAAGTTTTAGGTAGACTCCAAATATTTTTGTCATCATTAGTGGACATCACTTTTTTGGTTACAATGTTATCATTATGGTGTGGAAGACCTATAAAATTATGAATATTGATAGGTGAGGTACCAAATGAGATTAATTTTGAGTTGACACTCATATTGAACCTTGTCTCACTATTATCATAATAACACATTAGAGATTTCATCAAGCTTGTGTCAGTTTCATACTATGGAATGTAAAAAAGGCCCCTAATATTACACTTGGGAATCTAATCATTGTATGTGTTTAACTATTTTAGTAGGTTTAAAATATTTGGGAATAAAAAAATTATTTGCATGTGGAATCCATGTCATTGTATCATGTCAAAGTTGTAGGTGAATTTTTGTGGAAAACATGAGAGAAAAAGAAAATGGTTGTGTAAGAGTGTAAAAATGAGGGAAAAGGGGTTATTTATAAGAAATGGAGAAGGCACCATATTGAAACTAAGGTATTTGATTACATATGTAATCACATGGTTTATTAACCATCTAGTTTCACCATCTAATCAATTAAATGATTACACCATCCAAATAACTAGTGGAGGTCACCATTTAATTATATTGTGAAATCAACTAAAAAAGACACCTTCCAGTTGTAGAATACAACTAACTATTAAATGGTATTGGTTGGTTTCACAACACAACTAAATGATAAACCCTATTGTTTGATTTCATAATGTGATCAGTCATGTTGTTAAATTTTAGGGGTGGTTTATTGCAACCAAGAACAAGCATGGGATAATTCTATTTACAATCAACATTAAAACACTCAATTTCACCAACATAAATCCATATAAGGCACAAGCCTTATGCACTAACCTAAAGTGTAGCTAAGAATTAATCAAAGACTATATTGGGCTAGGCATATCATAGCATGAGGATTTGATAGGGAGACTTAAGCAATGCACTAAAAACTTAAGTCTAGGGTAGATCTATAGGTATAGGCCTATCTTAGGTTAAGGTCTAGGTCATAAAGGTTCTTATTTGGTCATAATATTTCTTTGGTTCAATTTAATCCCCATACTAAATAAATGCAAATTAAATAGGGATTGGGTTTACTAGCATATAATTATACTCATCCTCCATGTAAAATGATGATGACATCATGAAAATTATAAATAATCCATTACAGTATCAAAACCAAAAAAATGCATAAACATAAATTCACATAATTAGTCAAAAGTATGACATCACATAAACATTATCATCCCATTAACAATACTACAAGACATGCAAACTAGATACACTTAAGTACATTTTAAGACAACACCATTATCATTTTTCAAATTCCATAGCAAAATTTTGTATTCAAAATCACAATACTAACAACCTAGAGGCTCAAAGACAAGATTAGGCACATACAATTGGAGCCAAAATGATATTCATTCTATTTCTAACCCTTAATGACCACTAAAATAATGTTTAAAGAGAATGGTTTCAAATTCATTCTGCCAAAGCTTCATTGTAGTTATCCATCTCCCTCATATACAAGTTTGAGCTCCTTATAAAGCATTTTAGGAGCATCTTTTCCAAGGTGAAAGATGCATTATGAGTGCTAATATAGATTTATGTCATCATAACTACTAGTTCCATGACCCTATGATCCCCACATTGTACTTGCCACATTTATTCAAATCTTTATTGATAACCTAAATATCTAGGAGGTGGTTAGCTAGTGGCTAGTTGGCATAAGATGTATGCTATATCCTCTAGCTAGATACTAAAATTGCTAAGTTAACCACTTACCAAAAATATCTTTTTTCACTGAGGTGGATATTAAATTAGCAGAAAGACTCCACTAATGGGTTAGTGTTCCAACATTACCCCATACAAAAAACCTAATCCACCTATGGACTAAGCCATCAAAATCTTGGGAGAAAAAAAATTAGGCACATTCTCTTGGAATTTTGTGATGAAATTCTCAAAGCCCTTTATAGATAACTTGATCTCTTTTACAATTATATCAATATTAGATAATGAACTAGTGAGTGCAAGTGTATCTATTTTATCTAGCTCTTTATAAAAGGCTTCTACATTGGCTTTCACCTTTATGAAACTTTCATCTAAGATCTCCCCTTTATCACAAGCCTTAATTTATAGAGTGTAGAAGAGTTCTTATAATGTTCACTCGTAGTCCTTGATTTGATTACTTAGTTTATTCACACTACCCATCATTTGTGACCTTTTTCTCCTAAATTTGGAGTATACTCGAACCATAAAATACTCCTTATCATCCTTCACCTTCTTTAAGCACACATTTATTATTGAGGCTTGGTTGGATAATTTTAATAAAATGGCATCTATTGTTTTTGTGCCCTCTAATTTTGCAAATAGATCCTCTACTTCTTGGAGCTTGTCTGATAGCTTCTACATTGTGATGCTAAGAACTTCCTCTTCTTCTTCTTCCATATTTGGATATAGTCTCAAGAACATCTTATTCACCAATACACAAATATTATTAACCTCTAAAAGGTTTAAAGTGTTGATGCCAACCAAAAGAGATGGCTCAGCCACATCCACACGCTCACAAAGTTATTACAACTTAAACTTATTAGCATATGCTTCATCCTTAGCTTCCTTGAGGAGTTTCTTAAATTTCCTCACCTTTTTATCATTTATGATATTTTGGCATGTTACTTCTATGGTAATTTTTATTATTGTATTCTCAAATTAGACTAGGTTCATGGTGAGTGGGTCAACAAGAAGGTATTCGTACCCTTCCTAATAATAATTTATGCTCAAAGTAGCCACCGTTGGTGCCTCAAATTGGGGCTCATCTATATAATTATCTATCACATATGATATCTACTTTCATATCCTTATCATGGTAGTTAGGGGGGCATAGTTTTATATAATTATAAGTCTTCATCCCCCCAATTCTTCTATGTTATTTCCCTAATGTCAAGATCTATGTCATCCTTCTCAATTACGGCCTTCTCTATGTGTAATTCTTACTCTTCATTGGCATCACCACTTTCTTTGGTGTACTATTTTGAGGAGTCACTTATTTGGTCATTGGGGGTTGTTTCATCAAGCTTCTCCCCCTTGTCCATTTCTTCATCTTGGGGCTTCTTAATATTTAACTCAAGGGTTATTCCTTTGGAATCAGGGTCAACTTATTATTTTTGGTTCTCTTCAATTGTCTCCATTTTTTTAAGGTGCCATTATCACCTTATTTTTATCAAAACACCCCTTCACTACTTTGTCATGCCTTCATAGCTTCTTTTACTTGTATGGTAAGGTCACTTAGTGCCTATTTGACTACTTATACTATTGGTATTGCAATCAAAGGAACCTTTGGAGCACTTTTCTCCAACTTTGCCTTATTTTATTCCCAGTTAAGTTTCCACTTATCTTCAAGTGTTAAAGCTTGATTTATATCTTCCTTACTAAGCCCCATTTTTCTTCAAGCCATTATTTTCTCTATGATAGATTAAGGGGCCATTAGAGAGGCCTTATCCATAAATTTTTGTGTTGGTTTCCTTTGTGGGATATTTAATTAGGTTGTGTTGGATGTAATGTTTACTATTTCCTCTGTTGATTTTTATGTGGTATCCATGCTAATTTGTAGGTCCTCTTAAACATTTCCAATGCTAAGATCCTCTTCACCTTCCTCCATTTTTAGAATATAAGTCCTTACCCTATCTTATTTAATATCTTATTCTATAATGGGTGCTAGGGATTCCTATATTTTGATATCTACAAGGGTCTTGATAGGGAACACTATAGGTCCCTTAATCTATTTTCTTGGATGCTTGCTATAAGAAACACCCTCTTGCATGAATGTCATGTACTTATTTGGGGTAGGTGGCACAATTTGTTCCTTGAAGGATATTTTTAGCTATATGTACTCTATTATTTCTTATAATTTTTCACCCTACTTCTTTTAGAGTGACTTTTCTTAAAGCTTCAACACATCCTTTATTTAATTTTCAATTAGAAGGGGGTGATCATCATCCTTGATAGGATCTTTACCATTATTTCATGGATTCATCTCATAATATAGGTTTAAAATTCTTCCATTGATTATTACCCTTTGGAGGGGATGGATGTCAAGCCTATCACTATCATCCTCCTCATCACTAGTTGCCTTAGCTTTGGGGTGCACAAATTAGTGCCTCATCACCCTTCTGTCATGATCTCTAGCCTTAGACTGGATATAAATTTGTTATGCATTTGGTATTTTATTTAACATCACCATGAAGTATTTGGCTAAGAATGCATAAGGTAATTGGATCCATCTTGATATATTTCCATCTATGATCACCAGGTGCACCACAAAAAAGTGTTACATCATGATGAATGTTATCATTCCCATGAGTTGTTGAGGGATTTATTGTGTGGGATGCACCACTCTTTTCCAAATACCTCCACATACCTATCAGACCACCCTTGCATTCTAGTTTAATATTTCTATGAGAAGTTGGGGAGGTAGATTAATTCTTGGTACTTCATCTTTAGGGACTCGTGGTTTGGTGTAAACACCCATAGGTGATATTTATCACTATCCAACACATCTATCTCCTCCATCACCATTATGATAACTATGTATCCCCACTAGAATGTCTCATACACTTGGTGGCATTATTATGAATTCATTATGATATATTATGCAATGAACCCAGATATTTTGAACACTAATCCATATGCCATATGGTGGGAAATGCAAATGAAGGTTTTACTTATATCTAATAATTGACTTCTAGGGCATAATTTGGCACTTATGAGGTGATTTTCCACCCTTGTATTGAGGGCTTGGATGTATTTGATAGGGAATGAAAATATTGAATTATAGTATCCCAAGAGATTTGCAACCATCTTTACCTCGACATCATCCTCCATCATCTCCCATATATCTACTCCTATTTTAGGTAGCCCTATTATTATGCTTATGTGGCTTGTATAAATCCTAATGCACCATCCAAAAAAAATAGAAATAAATGTCATGCACCCATGAAAGAAAGAAATGTACCAATTCTTATGGATTTCCAAAGCTTGGTAGCTCAAAATTTTGTGTGGTTCCTATGGTTTGCAACTTGTCTCTCATGGAGACATCAAAAATCATAACACTTACCTTGGTCTTCTTGCTTATGTCTACCATCTAGTCTTTGTTCAATTCTTGCATGTTACTACATGTTTTATCATTATAGTCTTTTATCTTACATACATGAGATAAGGATACTCACTTCTCCCCCACCATAAATTTTGGTGGGTACTCTATCTCTCTATAATAAATTTTGTCACTCATGGTTGGATCAATCTCAGTGATGCTAACTCCCTCCACCATTTACACCTCTAGTTTTTTGGTGGCTGCTTCCCTCACTTTTTTCACTTTCTTTACATCTATATGTGCTTGTGGTGGACTAGTACTTAGTAATTTATTACCCATCCTAAACCTATTAATATTGAAGCATGACTGATTAATCTTACCAAAGACCAAAATTATGTTTGGTTTTCTTTACATCCATGAGAAATGTGACTGCACATTTGGCTATTGATCTTCCCACCCCATTAATGTTTGATTAGTTATCATAATGAAATTTAGTTTCCCTATTTTTCCGTAAAATTCCCTCCACTTTCTTCCTTTTATCCTTAGGTTGAAACATAATCTTATACTTTCTCTTTCATTTTCATTTGGGGAGGTTATGGTGAACTTATTTCATCTCTAGTAGAATTTTCTCATTTAGTGGCTTTGGATCCTTACTCTATTTTGATCTCTTGAAAATGATAGTAAACCTCCTACCTATGACATCTCCAATTTTATATGTTTTTATTATCTACAAAATTGATGGTTGGCATCATTTAGATCCTAAAAATATGTTAAAACTTGTAGAATGTACTAAAATCCACTGTTGTCTACTCATTGAAGTGTATATTTATTCTTCCACTACCATAACATTAAATTTACTAATGGTTTATTCAAAGAAATGATACGTAATTAAAATGGTAAATTCACACTGACTATTGGGTGGGTACCAACTATCACAAAGGTCCCTTTCTTGAAATTTGTTCATCTTGGCATGATCTTCACCTTCCTTCTAGTTACCTAGGCAAAACACTTCACACGTGTGAAATTTAGCCTCCTAGGTTCTATCTCTTCTTAGTGATGCACTTAATTTCAAGAACTCTCTTTATTGGTTGATATATTTACACTTTAATATATCTTACTTCAGCCTCCCCTACCCCATATAAATCCTTACACTAGTCCTATAACACCTCATTATCTCCTCTTGGTCTCTTATGCAAAAACACTTTGTGTACTTTTATTATCAATTCATACTTATATTCTAGTTATCCTAGTAGACTTCACAAACACCCAAAAACTTATATGTTTGGCCTCAAGTTCTTAAAAATAGATTGGGCTTGACTCACTTGATTAGATTTATGTAGGTGTAATCACCATAAATGTTCTACTATGGGCCTAAAAGTGCAATACTTATTCAAACATCATAAAAGAAATAAAACATAAGGAAAAGATTTGGCTTGCACCAATTTTATTATGGCCATAAGACAAAGTGACCAAATTTTTATTACAAAGACAAAATCATATGGTGAAAGGTCCATCGTAGTGATGGTATAATTTCAATATGTTGCTTTTAAAATGCCCAAGGAGCATTTCACCAGTCAATGTGTGTAGCTTGCATTCACTAGTCTCCAAGATTCCATGGATGACATAAGGTCCCATGTACATGATTTGTAACTTTCTTGGGTGCCTTAGGTACTTATAATCATATAACAAGACTAGTGCATCCTCTATAAACACCTTGTGCTTGATGTGCTATCATGTCATATCTTTTGGTAGGCCTTATTTATCTACTATATATATCATACTTAGGTATGTGTCTCATCTAACCTCTCTAAATATTCTAGGCATGTGTTTAAAGACTCTTGGTCATCCAATCAACCAATATACATGATAAATAATGAGGGTACTAGGAACTCCATAGGTAAAATAGCCTCTATAATAAACACTAGTTAGAATGGTATAACCTTTTTTAGGCACTTGTATGTTGTACGATAGGCCCATAACACCATTAAAACATGGTCATTGCAATATTTGTGACTAATATCTCATTTTTTTTAGCCATGTCCCTAATATTTTATTGAATGTTTCTATGGTGCCATTAGTTTGGGGCTGGTAAGGTGTAATTTTATGGTGTGCCACCATATACTCAAACAATAAGATTTGAACTATTTCATTGATGAAATATGTACCATGATCACTAGTCAAACTAAGTGGGTATACATACCTACTAATAATGATTTCCCAAATGAAATTTATTTTTATGGTGGATGTATAATATTTGCTTAGCATCGCTTCTACCCACTTGGTGATGTAATTTATAGTAATCATAATGTACCTTGTGACTATTTACCTCATGGTAGGAGTAATAGGCCCAATGAAATCAATGTCCCATTTTTTAAATGGTATTTACGTAAGGATGGGGATGAGGGTCATCTCATCTTGGTGGTTTGGCTTTTTAGTACATTGATAAATGTCACACATTTTGGCATATTATTTTGCATCATTAAACATAGTTGGCCATCATAAGCTTGATTGTATAACTTTTTGCATTATGGAATCTCTAGCATAATGGCCTTCAACAATCCCTTCATACACTTTTTATACTACTAGGTCCCATTTATGCTCTAAAACACATCAACACATGACCTCATCATGTCCCAATATATATAGATCCCTACCAATGAGTTAAAATGGGGTAGTGAAAACTATGAGCTACTAATTTTATTTAGTTTTCATGGCTTGAGGTGTAGATTTAGAGGTTAGAAATGTGGTGATCTCTGCTAAGTCTTCTAAGATGCAGTGGACCCTATAGAGTTGCCCATCAGGCATATCATCTTCAATTGGATTTTATGCATCTCTAAAGTTGATGTGGGATAGATGGTCTAGGCCTAATTTTTGCTTTCTAGGCTTGACTTTAATATAAAATTTGAATTATTGAAATAAAATGATCCATCGGCAAAGACACTCATGCAAAATGGGCTTGTTCACTACGTACTTAAGCACCTTATGATCAATAAAGAAGATAAATGGGGTTGCTAACAAATAATATCTAAATTTCTATAGGGTGTAGACCATGGTAAACACTAAGAACTCAATTTTGGTGTAATGTTATTATACTTTGGTTAGTTTCCTACTTATAAAATAAATATGATGATCCATTTTCCCATTGCTTGGTTGTGCAAGAATGGCACTTATTGTAGTACTAGAGGCATTGATGTGGACATGGAAGGGAGTTTCCTAATCAAGAAATTACATTATCAATTTAATTTATAACTTTATATTTAGGGTCTCAAAATCATCTTCTTTTATTGTACCTTAATAAAATGGGCCATCCTTCCACAAGAGTTATTCTAGTGGCACCGTAATCCTAGCATAATTACTTATGAACTTCCTATGATATCCTCAATATATAAGAAATAAATAGACATATTTCTATGTTGATGTTATTTTAATATTAAGTATGATTAAAATATTGGTTGGATCAATGAGAAGACCATCCTTATAGATGATTTTCCCAAGCAATGTACCAAATGACATCTTGAAAATACACTTCTTAAGATTAAAAGAGATTTGTAACTGCCAACACCTTTCAAACATTAGGTGTAAATTATCATAGTGATATTTTACCAATCCATACACTTTCCAATCATCTAAATATACTTGGGGGAAATTATGAATGAAGTCTTTGAATTTGGTGATCACCACCCAAGAGAAAATAGTTGGTGTCTTCTTCAGCCCAAAGGGCATTACATTATGCATGAAACATCCCCATTCAATCATAAAGGTTGTTTTAGGCTTATCCTCCTCCTTGATTTAGGCATGAATATATCTTGAGAACCCATCAATAAATGTGTATATTTCATAAATTATGATTCCATCCAATTCTTCATCATTGAATGGAGTTAGGAAGGGGTCAATCATGCGTGTGGAATTCAATAGTTTGTAGTCAATACAAATTTGAATGTACCCATCCTTTTTAATGATGATAAATATGGGGATAACCCATTTAGACTCATACATTGGGTAGATAAATTTTTGGTTAGCATACCATCAATCTTAGTCCTGACCTTAGTACAAATATTTAGGTTCATCTTGTAAGGTTGCTTCTTGATGGGTCTCATATCATCGACTAGTTTGATTATAATCTTCCCAAGGGATGGGTGGATGCCTTTAATATATTTATAGTTTTTAAAAAATAGGTATTTTAATTATTTTAAGATATCAACAATACATGCTAGTTTTGTGTTAGACCAATAGGCACCCAGAGTGGCAATTTTGGGTTCCCCCTCTGAATTGATATCTATCTTGTTAGTTTTTAACAGTGTTTGATAGGGTTAATGCTTCTCTTGGTTTGAATCCTAAACTTGTATACTAACCTTGGTCTACCTAAATATGGGTATGGTATTTTAATTTTGGGGTGTTATCCTCAACTTCACACACTAACTTATTTTTCCCTACCAAATTTTTCTAGTTATGCACTTTCTAAGTGTCATCATCTTCATCACTAGAGTCACTATTCAGAGTTTTTTCTTAGAATAAGGTTAGGAGTGCTAACCTTTTTTTTTTCCAAACATGTCTCTTAGGTACTCTTATAATATATTAGTTTCCTCAAACACTGACCTTCAAACTACCTATAATGGCTTAATTAGTTTAAGATTTTGTGAAGAAAAGGATAAAGTACGAATAAACCACTCTATAAGGGCATCCTAGTATGTTGTTTCATGGAGTGTTTTATGTAATACATACCATGTCCATTTTTATGTCTTTAAGGTTATGTAGGTCTTTACCCATAGATTTTTTGGGTTATTTTCACTATAAATAGTCCACATTCATTCACAAAGATGTACATATACTATGGGGTGAGAGTTACCAGAGTAAGTTGAAATGTCTAGGTCCTCATTAATTTTTCCAAATCTAGTGCAAATGATCACCTTTACATCTTTCCAAGTTGGAAAGCTAATATTATGCACTACTTACCAATGTGAGATAGTTTGCCCATTATATCCACCTCCTTTGGGATACATGACTCAATGTAATAAACATAATATTCTATAGGATTACTTATTTCATATTTTTAGAGCATAGTAAGTTTACCCTTACTGAGGCAAAACACTCTTTTCCCCTTGTATTGGTATAAGGGACCCATATTTTAGGAGTGTGATCAATTTATATTCAACCTATCTTTATTAGTTTTAATGCCTTTGCTTGTACCAAGTGGCACCATTAGTTAGTTGTCTCATATACTTCCTCAACCCATTAGTCTCAAGCAACATCTATGGTGTTTGAGGCTGATTCTCCAAATTCACAAGAGAGGATTCCTTGATCATTATGTTCTAGAGTCTCAATGCCATGCATTGTGATGTTATAAATATGGTTGATTTCATCCTCAATGTCCATGATCTCAACATAGGGGTGTCCTTGGTAGTTTTAAAGAGGGATAACTACCCTATCCTTTTCATTATCAAAGGTCATATATCACCTTTTGAAGTGCATATATAAATTATTTACATAGCACCATAGCCTTCCTAAAATCATCAAGTAGTTTTCCATCTCTGCCAACTCTATTACTTCAAAGTCAACCCAAATTTTGGTGCCCATGATATCCATAACTATGCTCTTTATAATTCTAATAGGATTTGCCTTAGTCTTATTAGTCATGAAGAACACATGAGGGTAAGTTATCAAATCTAGGCCACCCATTTTTTTCTGGTTCTTGTGTTTATAAGAACCTCGTAAATAGACCATCTATCAATAGTGACATCCATTAGGAGTTCTTGGTCATATTCAACATTCTAAGTGTGTTTGAATTCTAGCACTCTTTCCATGCATGCCATAGTGACCTTAAATTAATTTTTACCTATGTGTTCAAGAAGTAAGTTATTCAATAGGGGTAACATACCCTTGTTCTATAGGAAGCATAGGATCTAAAACAATTATTTTACTTTAGCCTCTCAACTATCTTGCTTTTTTTGAGAGGTGACAACCTACACTAATAGATCTTACACTAATTAGAGATCCACTTACATGTTTTGGATTATTTTCATAGTCTACTATAGTACATCCTTTTGGCATGTTGGGTTTAGGTATGATGTAACTTTTGGTTCAATCTATGTTATGCATTCATTTTTATTTTTATCCCCATACTCAAGGCATAACTCAAGTACTAACATAATTAGTGGTTGAGTGGTGAATCCACTATGAGTAGTTACCTTCACCTTGGCTGATTATGTATGTTTAGGTTAAACCTTTGGGGTTTATTTTCCCATATTTTACTTATACTAAAAATGGGTTTAGGATAACCTTTATGATGCTTTATATGAGGTATTTCTATTAGTTACTTGATCATGTGTAAAAGTGATTGGCTACATATTAAACCCATAAAATAAGAATTTATGGATGACACTATGAGTGGACAAAGGATTTCCTATAGAGGCTTAAGACCCTAGATGTTACTTAGACTAGAGCAGTGGATAAATGGTGGCAAGGATCTCTGAATAGCTATGTACCTAAGTTTGTAGTATTAACTTATTCATGCCCAGATGACATGGATTACCAATTTTTATGTGACCCTAGAGGGACATTCATGAAGGATTTTATCACAAAGCTCAAGAAGCTAATGGTTGATTATGGTTTTGAAATTTTGGAGATGGGAGGCTAAAATCCTTTCACATATGAGTTGCATAAAGGGTAAGAGGGGAATGTGGAGGTAGGTAAGGTATAATGGAAGGGGATGAGAAAATTGACACCAAGTATCTTAGAAGATAAGCCTATAATAAGATATATAACTAACTGATGGAGGATATGGAACCTATAAGTGCTGAGAGGACCCATAGAAAATGGTAAGGGAATGGGGAAGGATATCTTGAAAGATAGTAGTGTGAAGATGAGAGGTATAATGAAGAAATAAACTAAGATCAACACTTGATAGGTGTGGAATTTTCTAAATTCATACAAAATTTGGTGACTATAGATATACTTGACATGCCTACCCCCTTTTAACCTATGACACATACTCACGCACTAGATCCCCCACTTGAAGATAGTACATAAGTGATTAACCCTAACAATACCTCAGATCTTAGACATTTTATATATTTAGATTATAACTTTGTTATTAAATAAATTTTTCCATATAGGGAGGTGAGATTAACTACATCTAGACTATTGATTACTAGCTCACCATGACATAACTTGAATGTGTGAATACCAACACAACCAATGTCAATAATGCAAGGTGGGAAACATCTTAAAAGAAGTGGACTAGTACCACAAATAAGTAGAATAGTACTAATGGATTAAACTTCACCATCAAGAATGATGGGAATAGTGCTTACCTCTAAGCATGGAGGAATTGGGGGACTACCACTAGGATAAGTACTAGGGGACAAGCACCTCAAGTACCAGCTACCCCCCATATTAAATCTACTATGAAATGGATATGCACCTCTCAGAGTATAAAGTCATGTAAAATGTTATATAACATGTGCTGAAATGTGAGGTACAGTGGCACACATGAGGCATAACCCCATTAAACTACAAGGCTACTCAATTTTTCAACCACTTTACTTAGTCATGCCCACACCTACTATACAAATTTTAATCTTAATAAGGCCATGTTGACTATGATCCATTAAAGTACGCATTCTTGAAAGAGTTTAACATGATAGATTTTGAACAATAGAGAATTTTTGTGCTGAAATAAATTACCCAAGGACTCTCAGAGTGTGTGAATTTATATGATTCATAGTTCAAAACTCTCCTATGATAGCTCCTATATGATATTAACCCTTCCCAACATGCACAATGGTTCATTGGGGGGTATTATTTCCATTCCATGACATCCTAGCTCCAAAATATTATCATTAGCTCTATATATGATAATCAAAGTGTAATATGGTACATTTATTATGAATTTAAAGGCCATAATATAACTAAATACCCATGGAATAATGTGCACACTTTTCTCCTATTCTATGAAGGTTATCAAGAAGCACATGATATGTGAAACTATCCTTTGTTATAATGTCTTATCCAAGTCAACACAACCATCTATTGTCATTTATGTGATGCCTATACCCATACCATTACTAATTTTTAGATTATTGACATGATGTGTACAACTATGGATAGGGTCATGTAAAAATCTATAATATTACTTTAAGGGTAAGCAAACCAAGGGAATGATGGATATGGCTGACAAAATAAAGGATTTAGGATGCAAAAAGGCACTAGATGTCAAGGTGAAGGACATGGTGGTGAAATGTTACCACCACACTCATATTATAAGTGTGTCTCAAGAGATCATTATCATCATGACTACCCTACACATCCCATGTATTGGTATTGTTGAGAGCCCCATAAAGTTAAAGAATGCCCTAAAATTTACAAAAAGTTGACCCAAGGTAGGCTTGGAATAGATAAAGGTGTAGATGGATTTTGTCCTTTGTACGTTGGATGATTCTATTAAAACTATTTTCCACCTATTATAGCCAACACTCGATGTTTTCAAGAGAAAGTCAGTACATCATTTTATCACACCATCAAAGCAATAAAATTTAACATGGGTCCTAACAATGGAAATAGAATTTTGGTAAAGTCTAGGGGTGGTTTACTTCAACCAAGAAGAAGCATGGGATAACTCTCTTTGCACTCAACATTTAAACACTCAACTACACTAGTATCAATCCACATAAGGCACAAGCCTTATGCACTCACCTGAATTGCAGTTGAGAATGAACCAAGGCATATATTGGGCTAGTCATGTTATGGTATGAGGCTTCACTAGGGAGACTTAAGAAATGCACCAAAAACTTAACTTTGGGGTAAATCCATATGCATACTCATTTATCAAGATAATCCTAGGGTTATAAAGGTGACTATTGGGTCATAAGACTACTTTGGTTTAATTTACTACCCATACTAAATAGATGAAAACTAAATAAGGATTAGATTTATTGGCAAAAAAATATACTCATCCTCCATGTAAATGATGATGATATCAATAAAATTATAGAGACTCCATTCAAGTGGAAAACTAGTAAAATGCATGAACATCAATTCACATAATTAATCAAATGTGTGACATCACATAAACATTCACATCCTATTAGCAATACTACAAGACATGCAAACCAAACACACTTAAGTACATTTTAAGACAACACCATTTGTCATTATTCAAATTCCATAACAAGAGTTTGTATTCAGAATCATAATACTAACAACATAGAGGCTCAAAAATGAGCTTGGGCACATACAATTAGAACTAGAATGTCCTCCATTCTATTTTAAGCCTTAATGGCTGGAAAATAAATTTTTATAGAGCATGGTTTCAAAGTCATTCTAATAGAGTTTCACTATATTTATCTATCTCCTTAATCTACTAGTTTAAATTCCTTATAAATCCTTTCAAGATCATCTTTTCCAAGGTGGAAATTGCATGTTGAGTGCCGATCTAGGGTTTTATCATCATAACTATTGGATCCATGACACCATGATCCCCATGCTACACTTGTCATGTATCTTCAAATATTTGTTGATGCCTTGAATATCTAGGAGATGGTTAGTCATCATCTAGTTGGCACAAGATTTGTACTGCATCCTCTAATTAGATACCAAGACTACTAGGCTAACCACTTGCCAAAAATATCTTTTCACACTGAGGTGGATATCAGGTTGGTGTAAATAATCCACTAATGGGCTAGTGTTATAATAGGTTGGTATACTTTTCCATTTAGTTACATTCTAAAATTGAATTATATTATTTGCTAATCTATTACATTCTACAATCAAATGATAGATTCTATCAAATGGTTACATTTTCTTTCCATTCAAATTATTTTTCCTTTTAGTTACATAATACAACTAGTTAGTGATGGCTTCCATTCAGTCAAATTATGCAACTAGATGGTTATATGGAAAAATTAAAAAACTATTTATCGTACCATTTTCAACCATCCTCCCAATGGATTCTCCACAACACCTTAAAAATTCACCATGCCTATAAAACATTTATCTATAGACTTACCAATGATATCCAAGAGGATTTATAATAAGGGATTTTAAAAAATTGCCCTACTTAGAAATATAATGTCTTGTTTATTATTGTACATCATGACTTTCTCTTAGTATTTTAGAAACCATTTTTCCTTATTTCATATTTGATGAGTGGTAACATGGATAGGTTATTTAATCAGTAAAAAACTTAGACTAAATAGTGACTGACAGGTTCTTGTTTAAAATAAAGAACTATTATAGACTTGAAGAATTTATCTTAAGATGATAAGTACTATAGTATGCATTACATAATATCATTAAATGCTTACTTTTTGATAGAATGTTTGTATAGTCCTATATGTTACAAATATGATCTTGAGTGGATGAATTCTGAGTGCAATTTTGATAATGGTTCTTATTGAAGCTATTATGATATATAATGTTAATAAAATAATATAATATTTCATATGTATGTATAGTAATGAAATATAAAATGTTATAATAAATCCATGCTTAGGATTATTGGATGCCTTGTAATATTTAAATATCTTTTAGTTATATTTTTTTATGCAATCTCATGTAAAGGTATTCAATCTATGAGGTAGGTTTTAATTAAGATATTATTTTATTGAATATTTAACACACACACACACACACACACACACACACACACACACACATAAACACGCACACACACATAAACACACACACACATAAACACGCACACACACACACACACACACACACACACACACACACACACACACACACACACACACACACACACACACACACACACACACACACACACACACACACACACACACACACACACACACACACACACACAATGTGTGTGTGTGTGTGTGTGTGTGTGTGTGTGTGTGTGTGTGTGTGTGTGTGTGTGTGTGTGTGTGTGTGTGTGTGTGTGTGTGTGTGTGTGTGTGTGTGTGTGTGTGTGTGTGTGTGTGTGTGTGTGTGTGTGTGTGTGTGTGTGTGTGTGTGTGTGTGTGTGTGTGTGTGTGTGTGTGTGTGATGTATGTATATATGTCTATGTGTGTGCAAAAAATACCATGTTTAAATATGAGATAAAATGATCTACTTTTGACACTTAACTAAGATTAAGACACTTAATTGATAAGTAAATCATGATTAACTACATGTAATAATAGGATTTTTATAATTGTTATTTGGTAATTGTGTATCTATGAAATTTACAACTCATTTGATGTTTTTTTAGTTGTAAATTAAAAAGATCAATACAAAATCTTGAGTGGCTAATATACATGAAAAATTACCCTTAATTGTTTATATTTTATAAATGAGTATTCTTTTTCATAATAAGTGAAACAATATGGTAGAATATACTCATAATATGCATGAGTGTGATTTATACCCTTAAAAAATATAAAATTAAGTTATACCCTGATAGGAATTGGATATAGGAAAAATATGGCTAGTTAGAAAACAAGAGGTTTAGGGACTTGATTTAATCTAAAATTAACCCTTGGATACATGTTCATAAGCCATTAGTACTATTTTTGATTTAAATATTTACATTATATAGTGTTAAATTTTAAAAAGTGTGGAATTCATTTGAGTTGGAAATAAATTCATTCATTACTTAGATATTTATAACCTATGTATGTAGTTATGATTATATTGAAAATTATGAATGCTAATAGCTGATATGAACTATATTTCTTAGATGCATAAATATTAGTTGTATCTTGGGAAAAATTAATGTGGGCTTTTTATATTAGATGGATGTTTTTTCATTCTACTGAGTAGATAAATTAAATATATTTCTTGATTTTATGAGTGATTGTATGTTATAAATATATAGTTATTATGCCTTGAAAATTGGCTAATGAGATTTGCCATGTATTCTTAATGTGATAAAAAATTATAGGCCTATTAAGATGCTATCATGAAATGCATATACTTATTATTTGGTATATTATGATCTATTGAGATTGATTAGAAAAGATTATGTGTATGTGGAATTTACTTATATCCATGTGTGATCTAAATATAATGAAAACTTTATCCAAATTAATTTTATAGATGAGACAAGGTCATTCCATTGTACTTTTTAGTTTACAAGTGTATGTGTGATGTCATATTAGATACATGATTATTTTCCATGGTCTATGTTACTATTGCATGTATTATTGATTGTAACACATATGGTTCTAGTGGTCTTGATATTTTTATTGCTTTTATCTATGCCTACATGAAGGGAAGGGCCCACTCCTAGTGGGGAGGTGTGTTGGAGACCAATGGTTTATGGTTGGAGGAAAAACACCCCAATAATGCTTTCCCTCTATTCAATTGATCGACCATATTAGAATCATACTAATGGATATATCATTAATTTTAGAGATGTTTTATGAGGATCAAATGTTTTATTTTAATTCATAACATCTACGTTATAATATTCAATGATTAAATTTTAATAATTTGTACATTTTGATTTATGATTATTTAATACAGTAGTGATTATATAACTTGAACATAATTGTGCATGTTATAGACAATAGAGGTTGTATATTTAAATATAGATATAAATATGGATTATTTTACCATTCTAGTTTACCCTTCACTTTGATATGTGTTATAAAACTAAATTTGTCATATGTATTATTCTATACCATTTGAAAGCTAGATATATCACATTTCAACTAGTGTGTTAGATATATTTTCTCCATTTATGGTTCTAGATGTATTTAGTAG
Source organism: Torreya grandis (assembly GCA_037957365.1). Taxonomy (NCBI): domain Eukaryota; kingdom Viridiplantae; phylum Streptophyta; class Pinopsida; order Cupressales; family Taxaceae; genus Torreya; species Torreya grandis. The sequence goes on along the minus strand of JARHVA010001680.1, from coordinate 1,927,869 downwards.
TCAAATAGTGAAACATAATGATAATTATTCAAAATTAATACAAGTTAATTATGTTTAAAAAAATTACATAACTTATAATATAACCCAATGGGGTTCTAACAATCAGCCTTCCAAACTTTGAAATAATTGCTTACAACAATATTTTTACTATTAATTCTATATTTGAATGGTGAATTTTCATTATGGATTGATGCTTATAAACAAGGGATAAGTGATGTGATAACCCAAAATGGACATGTGGTAGCATATAAATTAATAAAACTTAATAATCATGAAGTTAACTATCTCATGCCTGATTTATAAATCTCTACAGTAGTGTATACCCTAAAGATATGGACACATTGTTTATTGGGAATGCATTTTTTGATCAGATCAGATCACCATGGACTTGACCACATATTAATGAATGATACTATAAATTTTAGGTAGTGTAGGTGGCTTGAGTTCATTAGTGATTATGAGGTTTATTTTGAATACACTAAATTATAGGATACTAAAGTGCTAGATTCCTTTAATAGAAGATGATATATTATTTTATTATGTCAAATTCAATCTAAATTCAAGGATTCAGTCTTTGAAAAATAACCAAAATACCATATTTACTTAATAATACATGTATCATATTCTATAAATATACATGAGGGTAAGAATATTTTATGTACCTTTGATCTAGATGGCATTTTAAGGGTTCAAGATAGGATTTATATACATATATGATATAATGTAAGATTAAAATTACTAAATGAAGTGTATAATGTAATCTATTATGCACATATATGTCTGAAAAAATGGTTCATGAGCTAAAAATGTGAATTTTTTGGCATGGTTTAAAAAAGGATACACTAATTTTATGGGAAATACCATGAATTCAATGAGTGAAAATTGAGCACTACCATCCTAGAGAAAATCTCTACCCACATGATGTACCAAGTATTATATTGGTAGTGGTGTCCATGGGCTTTATAAAAGGTTTGCCTAAGTCTTAAAATTATCATGATACAATTATGTTTATAGTTGATAGGTTTATAAAAGTGGGTCACTTAATTTAAGGTAATTTGATGGATGATGTGCCAACTATTGAGTAAATATTTATTCGTGAAATTGTGAAACTTCACAAAATTAATAAACTAATCATTTTAGATGGGGATAAGATATTTACATTTCATTTTTGGAAAACATTGATTGTTAATTTTGTTACTAAATTGAATTTTAGTACAACTTACCATCCATAAAAGTATGGGTAATATGAACAAGTCAACCAAATAGTTAAGGCTATGATTTGGATTTATAAAATGAATGAACTCACTAAGTGGGAAGAATATCTTCTATTGGGTGAGTTCACTTAATATAAAACATAATATTATTAATTAAATATGATACCTTTCAAGGATTTTTATGTTATAAAAATGTATAACTCCACTTGGTTATGATGGTTTAGATAACATAATTACTCTTGGACCTAAATTTTTACATGAATGTGATACAAAAATGTAAATCATAAGACAAAATTTGAAAGAGGCCTCAGATTGGAAAAAAAAGCTCCACTGATCTAAAGAGATCTGAATGAGAATTTAAATTTCATGATTATTTATTTTTAATAGTTCCCCCCAACAAGATATCCGTTAGGTTTTGAAAGACAACCAAACTATCTCATATAATTATGGGACCCTTTGATGTAATTGAAAAAATAAATCTAGTAGCATACCGGCTAGTACTTCCTCTTTCTCTTTCAAATATTCATGGTGTTTTCCATAACTAAGTATTTAAAATGTACTTTTTTATCCTTCACATATGATTGAATATCATAACTTATAGGCTAAGGATGATGTATTTATTTAGTTAGATATAGTATGATTGCAATATTAATGAAACATTAATATGTGAAGCCAAAATATCTAACAATTAATGATCCAATGGTATAAAATAAGTGATAAGAGAATTATGAGGGAGTATGAGACCCTCGTGCATAGCATTTACCTCACATAATTAAGTAAATTCATTAGGATGATGCCATGTTTATTGGGGGAGGATGTCATATCCTCATATTTTAGGACTTTAACTTTTGTGTTTTAATTTTATTTTTGAAACAATAGGTCATATTTTTGGCTTCTGTGACAAAGGTAATGTTGAAATTAGATTAATATAATAATTATACTTTCTTATGATTAAATTTATAAGAATAGATATAATTATGTTTGGATTATGAAATTATTGTAACTTATATGTTTAATATTTCATTTTAATTCGAGTATCTTGTTGATTAAATTTTGATACTTTGATCATACAAATGTTGTTGATATTTAATAATTTTAGGTATGTATAAATTAAAGCATTTAGATTGGAATTTAAATCTCAATCTAGGATTACATGTATCTCAACAAATTTTAATATGTATATTAATTGATATACTTAGTTTTGAGATTATTCTAATTTATTATTGTGATTTTTGTCTAAATGGATACTTCACATGATTAACACTTAATAAGTTACTGACAGGGTTTATTGCATAAATAGACAAAGGCTATCATGATATTAATGTATTTAACCTAATTTATCCATCTTTAACTCTCTATTCATTACTACCTTAGGTTAGATAACAAATTTTAAGTTTAAAAGGCCCTATATAGATTGATAGATCAAGGGATGACTATATATTGACCCTGTATACACTATTAATATCAAGTTACACACTAATGGTTCCATTAACATCTCTATTTATTACCTTGTTCATTTAAAGTTTGAACTCATTGGGGAGGGTAGTACAGAGGTAAGAATGTGATTTAAAAGAAAAAAAAATGGTTTAAAATTCTTAAGAGGCATGATCATTGGCATGAGGTAAAGTTTAAGGGTTTATATTTTGTTAAAATTTTATAAAATCCATAATGGTTAGATAAAAATACAAAGGTTTTAATTGTGTTTTGACACATAACAACATTCAAGCAGGTCTTTTGACTTAAATCTCTTTAAAGGATATTTATGATAATCTCCCTAAGGTATCTTTATACCTAGTCTAGGCACACTGATCTTCGCTTAGTGGCTCATTGTGACCCTTCCATTTCAAGGGGCCTATTGATGTGAACTAAAAACTTAGTTTTAACAAAGTGTGAGGGGTGTTTAAAATTTTATTAGATAATTCATGTTTAATGCTTTGTTGACATGAGTTTCATGTAGATATAGAAAGTAGATAAATAACCATTCTTTTATGGGTTTCCCATTAGGCGAAATCAACATTGAGGGTTTTACTTATTATGTTTTTAGTTGATTATATTATTCATTAATTTCATTGATTAAATCATTTAATATTTCATAGTCGTAATGGATAAAATTAAAAAAATCAAGATATACATGGAAATAAATTTAATTCAAACCCCATATCTAACATCTTGATAAAAATAACAAAATAATGGACAAGGGGGAAGAAAATCATAGAATAATGGTAGTAAATTCAATTTTATGATTATATGAACTCCATAGACTAGTCTCTTATCCAATGAACATATTATTAATAAAATTTATAACTAATGCAATCTTTTAAGGAGAACAAACAAGAAAAGAGCAGCCAAACCATCATACACACCCAAAAATTGAGAGCAAACACATCCAAGTCTTCTATTAATCAACATTCATATTTTGATAATCAAATACATATTTTATTACAATCATTCCCTTAATATTTTATTATCATAACAATAGGTGAGGAGTTTTAGGGTGAGATTACAATAATAAAGCATCAAAGTACAAAAAATGGAGTTAATTATTGGTCCAATCTCTTGTGTGAAGATAGAAATATAACCCTTTGATAATATAAAAAAAAGCAATATATAGAGATATAGCCTTCTAAGGGAGGATTTTCCCTCCAAAATCATCACCAACCACCATTAATTCTCCTATCTACCTCTCTTTCATTCATTTTCCCTCCAAAATTTCCACTTTTACTATTCACTTCTTGAAAAAAGATCAAAAAATAAGTTAAAATTTGTAGTTAAAAGAATGAATAGTAAAATGCATCATAAAAACATGAATAAGTTTTTAACTAGGCACAACCAGGAAAACTTGAGACCTCTATCATGTTTTGTATGGAGTCAGCTATTCAACAAATCAAATGGTTTGAATTTTTGTTACTTTGATCAAATCTTATCATGAAAAATGGAAAACTACCCCAAAATTGGCCCAGTAGTCCTAATCAGGGTTGTTAGGGACAGGTAGTTTTAAAATTTTCACTTTTTGAAATTAAATATCCTAGCTCTTATTGGGATTTAAAATCTTGAATAGAATTGAGGAGTACCTTTATAGAATTTCAAGACCTAATTAGAGGTCTAAGTTCTAGATAGTACTAGGTTTGAGTGAGAAATTCAACTTTGGGGTTCTATACCTAATCAAGGTCTAGACCCCTAATTACAAATGTGGGTACTTTACTTGCATTGTCATGTTCTAATTAGAAAAATAGCTCAAGTAGCACAGTGAATGCATAAGGATGTGATCCTAACCTAGCTAGGTATTTTACCTTGGTTAACAAAAGAAGTGGCTAGCTGATGGTCCTTAACCTAATCAAGGTTTCCATCCCTGATTATAACCATAAACTACTCCATAGGATCTTGATGACCTGGGTAGGATTAAAACCTACATAACACTATGTATATAACCCTTGGACTACCTAAACCTACTCAGGGTTCTAAACTATGGCTACCATTATGACTTCCTAATGCTAAGAAATAAGACTTATTTAATTATAAACTCTAATTACAACTAAAACTCACCACTCTCACTTTTCCTTAACCTAATCATATCAAAAAGCCTAATTATGACTATAAAATCCCAAATGACTGCTAAAATACTTGATCATAAAATAAATACCAATTAGAAAATAATTGAAATGAAGACTCCCCCCAAGGCCTATTTAGGATTTGAAATCATAAATAGGTTTAGGGACTTATAAAAATAATCATCACCTACATCTAGACCTAACTGAGGTTTTAAGCAATAATTTCAATGAGTCTTAAGTTGATAAAAAACATCTAAAGACCAATTTTAAAATATGAAAATGACTCACACAATCTACATCTTCTCACCAAGAGATGTTTAAAGGGATGAAATTACATGAAAATCAAAGTGATACCCCAAATTAATTGTAGGTAACTGAGAGAGATAGAGAGTGAGATTTTATAAGTGAGGACAAGTGCAGTTAGACTCTACTTTGAGGCCAAGTGATTTATATGAATATTTAATATTCAAACTTGGTCATCACAATGTGACTAGATTTAAGGGCTTGAAGGGAACAAAAATTGATATGGCCTCCTAAAGTAGGTTAAGAGAGATAAACAATCCAGGGTTCAAATGATAATTGGGAGGTCAATACTCCACTTTCATGATAAGTTTAAAATACAAAGTGTTCTCATATAGATGTGGTCTTTCTAATGTTGATTTATATGGTTATTGGTTTATCATAAAAATTGATATGAACCACTAAGGAAACTTGAGAATAATAAGACTAATGAACTATGAGTGTAAGTGAGAGCAATTACAAAATCAAAAAAAGAGGTTCCTTTATTCTTGGAATAATTAAGACATGTTGAGAAAGCAATAAAAAATGGAAACTCTATTGGAAAATACTATTAAGTATTATAGAATATATAAATTTGTTTACAAACCCAAAATCTTTGGTTGAGACTACACATGGAACATGAAATGATTTGAGAGATGAGAAGATGAGAGTGGTTAAATAACTAAATCAACCATTCTCATTGACTTATTATGTGTAAAGGATTCAATTATCAATTATTATAAATTGTAAGGACTAACTATTTTTTGGAAGCTAATTGACTGAGAGGGGGAGTGAATCAATATTTAAAATAATTTCTTTAACAATCTTTCTTAAGCAGTCATAGATCATTTAAATAAGCATGTATATCTTAGCAACCATAAGCACCAATCCATAAGAGCATGAAACACATAAACATAGTATATATGTGGGAAACCCTCAAGGGAAAAAAAAACCACTAATTATGCAAATGTATTATAGTCCTCTAAGACAAACACCAACTTCAGTGAAACACCCACTTCACATGGAGCACCAACCCCAACTAGCTAAGTACCAACTCAGCTAAGCTTTATCAAGCACCAAATTATAAGGAGGAACCAAACCAATAGATTAATAAAAACCAAATAATCCACCTAAAACACTTGATCACATTCAAAAATCCTTATTTCTTATGCAACATATGATGATCTTCTTCCTCTGTTATTCACACACTTATATCCCTCTCAAATTAGCCTCTAAACTTCTTCACTCAGCTATCCCTCTTCTTGAATTTATTATTTCATATGAAATTTAACCTCATATTCATACCTCATGTATTATATTAATCATTCCCCTCTGATGTTATACAAGACCTTATTCTACTTACCAATATTCTATTTCATTTGCTTGTTCTTCACTATCACAAATAGGCATAAAACTGCCTAGTATTTGTACAAGTCACTTGATCATATCCTTATTAGTCAGATAAATAATTAAAACCTCTTAATTTATATATGTAATAGGTATTTTAATACCAAAATAACACTTTTTAATCATAATTTTATCACACATGGATCAGTCATATCTCAATTAGCCCTTATTCCTATTTTAGGTCTTATGGAGACCTAATAGGTATTCTTAGTAACATATTACACTTTTATCTTATTAAAACAATTTAAAACTTCAAAAAAAATAGGTAAACATCATATTACACTTCAATATACCCTATATAATTTTAATTTTTGTCTAAAACACATTTTATGTTTAACCATCACTTGAACCTTTTCTCAAAACATTGTTCAAAATAGGCTTGTGCATACATAGAAAATTTGTTTTGAACAACCAAAGAATTAACACACTTTTACCAAAAAAATATAGAAATAAATCATATATTCAGAAACATATTGACCTCATGGTCATAAAAATCTTCATTATATGCTTCAATTTAAGGTATATAGGCCCAAACTCTTCTCTACAAGATGCCCACTTAGAAGTACCAACTGACTTCAAAACATAGTCAAGGAAACATGAACTTCTAACACCTGATTGAGCATAATAAATAGATTTAAATTAATGAACATGATATTATGAAAACCTTATAAAAACCACAAACAAATATATCATAATCTCTATTCGAAACTATTGGTCTTGTAGACCAATATGTTGACTTTCTCTATTAAAGACTTCACTTAGTTAGACAAACCACTTTAGCTTCAATGTTATAAAATCTTACACTAATTTATAATATTATAAAAATAATGGATATGTCATTAATTTATTAATAAATAACATCATGTGAATTATATATTTTGACTTAGGGAAAATATCATCCAACTCATCACTACAACTTGCTTACCTAGATCCACCAATTTACCTTTAAACACAATCATGGTGATAATGACTTTCAACACCTATGTAGACACTTTCAGAGACTTAAAATTCATGTTTATGATATTATTGAATCATTATGTCACTCTTAAATATAATTATACCATGGTCAAGTGACAATATTGGTCTTGCAGACCAATCTCACAACCTTACACCTTCACTATCTTATCTGCACTAGACAGGTCAAATTATGAGCAATATTTTCATCATATCCACTGACCTTAAAAAAAATATATCCAAAATTAAAATGTATTATAAGTATTTAAAAATTCATTAATGTACTTTGATTCATCCCTAATCCATGATATCACATCCCTAATCACTTTCTCACTTCTACCTATTTTTCACACTATCTGCACCATTAGGTTTGTTAGTGATAAGTCAACTTGTATGACTAGTTTAACACACCTGATTATTAAAACCTAATTATAAACCACCATTAATATAATAAAATTCTCAATATTCAACCTTCATATAAATATAAACATTGATTCAATCAACTCTACCTACTATAATAAATCTCTAAGAAATAAGTCTTTTCCTATAGGTTCCAATCACTCCCATGACAAGCCAATCACACTTGGAGATGAATGAGAGAGTTTAATACAAACTAAAATAACTTTTATATCCATAAAAAATAATTTATGGAATTTTTTTATAAACTTATTTCATATTGGGTCACTATTAGTGTTCCTTGAGGGTTTAAACCATCTTATAATCTTAACGATCAATCATAAAGCTTAGCCCCTTATTCTAAAAACCAATGTTTGGAAATTTGATCTAGGGCCCATCCCTATATTTTATAAACATATTATTTCCTCATGAAATTTTGTTTATGTGCCAACATTTACTTGAAAAAACTTCTTAGGTAGACAACTCTTCATCTTATATACTTGAGAGACCTTAAAACACTTTTTCAAAAAAATTCTTGTAAACCATGACCTAAAAATTCATGTAAATTATTAAAACAAATTGAATCACATTTTTTAATTCTTACCTTCTCACCCATTCAATGAAAACTAATTATAATACCCCATATGTCCATAATCTCTTTCTTTACTTTCGAGGCCTTGACTTGTAAGTCATATTAGGTCTTGAAACTAACCTTCTAACCACTGTCTAGGTAGTTATCACCTCATACATATGTCATAAAACCTTGTATCATGCTTAAATACTATTATTAATTCTTCATATGTCTTGTCAATAACTCATGATGACTCATTAGGCCATGTAAGGTATAAAACTACTCTAGTTACAGACTTAGACTAAAGTACTTATCCCTATAGGCTTCACCTTGAAACTCTCCTAAATGATCCATTGATTAATAATAATGATAAAAAAACCTCATAAAATCATTATTATTATAATATTCAACATACCATCTTCATGTCTCAATCAGAGAATCTTTGGAGCTACTTACATAGATCTTTGGAGCTCAATTAAGGATCTTCATAGCTCACTCAAAGCATCTTTAGAGCTGCTTACATAGATCTTCAGCAGTCAACTAAGGATATTCATAGCTCACTATGATGTAATAATAACTCATCATACACATGCCTCAAATCTTACTTAGCCATGTATCTTCACAATAACCTTTGACGTTAATGGTAGCATCAATGCCAAAACTCTACAATCAATGACAACGTTCAACACTATTACAAATTTAATCACTAAGCTAGTGAATCCTACATTGATAATTTTTTATTAATACCATATCATATAAGTTTCTATATCCTTGATGACATTGTATATGATCCCATTCAAGACCTAAATCTACTACCAACTGGATGTCCATAGCTTGATAAAGGTTTCCTGAATCACCAAAGATTGATTTTTTATAAAATTTATTTATTTATTTATTTATTTATTTTAATTTTCTTATTTTCTCTTTTCACTTTTATTCTTAGCATCTCAATTCTAGTTTGGGGACCAATATGGTAATAAAAAAGTATAATTCTATATTTTTTACCCTAGATCTTCACCATAACAAGTTCATTTAGGCAAACCTAGAAACCATTAATATTTGATTTTTGTGCTTGGTTTAGAGATAGTATCTTCATTGACCAAATAATTTTATCCAAACTTAACCCAACACAAATAAATTTAGAATTCACATGATAGTCAAACATTATAAATTGATTTAGAAATATAGTCTAACATAAAAAAATAAAGAAAGTGATTACACACCATAATGTCACTCAAGTTACTTACTTGTAGGCCTTTTTTTATTTATTATTTTACCAATAAGGGAACATATATAGCAAAACAGATAGGCTGCACCAAAAAGAGACAAGCAATGAGGCCAAATTGACAACAAAGAGTAGGAGAATTAGAAAAAGTAAATGAAAATAGAAACAAAACAAGAAAAAAAATCAAGAACATGAAAAAGGACGTATTTATAGGATCTTGCCAAGAAAATACATTCCTAGAATGTATAATTTTGGATAAATAACTTTTGACAAGCAATAGGACATCCTTACTAGTTAGAAACCTAATATAGAATGCATTCACATTCAAGATTTTGAATAAGGTTGGTAGAGATCCTACTAAGGGGAAACACATATTTGCATCTATGTTAACCTCTACACTCATGAACACTATCCTAAAAAGTCATATCTACATTGTTTCCATGTAACTTAAGAAAATTTACATTGTGTAATTGAATAATATTCTTACATTTACCTTGTAAAAAACATTTGGGATAGGTTTTGAGAATACCTCTACCCATATATTGAATTATGATGAGGGATGGGGTGGGTATCAACACATTCCATAAAGAGATATATACCCAACCTAGTAGAGATAGGTTCTTCCTGGTATCTAAATGATGAATCCATTTAGGGCTTCTCCTTGACTGATATGAATGCTTTGGTAGCATCCTCTTTATCATCTTCATCATTTAGAAGTATTTTTAGTGGTTCCTCCCAAGTCAAAAATCTTATGGATTTGTCATTAGTGGTTGATGTGTGTAGAGAGCTACATTAGATTAAGGTATATTAGTATCTAACTTCCACTAACTTCATTTCATGGCTTGGGTAGTCATGCTTGTGATCATGAATTTCTAAGTTAGTTGCCTCCACTCTGGTGAGGAGCATAGGGCTAATACAATCCCATTCCATAGGTTTTTATATAAGATATAATTATTATGAAGTGAGAACAATAAATTTATTTTGTTTTTCTTTTCACCTATCATCAACAACATAAAAGTGTTTCTCTTCATTATAAATGACTCTCATGACTTCACCATTTAGATTCATACCAATTGAATCAAAGGTAAGGTTATATATAAGTGAGGTATATTCCATTTTGAACTCATTAAATTCATTTTATTTATGTGTACAACTAACATCATCATTGATTTATTCTATTTATTCCATCTCCAATGATAAGATGGGTGTCATATTTCTACCATTGAGGTTTTGATTGTCTTAATTCGGCTTGCCAAGTGTAGGGACAACAATATACCAAAAAAAATCTCAAATGCATAGCATGCATCCTCTTCATCCAACTATTCTAATTTATATATTTCTTCTTTTTTTAATTACAAGAGATTTTTAATTAGTATTCTTATGTGGGTAGAACATTATTATTATGATTTTCATCCAATAGGTCACTTGAAGAAATTTTTGCCTCTTCATCATTAGACTCATCCTCATCACTACTCTCTTATATTGGTTCATGTTTATGGAATTATACATTATCAATCAATTGGAATATTTTATCACTTGTCTCATTTACATATTGATAAATGTCAAATTATGAACTTTAGAATGTAGTATCATAGGTCAATCCAAGAATTGATTGTTGAGAATATATTATAACAAATGGAATTGGATTAAAAAATCACTAAGGCTTGTTCACTAAAGCAAGGGAAAACAACCTATTTTCCACATGATGAATTATCATAAAATCATGTATTAAAAGTAATAACATGGTTTTTATTTATCATAATGAATATTGGTTGGTTATAATCTTAAAGTCATGATTTATTATAAGGTGGACAATGGGATGACTTATAGGAAAATGAATCAAAGGATCCTAGGTGTAAAAACCTAGTTATCCAAGAGAATAAAATGGGTCCACACAATAGCCATGTAACTTTTATTTTTATTCAATTATGAAAATATATTAGTAAGTCAACCTAAAAGATGTGAGAGAAAATTTAGTCCTTCGAATGAATATACCAATTAAGGGATCTAAAATTTTGAGATAAACTTCAATAGAAATTACATTTGTTTACAAGAATGGGTCTTTCAACCTCTTATATAACTCATGAAAGTGACTATTGAATGCACTAATGGATTCATTAGGTTTATTATGGTTTATGTCAAATTTGTACTATAGGGTAACAAGTTCAATTGGCACACTAAATTGGTTAATAAATAACTCTTCAAATATATTCTAAAAGGTAATTCACCCATCCAAAAAGCTAAGATACTAGTTGTATGATTACCTATCAAGAAAATAAGGAAACAAGTAGTAAGAATTGTCTTCATTCTACATTTGAGTCCTAATTATGGCATCATTGAATGCTTGAATCTATTATTTTATCATCTAAATCCCACTATGTGTGTATTTTTGATAAAATTCATTAGGATCCTTATTCAACTCATGAGTGAACCCTAGAATGTTCACATGGTATCCACCTCCACATAACTAGGCAAAATCCATGGGTGGGTTTAAAATCTAGTTTTCCAATATTAGAACCTAGAAGATTATGATAGGAAAAGCCTTTAAAGTGTTCAATTTTAAATTTTCCACTAAATTTTTAGTTTTGAATTTATGGACCTCCTTATAACATAAATTATGTTTACATACATTTAAAACATGCAATAGGGTGGGGAAAGTGTAAAGGAGGGACAACAAGTTTAAAATCAATGATTAGTCAGATATGAACATGACCTCTTTATAGTGTTAATTATGTTAACATGTGTTTTGGCATGTGCCAATGTTCAGGCAAGCATTTTGACTTGCCTCTCTTAAAAGGAGATTTGTGAGAATCTCCCAATGTTTTATTTATAATTGGTCTAGGAACACTTATCTTCACTCAATGACTCATTTTGACCATTTTATGTTAAGGGGCCTATTGGTGTGAAATTCAAACCTAGTTTTAATAGAGTGTGAGGGGGTTTTGAATAGTTTTATAGATAATGTTTGTTTTATGCTTCATTGGCATGAGTTTCATGTAGATATATAAAGAAGATAAATAAATATGCATTTAGATGTTACCCATTAGGTAAAATAAGAATTTAGTGTTTTAATTATTGTGTTTACAATTGATTATATCATTCATTCATTTCATTAATTAAATTATTCAATAATGCAATAGTGGCAATGGAGAAAATATTCAATCAAGATAAAAATGGAAATAGATTGAATTCAAACCTTAGATCTAAAAATTTGATTAAAAAATAGAGATATAATAAAAAGGGGGGAAGAAAAGCCTATAATAATGGTATATAATTTGATTTCATAATCACATGGACTCCATAAACTTGTTTTTTATGTAATCAGTCTACATGGAATCAAATTTAGATCTAATTAAATATTTTGAGGATAATAAATAAGGAAAGAGTAGCCATAACCACTATATACACATGCAAATAAAAATCAAACACTTCCAAGTCTAATATTAATCAATATTCATCATTTTGATAATCAAATAAAAAGTTAATTACAATCATTCCCTTGATATTTTATTAGTATAATGATAGGGGAGGAGTTTGAGGGAGATATTACACTACCAAAGCATCAAATTATATAAAATGGAAATAATGACTGGCCCAATATCTTGTGTGATGAGAAAAAATTATCTCTTTGACAATAGAAATGAATAAATATATAGAGATGTAACCTTATAAAGGAGGATTTTCCCTTAGAAATCATCACCAACTACCATTAATGTACCTAGATACCTTTATTTCTTTCATTATTCATCTAAACTCATCAATTTTAATGTTCACTTCTTAAAAAAATATGAAAAAACAAGCTAAATTTTTTAATTAGAATAATGAAAAATAAAATTCATCACAAAAACATGAACATGTTTTCAACTAGGTATAACCATGCAAAATTGAGACCACCGTCACATTAGGATAGATTCAACTATCTATAAAATAATATGGTTTGAATTTTTGACACCAAGATATAAATTTATTGTGAAAAAATATAAATTTGTTAGATAGTTGTCAGTGATGTCATGGGGTGTCTAGGTGAATGGATGAAGTGTCTTGATAGTCTAAGTGTCAATGATAAAGTGTGCAGTTTTCTTGTCCTAGTATGCTTGAAGTAGGCTTGGTTGATCTTCAATTTTGGCATGATTAAGGATGGTTATGAATTATTGAGCATGTGTGATGGGTCATATCATAGGTTAAGGATGATTATAGAGCTTATGGAAGTACATTTTATTCATCTAGTTCTTCATTATGTTCATCTAGGCATAGATGGTTCTATAGCAGAAAAATATGAGTAGATAATTTTCTAACATCACCATTACCAAATATAGATGAATCAGGGGGATTTAGTCATATATGTGTGATCACATTATTCCTAATTTTATACTTTCAAAATATAAGTTCATGTCATTTATTAGAGATAAAGATATGCAGGTGCAAAGTTGACATCTCAAATAGAAGTTCACTAAGTTCCTATACTTAGCTAGACCGTCATTGCACATCATGCAAATATGAATGAACCAAAAAGTTTTTGAATTTATTTCAAGTAATTATAAATTAAATATTGGGAAAAAAAATTCATGGTGATGTTTTATATAGTTCCAATAATTTACCCTAAATATTTGGAGTCTTGAAGTGTTTTCTAGCTTGAGATATAAATCTTCAAAGTTACACTTGTAGACTATCATGGGCTAGAGACTGTTAAGATACACTATGTTGAAGTATGAGGTCATCTAGTAATTATATCTAAATTTTAATTTTAGTTCATGATCTTGATCTAATGGTTCATGTAAGAGTCAAAATTTTAAATAATGAATGTGTTAGTGACATGTGTCATATTCACAAAGCTTAGATAGAATATCAACAGTAAAGGGGCATTTGTACTATCAAAATATTGATGGTATGAGTCAAAGTCAAAGAGTAAAATATGTATAAAATACATATAGATTACAAGTGGCACAATCATTGGAGTTATGATTTATATCTAATCATGGTTTCTTCAAAATAATATCTAGTTAATCTATAGAAATTGACATTGCACATTTGGTCAATATTACAAGGGTGCACGAGATGAGGTCAATATGTTTGAGGTTTAAAATTTGGATAGTGGAGAAATAAGAGTTAAATTTTTAGATACTTTTGAATAATATCTATGGTGTGATTTGAGTGAGATGTGTTCTAAGTGATCAAGGTTTAATTGTCACTGTTTGGATTTACATAATTGAATTTAATGAAGGAAACACCAGTGGTTGGTTTTTTAGCCATAAATTTCTATCTATGTAGATTATGATGTTTTAGTAAAAATAAAAGTTGTAGATAACTTCAAGGCACATATGAAAATATTTATTTTAAAGTATAAATTTTCTTATGGTAAATTTTATTGATCTCCAAAGTTGACTGTGTATTCGTTCATGCTCTACAAGTATCTAGAGAAGGGTAATAGATTTGTTCTTGATGGTATTTTTATGTTTTGAGATGAGATAACTATTTTAGAGTGTTTTAGACTCCATTAGGACCATCTATTTTGATTATGAATGTTTGATCAATAATATTCAATATGATCAATGGATTAGAAGGTGACTTTGTGTTTGTTCGTGGTGGTTGTGTGCACATAATGTTATTTGAGTGAATTGAGTTTTAACATAATGGTGTTGTGATGGTTTTTATCACTTAAAGAGGGCCTAGAGATTATATGGCATGGGTCCATTTATTTTAAAGTGTTCATGTGTTCTTATTTTTCTTGGATAAATGTCAAAGAGGTGAATGGGTCTTTATAGGACCTAAAAGGTGACTTAGGCCTATTTGAAAGAGGGTTGTGGTTAAAGGTGACCCATTTTATATGACTTAAGGGTGAAGGGATGTGTTTTGGCTGAAAAAGAAGGTTGTGATCATGATAATCATGAAGACTCTATAAAAGTTGAAACCAAATGTGATGGTTTCTAATTTGGTGAAATAGAAATGAAATACTTGAGAGAAGAGGTGTGTGAGAGAGTTATAGAGCAAAGGAAAGGGTGTGTGCCTAGTAGATGGGTTTTAGAGAAAACCAAGTTGATGAATGCGTGTATGACCTTTAGGTTATATTTTTGATGTCAAAGATAGTGCTCTTGTAGGTTTGAAGATTGAGGATGAGTTAAGGATAGATGATGTTTGTGTGAGCTTGGTGGTTGATTTGAGAGGTAAATCAAAGTGTGGAATGTGTAGTGTGGAGAATTGAAAAGAACTGATATACATTATATTTCCATCATATTAGCAAGTAATCAATGATCAAGATATGTTCATTTCATAGGTGTTGGGAGGGTACTCAACATGTAGGTCAAAAATACTTAACCAAAAGGTGGTCAAAAGGACTTGATCATCTTAAGGGAAGGTTCTCCTTGTGAAATAGGTGTTTCACTAAAGCCAATCAGAAGGACTTAACCAATAGGTGTTCAAAAGGACTTGATCATCTTAGGGGCATGTCCTCCTTGTGAAATAGGTATTTCACTAAATTTTGGTCAAATGTACTTGACCAATCTCATGTTTGTGATCATCTTATAGGATAAGTAGTCCATGTGTTTTTAGGCTTGAGAGTGGGTTTTATTCCCTATAAGGGTTTCCCACATAGATCTTATGTTGTGTGTATGATATTTTTTTTATCATCATTATTCATTACTATAAACATCGTATATGCTTCATGAATGGTTATATTAAATGCTTAAGTGTTTGAAGGGTTTGGAAATTGAATTGGATTGTTTGTCACCACTAATTCACCCCCCCCCTCAATTATTTTAACTCTAACAATTAGTATCAGAGAAGTCTTTTAGTAAAAGCTTAAAAATTTGAAGGATATCCAAGGTACAATATAGGTATCAATAAAATGCAATGAGGTTTTTCCACTAAGCAAGCATCGATGTTCAATGGATCTAATTATGCTTTTTTTAGTGCAAGGATAAGAACATACATCATATCCCTTGGATTTGACACTTGGAAATATATTGTGGATGGTTATTATTCCATCTAGTGCTACAGATAAGAAGTTGTTTGATAGTAATTCTAAGATAATGAATGATATCACTTGTGGCCTTTTAGAGACTAAATACACCAAGTTAATCCATTGAATATCTACTAGGGAAATGTATGATAAATTGAAGACTATTTAGGAAGGATATTTAAAAGTTAAGTTGGAAAAGTTATAGACTTGTTGAAGATAATTTGAGAGTCTTAAGATGAAGGAAGAAGACTTTGTTGTATCTTTTTATCAAAGATTTATGATATTACGAACATCATCATAGGTCTTAGAGATAATATTAAAGAAGATATTGTAGTTCAAAAGGTCTTAAGGTATCTCTCTCTCTTTCTCTCTCAAGTTTGATTCTAAATTATGTGTTGTAGAAGAAATTCATGATCTTACTTGGTTGAAGATTGATGAATTGCATGGCATTATTACTACCTATGAGATGAGAGTCAATGATGATAAACCACCAAAGAAGGAAGCAACATTAAAGATTTAAATGAAGCCAAAGAATAACTTCCAAGGTAAGAAACTCAAGGATAATGAAATATCTAATATTGATGAAGATGAAATAATTGCTTTATTTATAAGGAAATTAAAAATAGGGTTAGGGAAGTATAAGGGTAAACTACCTTTCAAATGCTTCAATTTTGGAGAGGTAGGACAATTTTTTAATAGGTACCTTTATAATCATGAGAATAATGATGATGAATAACATGGTGATGGATAAAATGAATATAAGAAGACATATAAGTCTTATAATAGGAAGAAAAGATTTAGAAAGTATGACAACAAGAAGAAGTCCTTCAAGAACAAGAAGAGTCTCTACACCAATAAAGATTTTAGATCATCATATGAGAGTGAATATAGTGACTTAGAATATGATCATGTTGAAGATAAAGCCCTCTTCATGGCTGAGGAAATAAGTTGATCATATCAAAAATAGTATACTTGGAGTGATTCAGATGATGATAAAGATGAGATGGACTCTGAGATTGAATTGATGAATGCTCTTGAAAAACTAAAGATTGAGAAGAATATTAACAAGAATATGAAATCTCAAATCAAGGACAATGAAGAGAAATTTAGTGTGTTTGAGGTAAGAATGAATGACGACACCAAGGAGAATGAATATATAGTTAAGCATCTCAATTATCATTTAGAAATCTTGTCTACAAGCCTGAAAGATAAAGAAGATGAATGTTCAAGGTATGCAATAAAAAATGAGTCATTTAAAGTTGAGTTAGAGAAGACATCTAGTAAGATGCATTCATTTATGAGATTTGAAAAGATCTCAAATGATCTAAATTATATTCTAAGTGGTCAAAATCATGCAAGTGATATAACTAGTCTTGGATACAAAGAAGAACCAAAAAAATACAACTCAAAACAAGATGAAGACTAATGTAAATTAGACCTTGAAGGTCAAAAATCAGTCAAGGATGAAGATTTTGGTAGAGTCAAGATAAAAAAATATCAGACAAATAAATGCCATTAGGTATGCAAGTTTTAATGGTTATTGTTACACATGTAATAAATTTGGGCATAGAGCTATATAATTTAATAGACCTATTAGAAATGATTTTGCATGGAACTATGATGGGGGTCATCAGTTAAAAGGTGAGTCCTCTTTAAAAGGAGTAGTTTGTTTCAATTTTCAAAAGAATGGACATATTTTAATATATATATTTTTATGATTAAGAAAGGTAGGATAATCTTCTTATAAAATTTATAGTGTGATTCAATCACCAACATAGAGGTCACATTCCTATATTATGCAAACAAAGGCCTACAAGATAGAATAGGTTTAATCAGGATCCTAGAGTGCAAGAAATGAGACAAGTTAACTCATGGAAACCAAAGTTGGTAATTATGAGTCATGATGAGTCTATAGGTCCAAGTAATATATTTGTTATGGTGGAGAATGCTATAAAAGTTAGAGAGTGCCAAGATCTTTCATTGTCTATTCATGTTGCGAATGAAGAGACCAAGCTCAAGGAGAAGACCAAGGTGTTGGTTTATGCTAGTTTTGAGGTGTGTTTGTATGTTAATTAGTAACCTATCCTATGTGAGTAAGTTTCAAGCTTGTTTTTTATGTTGTTAAGATCTGAAAGTGATGTTATACAATGAAAAAAAGCTACTTAAGAGATCAAGGCATGTCAATATTCCATAGTTTCTCTAAATGTTGTATATCCTATCATAGAAGAGAAAGTGAGTGATGTAGAAAAGGAATAGGTTGTCAAAATTCATACTAAAAATAAAAAGAGTAAGAAGTATTATAATAATAAAAGGATTATAGTGGTTACTGAGGAGATGTGGGCCACTCGTAGCTTCACTTTATTTTAAGAGCATTGTGGTGTATAAGAGGTCTCTATCTATGATTCTTAAGAGACTAATTTTAGTGGAGAATCAAGTGTTGATGTGGTATTCTTTAGAAAGTCCTAAAATACAAGAGGTGAGTGTTTCTAGTTGGAGTTGGTGTGTCAAGATGGGAAAAGTGCTTTGATGAGGTTAGATTGATGTCATAAGGTGTTTTTGATGTATATGTAGTGTCTACAAGATCAAAATGGGTATTTTTTAGGTGGCATAATGAGATTAATGGAATTTCAAGAAGATTTTGGTGGTCATAAAGGTCTTTGCACTTATTTGTGATGTGTTTTAGGTGGTTTTTGTGTCTTGATGATCCTATTTTTGCCTTTTGGAAATTTTTTTTGTGTGTTCCTGGGTTTATATTTCTTGTTATAGATCAAAGCCATCGTATAGGTAGTCAAGGTTCCCAAAGGTGTGAAGGATAAAATCTTTGTATAGAAGTGTGTGATAGTTTTCTTCAGGTGTGCAAGAAGTTTCAGAATTGGGCATAAACTAGAAGGAGGTTTGATGACTTTGTTCATTTTAAGATTCTAGAGTTTTGGGCTATTCTATAAAAGTGATTTTCCTTATTATTTCAAGTATAAAGGTTATTAATAGGATGAATGGACCAAATGGGTTGTCAAATCAAGATTCATAGATATTTTAAGGTTTGTTTTTTTCAAATTATTCAAGTTTTTGTCAACATGAAAGCCTAATTGGCTAGTATATTTGTGAAGTATATTTTATATGATGATCTAGGTGATAAAAATTGGTGTGATTAAGGGGTAATATGAGAGCACTCTATATATGAAGTTTTAAGTCCTAAATATGTGTCTACTAAAATTTTTAGGTTCTCCAAGTTCTAGGTAGGGCTACAAGGAGTCTATATAGGCCTAGTGTGAAGAAGAGTGTTTTTTGATCAATTTATGCAAAAGAGCATGATATGAGTTTTTCAAAAAAGTAATATGGATGATTTAGAACATATTTCCTATTTAGTGTGTGGATTAAAGATCTATTGGTACTCTTGGAGGTGGTTTGCAAGTAAAGGTATGAAGTAGAGTGGTGTTATTTGAAGACCCAAAGCAATATAGTGTACTAAGTTTGATATTTTCATGTTGTTGAGGACATGAAGGTTTTCTAATAAGTTATATAGGTGATACTTTATTATTAATATTAATGGGAAGTCTTTCAAGTTAGCATAAGGAGGAGCATGGAGTTACGGAGGGCTAACTTAGATGGCTTGAGATGTTTGAATGATAAAAGGGGGAGCTAGATTGTTTAGTTTGGTAGGTCCAAGGATAAAGAAGGATTTGAGTAGAGGTGTTTGATGTAGGCAAAATTTGATGGAGTTATGTTGGTGGCCCTTGAGATGGCTTGAGATAGAAGGCTAGTAAGCCTTTGTGGTGGTTCTTCATGGTGTGTGGAGATCTGAATATCCTCAAGAGGTGTAATAGCTCAAAGATCTTAGGGGGAGTCATTCTTAGATGTTTCTTGGTTAGTTTAATTATTTTTATTACTTTTTTGTGTTCTTTCTTCATTAGTTTTAGAGTTTGGTTAAAGAGAGCATTGACATGTAGAAAGAAGAAATTATCAAGGCAAGAAGAGGTAGGATCAAGGTAAGGGTGAGTTTTTATCATCTTTATAAGATGATCCTCTATTATTGATTATGTTTTCAATTCCTTAGGATCTATTTTTCCCCACTTTTTCATTATGTCAAAGGGGGAGATGGTTCCTATTATGAGTGTGCATGAAAAGAGATAGGGAAGGTGAGCTGTATGATGGGTGTTGACATCAATGATAAAGGGGGATATTTTTGGAGATTTTTCATTGATGTAGTGGAGGTGTCTAGGTGAGTGGATGATGTGTCTTGATAGTCTAAGTTTCAATGATAAAGTGTTTAGTATGTTTATCCTAGTATACTTGAAATAAACCTGGTTGATCTTTAGTTTTGGCATGATTAGGGATGGGTCTTAAGTATTAAGAGTGTGTGATGGGTCCTATTAGAGGTAAAGGATGATTGGAGATATCATGGAAGTGCATGGAATTCATTTGATTTTTCATTATGTTCATCTACACATAGTTGGTTCTATGGTAGAAAAATTTCAGTAGGCAATTTTTTGACATCACCATTGACACATATGGATGAGTTAGGGGGAGTTGGTTATATAAGTGTGATAAAATTAGTCCCAAGATACTATGGTATATATTTTACATCATGAAGTTGAGTAGAGATCAAGATATGCAAGTGAAAATTTGGCCTCTCAGATAAAAGTTCACTAAGCTATTATACTTAGCTAGACCATCACTACACGTCATGTAGATATGAATGAACAAGAAAGTTTGTGTATTTATTTTAGGTTATTATAAATTCAATAGTGGGAATTTTTTTCATGGTTATTTTTTCTATAGTTCCATAAGTGTAACCTAAATATTTTGAGTCTTGAACTATTTTTTAGCTCAAGATATAAATCTTCAAAGTTGCACTTGTAGATTGTGATGGGCCAGAGAATATCAAGATAAACTATGTTGAAGTATGAGGTCATATAATTACTATATATAATGGTGCATGTTAATTTTTGATCTTCATACAATTTTCTATGTAAGAGAGAATATGTCAAAGAATTAATGAACTAGTGATATGTGTCACATTCACGAAGCTTAGATAGAAGATAAATGGTTCACATACATTCTTATTATCATAAGATCGATGGTGTGATTTGAAGTTAAAGAGTAAAATGTGTAGAAGGCATGTCAAGTTTACAAGTGGCATAATTATAGGAGTTATTATTGAGATTTGAGTGTTGAAAAATAAATACCTAATTAATCTTTAGAGATTGATGATGCATATGTGGTCAATATTACAAGGGTGCACAAGATGAGGTTAACATATTCAAGGTTTAAAATTTGTATAGTGGAACATTGTGAGTTAAATTTTGAGATACTTATAAATAATATAAATGGTGTGAGTTGAGTGAGATAATAAAAGATCATGAGATGTGTTCTAAGTGACTGAGGTTTAACTATGACTGTTTGGAATTAAATATTTGAAATTAATGAAGGAAAGATCAGTGCTTGGTTTTTGAGCCATAACTTTTGATCTATGTATAATTTGGTGTTGTAGTAAAAATAATAGTTGTATAGTAACTCAAGTAACATATATAAATACTCATTTAAAGGTATAATTTTTTGTATATTCAAAGTTATTAAACTACAAAGTTGACTATGTGTTCGTTCATGCTCTGTAAGTAACCCATGAAGGGTAATAGAGTTGTTCTTGATGGTATTTTGATGTTTCAAGATGAGATAAATATATAAGAGTGTTTTAAAATCCATGAAGACCATCTATGTGGATTATGAAGGTTTTTTTAATAATATTCAGTATGATCAAAGGCTTAAAAGGTGACTATGTGTTCGTTCATGGTGGTTGTGTGTAAAGAATGTTGTTTGAGTGAATTAAACTTTAGTAAAAGGGTGTTGTGATGGTTATTATTAATTAAGAAGGATATATAAATTATGTGGCATGGGTCCATGTATTTTAAAGTGTTCATGTGTTTTTAGTTTACTTAGAGAAGTGTTAAAGAGGTGAATGGGTCTTCATAGGACCTAAAAGGTGACTTAGTCCTATTTGAAAGAGGGTTGTGATTAAAGGTGACCCATTTTAGATGCCTTAAGGGTGAAGGAATGTGTTATGTCCAAAAAGGAAGGTTGTGATCATAATATTAATAAAGACTCTATAAAAGGTGAAACCAAATGTGATGGTTTCTAAACTGGTGGAATAAAAGTGAGAGACTTGAGAGAAGAGGTGTGTGTGAGAGCTATGGAGCAAAGGAAAGGGTGTGTACCCAATGGATGTGTTTTAGAGTAGAGTAGGTCAATTAATATGTGTATGGCATGTAGGCTATATTTCTAATTTCAAAGATGGTGCTCTTTTAGGTTTGAAGATTGAGGATGAAAAAAGGATAAATGATGTTTGTGTGAGTTTGGTGGTTGATTTGAGAGGTAGATAAGAGTGTGTATTATATAGTGTGAAGATTTGAAGAGAGATGATATTAATTGCATCTCCATCATATTGGTAGGAAATTAGTGATTAAGATATTTTCATTTCATAGGTGTTGGGAGGGTGCACAACATCTAAGTTAGAAGGACTTGACCAAAGGTGGTCATGAGGACTTTTTCATCTTAGTGGTGGGTACTCCTTGTGAAAAATATGTTTCACTAAAGATGGTTAGAAGGACTTGACTGATAGGTGGTCAAAATGGCTTGATCATCTTAGGGGTAGGTGCTCCTTATGAAATAGGTGTATCACTAAATTCTAGTCAGAAGGACTTAAGCAATCTCATATTTGTGATAATCTTATATGACAAGTAGTATATGTGTTTGTAGGCTTGAGAATGGGATTTATTCCCCAAGAGGGTTTACCACATAGATTTTGTGTTTTGTGTGTGATCTTTCATTATCTTCATTTTTCATTGCTATAAACATCTATTATGATTCATGAATGGGTGTATTGAATGCTTAAGTGTTTAAAGGGTTTGGAAATTGAATTATATTATTTTTAACCACTTATTCACCCCCATCCTCATTTATTGTACCTCTAAACAAAATTTCCCCAAAATTAGCCCAATAGACTAAAGGGGCACATGTCTTTAAAAAAATTAGTTTTTGAAATTAAACCTCTTATTCCTAAATGGGCTTTTAAATCATAAATACAACTAAGGATCACATTTACAGCATTTTAAGACATAATGGAAGGTATGGATTTTGGATAGCACTAGGTTTAAGTGGTAAATTCAAGTTTGGGGGGTCTAGATCTAATAAGGATCCAGACCCTCAATTATAATTGTGGGTGCTTTGTTTGTATTTTCATGTTCTAATCAGCCCAAGAAGCATTGCCAATGTGTAAAGAGGGGCTCTTAACCTATTCATGGATTTTTACTTGATTAAAAAAGGAAGTGGATAGGGGATGGTCCCTAACTTAATTGGGATTTTAACCCATAATTACAACCTTGCATGACATACACACACTCTCATTAGATTGCCTAAACCTAGTTGAGGTTATAAAACTTAAATAACACTATGAATTCATAATGCTAAGAAAAAATATTTTTTCATAGTATAAACTCTAATTACAATTAACACTCTCCACTCTTGCTTCCCCTCACCTAATCATATTAAAAAACTTGATTATAACTACAAAATACCACACAATAGCTACAAGATCTAATCATGAAAAATTACCTGATTAGTAACTAATTGAAATGAATAATCCCACTAATAAATATCTAGGATTTAAAATCATAATTATGTCTAATGACTTAGAAAAATAATCATCACCTATAGCTAGACTTAATTGGGATTCTGAGAAAGAATTTCAACTAGGCTTAAGTCAATCAAAAACATGTCTAGAGACCAAGTGTCAAATATGAAAATGAATCACATGACCTTGGTATTCTCATTGGGAGAGGTCTCATGATATGAAAGTGAAAATAAATCAAAGTGACCACCAAAGTGGTTTTAAGGAGCTAAGAGATCTAGAGATCAAGATTTTGCTCGTGAGAACAAGTGCAACTAGACTTCGCTTCGAGGCCAAGTTCTTTATATGAAACTTTATCATTTAGAATTGATCATCATAATAATACAAGTTTAATGGTATAAAAATTAACAAAAAATAATATGACCTCATGGATCAGGATAAGAGAGATAAGCAAGCTAGATTTGAAATGTAAATTAGGAGGTCAAGACTCCACTTTCACACTATGTGAAAAATATAAAGTTTTCTTGCATGGAAATTATATTTCTAATGATGATGGTTATAGGTCCTAATTCAACACATAGAAAAAGATAGACCACCAAGTCAACTTGAGCATTATAAGACCAATAAACTATGATTAAAAGTGGGATTGGCTACAAAATTAAAAAAAGAGGTTCCCTGATTCTTGGAAGAATTAGGGTGTGTTAAGAAAGAAATAACACAAGGATCACATCCCCTTATGGAAGTATCATTTTTATTTATTAAAAAAATCACTTAAACCTTATTTTTTTGGTATTCACCACACTCTAAACTCAAACCTGACCAAATTGGTAATGGATTTTATAAAATTATGGTTTATTAGGGTTTGATGTGGTTTAAGGATAATGTTTATTATTACTTTTGAAACCATATTTTTTAATCATGGCCAATAGTGCCCAGGAGAATCCATGCAAGAATTTTTGGAGGATATATTATGTTTCCCTACCTCAAGGACTTATTTGATATAATGTATGGGGTTTTTATATATATGTGTTTTGACATTCTTAACATTTTTTTTGGAATTTTTATTAAGACCATGGAAATGGAGGGAGGTCATCCAATCTAAGTACTTGGACTAAGATTTTCTAATATTATTCAACCGTGATGTGTAGTTGCATTAGATCTTGATTGGAATTCTATTTGGGATTGTAGATCACTCATCTATTTAGACTCACATGGAAAGTGAAATAAAGAAATAAGGTGAACTTTTAGAGTGATGAATTGTTGGATAGAATATTTTTAATTCACCAATAAGATTTTAGAGATTTATCTGATTATTTATTCATCAATTGGAGCCAATGGTCAATAATATATTATGTAATTTGATATATTTTTACATAGGAAGTATTTTTATTTGTTTGATAATATAAATGAAAAAATTCATGAATATTTGATATAAACTTCTCCACTTCCCACTTTATCAATGGGAAAAAGGAAAACTAGTATGGGAAGGTGATACCACATGGAATATTTAAAAAAACATGTAATTTAATTAAGATAAAACTTCCTAAAATATTCAATTAAAAGAGGGGAAAATAGAAGAATAATTATAAAAATTAAAATATGATCTCTAAAATACTTATATATATATATATATATATATTAGGTTAACATAGATATATTCCTAAAACTTTATGGCATTGGTGTATCCAAGATGTAACAAATATTTCACAATGTGATTTCAATAAGATATAAACTAATCCCCTTCCCTCTTTTATCCATGTGATGAGATTAAAAACTAGTATAGGTAGGTAATGCCATATCATGTAAAACAATATGCAACATGTAATTTAACTAAGAAAAAACATCCTTTAAGTATGCAATGAAAGGATGGGACAATACAAACCTAATTACAAGCATTCAAATCCAATCTCTACAATACCAAAAATATATAAATTAGGATAACTTATAGATATGACTACAAATTTTTGGGTGTGTGTTGAAGAAGAAACCCTTATTGTAAGTTGTGAATTAAATATCATGTAAAAGGTTATGAAAAATCATGAAAATATATAAATAATATAGGTAATGAAATGTAATAATTTCACCAACAAATATTATCTCTAACTAAGGTTTTGATGAATTTTAATCTTTTTTAGGTGTCCAAGCAAGACGAAATTATTTTTGAGTGACTAAAGGTGATCTCTCAATTATATTTGAAACTACCAAAAAAAGGTTGATATCTTATCTCTTTTTACATAAAAAGGGAGATTTTTATGATGGACTTGAATATATTATGACTAAATTTTTTTGAATAATATTTTAAGAGATTGTTTTTCAATAAAATGTTAATAGAGTGTAAAAGAAATATATACATGTCAATTTATAGAATTTATAATTTTCTAATGGAGGGAAGTAATAAATTTATACGTTTACACTAATCTATGATGGGTGGTTTAACTAGAGTTAAACCTATCAAATATCACTAAGTTTTTAATATTTTATAAGGATAAGTTTAACTAGGAGGGGGTTGAGCAACACACCTAAGCTAGATAGACTTATGTGGGATGAATGTATAGGTGAATGTGAATATCAAGTAGTGAGAATTTTGGTGAGGACATAGGAGGAAAGTTATGGGCCTTAGGGGTATCTAATACCATTAGGATCTTGATTTCAATCATGACCCACTAAAAACCATTATATATATGTGATGAGAGGCCAATGCTCCCCAACCTTTAGGAGAAAAAATATAGCCTCAGGGTACTTAACCTCTCTACTTGGGAAAAATGTTAAGGTACCTCAGTAAAATGAGAATGAAATGATAAAGGTAAATAAATATATTTTTTTACCTTTCTAATCACATTATTTGAATATAAATTCAAAAATGGCCGAAGTGATGCCTCAAGAATTTATTATAAGAAATCATCATCACGTATACTTTTCAAGTACTAGAAAAAATATATATATATATAATATGTTGTGTATGATATTCAAAATGATTTAGAATTATACCCTAAAACCCATGATAAATTTAAACATGTTAAGACATTTTTTTATTAAATTTTTGCTTAGATAATCATTCTAAGTAATTTTTTACAATAAAAATTCTTTTTTTTATTACATTAAAGCTTAACAAAGTTAAACCCATAGTAATGATAAAAACAAGGTTTAAAGTTATTTAATTTTCATGTTAGTAATAAGAGAGTTGAAAAAATGATTAATTAATATTTAGGATAGCTTAATATAAGTTAGAGATGAATCTTTATACTTTCATCACCTTACCTTTAACAATCAATGCTCAAAATAAATAAGGACAACAAAATAAAATAATTTGACAATTATAGGACACATTAAAGAATGAAAAATATGAGTTCTATTGTAATCAAATTTGATGACACTTATTTATATTTATTAGGTGAGTTTATTTGTAGTTAAATTAGTAATGTTTTTTTCTATTTTTTTAAATAATGCATACTCATCCTGATCTTACCCCACATGATGTTGAATGGATATGTCAAAGTATGTCTTTGTGTACTTATTGTAAATTATATTTCATTTTACATATTAGATTAAGATAAAGAGAAGTACATATACATAAATTTTAGGTAAATTTATGAGTATTACTTATTTGTGTAATTCCCCCTCCAAATATTATAATTTATTCACTTATTTTATGAGGCATGGTGTTTTAGGAAGATAATATGCAAGACACGACTGGCCTAAGTGATATGTAATATAGTTTTCAATCAAAAATGTGGAGTATGTGAAATTAAAAATATCAAATAATAATTCAATGTGTTCTAAATGTTGATCTATCGTATATATTGTGTGAAATGTGCCAACATATCAAAACAATTTTGTAATGTGTGTGAAATTTATTCACCATAGTATATATACATGTATAATATAAATTTAAAATGAAGAATGAATAATGAAGAATGAGGGATTTATGATCAAGTGTATAATCACTTAGGGTGAATTGAGTTTGAAACTCCTCAAATTAATTTCAATCAAGCATTTTTAATTAACAATCACATGATCCAATAAATTTGTTGACAATGAATCGACCATACTAGGCCTTTACTTGTCTTTTATATTTTTAAGAGTATATATTTTTTAGTATCAAGTCACTCTCTTCATTTGATCTAGGTTTAACTTTATTATTGTGATAATGATACATATTTTATATATATATTATTGTGTTTTAAATTATAATAATATTTATTCATCAAGAGTCTATAATGCTAAAATTTATGCATCCTTATGTTCTTCATCTGGAATGATGTCATACAAAGGTACACATTATTTAACCCTATTGTTTAATATATAGAGATCTAGGGTTAAGAAATATAAAAATACTTATAACAAAAGGGTGATAAACTAATCTATAGTAGGCCAATCAATAGAAAATTCAAATAAATATTATTATGAATTTATACAATTGAGATCACTAAAAATATTAAGGTATAGCTATATAAAGATATTATAATAAATAGGGAACAATATTACTTAATTGGTTTATCATGCATAGAAAAATTTGGACTATAAATAGGTGTTAAGTATGTAGGAGCAATATTCTAGATCAATCATCAGATTATATCAATAATAATTTTATGGTTATGTATACTACCATCGATGCTACCATTTGACTATGACATAAGTTTCCAATACAAAATAATGACTAGATATGGATGTGACCAGCTTCACTATTTTGGGTTTTCAATTATATTTTTATTGATATATTTAGATATGGGATATAGGTTGTCACTCTTCATTGATTGGTCAAACCTTAGCTCTCTACCCTTTTCCACCCTTGGAATGAGTTTGCTAAAAAAGGGTTAGTGGGCTCATAGTGTCGAGTTTCCCCAAATATGCCTCTTTCAATGGGTGCTACCTACATAGACAATAATCCAAAGAGTGCCTTAAACTTATGTAGTTATCCCTACATGTAGTAAAGTATGTACATAGGGGTGAAACATACTATATGAAGATGCATGTAGTGATATATCTTGTAGTTTGACAAATATCTCTCATGTAATGATATTTTAATGATTTAGACATGTAATATGATTTATCATATTCTTGATATGGAAATATGGATGAAAGGGCATAATAGAGTTTTTTTGCAATTAATTGATTTAGTTTTAGTAGGTTTTTTCTTGGTATGTATTATATGAGGGATGAGAAGGATTTGAGTTGTATTTACACCACAACTTTTGAAGATACCTCATGGAAGGGTTTAATAGAACAATTAGGCTGACCCATAGGTTTTGATAATTTTATAATTTGGATGACTTTTGACTACTGAACACTAAATAAGGACCTAGACACTACTATCAATGGTAGTGTCCCTTTTGTGGATATTAGTGTCTAGAGGGATATAAAATACGTATTGATCTAATATTGATAATGAATTATGTTTATCATAAGATATTTGGGATAAAAAATTTTTTTTTTATGATTGATGCATTTAAAATCACCACTTGTGATTCATCATTAGGAATAAACATATGTAAATAACCACATACCTACCTTTAAATAATTTCCATAATGAATAGAGATGAAATAATGGTGATAAATTAGGTATTGATCTAAAAAATGCCAATAGGTATAATTTTTGAAGTGTCCCTCTGTGGTGAATAATGTCTAGAGGGATAAAAAAATAGGTGTATTTATAGTGAATTATGTTTATCATAATATATTTTATGTTTTCACATTATATTTGATTAAGTATAAAAAATTTTGGGGAAAAACTGTGTATTTTTTATGATCAATGCATTTTGAATCACCACCCATGATTCATCATCAAGAATAAATAGATGTAAGAACCATAGACCTGCATATGTTTATCATGTTTTATGATTTTTGTGTTTTTTAGGAGACTTGGGTCATCATAATGATATTTATAAAAGTAAGAGATAAATATCTAAGCATAAATGGTGATTATAATCCTTTCAGCAACAAGGAGGTCTAGACATGAAGGGTAGAGCCCTGATTGATATTTATCAAACATACAAGACTAAAATGCTATAAATATTTAGTTTTAGCATCTACACACATAATTAAGGAATAAAAACATGATATTTGAGGAAATCATATAATATTTATATCAATTAGAAAGGTTTTACCCCTTTAGTCATCTTAATAATAATCATGTATGTCCATACTATTGGGTAAAATTTATGGTGTCAATTGTTGCTTGAGTCCTTGATTTTGATTTTGAGAATATTGTTGATAATTTTTTTATATATTGAATCCAAATTTACACATAGATAGTATGGGGTAGGAAACAAAATTTGAACAATAAATTTTTCACATAATTAAGATTTCATTATTATTAATGATGCCACCATTATTTGAAATGATAGTATACATGATCCAAAATATGAATATGGTTTGATTGAAAATAATATTTTCTATTATTTACCTTATTATAGTATTAAGTGTCATATATTCAACCAATTTCATAAGGAATGTAAGTATATAAAATCAAAAACATGTGTTGGATCATTTACCAAGTTATAAGTAGGTGCACATAGATTAATTAATTCATTTGTATATTTATTTTATGAATGTTAGTATCCCATTCAAATAATATTTATAGCCATAACCTATATACAAAATTCCTTCACAAATTCTACATGTGATTCTTTAAAAAAAAACTATGTTTATGCCTCTATGATACATTTTGGAAGATGTTAAAGTGACCTTGATTCAAAGTATAATCCATGATAAAGCATCCTTTATTTAATGTTCACCCATTTGATTTTTTATCTCTTTTTTGGGTATGTGTATGTTTATATTAATTTTATGATGTGTCTATACCATCTAATGTTCACTAAATTGAAATTTTCAATCATGATGTCTAGGATTGACTTTGTTGGATTATCTTCTATGGGAAATTATACAAGCATGTCTTTAATAAAAAAATAGTGAAATACTCCAAAATAAAATAGGATACAACACAAATATTTGGGGTTATAAAAATAATAATAAATAAAAATATTTGAATAAAACAAATAGAATGAGTGGATGATATAGTTAAGTAGGTGTAAGGCATGGTGTTTATATACACCTATCAACATATGAAAAAGGGTAGGTTGACCCAATGTAAATAACTAACCCATACATAAAAATATAATTACACTTATAAGATACACAATAATTTATTTAATATACACATAAAACTATGAAAGGTACATATAATAAGGTATACACAACCCAATGGACCCAATGGAGCACCAAAAGTGTAGGTGACTCAAAGGGACCTATAAAGATGGGTTTTACATTATAACATATACCTAAAACACAATTTTTAGAGTTAAAATGTGGAATTAACATTTAAATAATTTAAAAATAATAAATTTTTTGACATTATATATATTTGTTAGTCCTAATTTTTTTGCAACCTTTAAATAATTATGATGACTCACCTAATCAATCGTGACTAAAAAAAGTAATATATGTGGGAAGCTCACATGAAATGGGTGATTTAATGGTGAATTTGAGATGGGAAGCTACATATTACAATGAATTTTTTTGTACCTTTATCCTTAAAGTAATGAAATATAAATATATTTAAATTAAATGGGAAAATATGAGATCAACTTATACAGGAATAAACACCGAGGACTACTTAAGGAACCTAGTGAAAATTTTAGTTGAATTATGTTTTTATATAGGTTGTTAGACTTATTTATATTATAAATTGAACTCATGATTGGGGGTTTTTAAGTTTTTATTTAATTTTTTTATGTACATGTGGATCTTGAAATGATTATTTAAGTCTTTTGTTTTGTTGGTTGGTTGGTCATATACTCTCTGTAAATTTTGCTTGTAATATTCTTTTTAAAAATAGTGAAATGAGGAAATAAAGAGCATAATTCCACCTTGAATAATTTTTATATATAATTGGTGATTAAATAAGTATGTGTTATAAGTATATAAAAAATATCAAAATTTAAAACTCTTTCTTATGGTCACAACAAAAATGCCAACAAAATCCCCACCATACAAATACTAAAAATACAAAGTCTACTAAATCATAGAAGAAATAGATCCATCTAAAAATGAATGCACAAATCTCATTAAATTAATTATATAAACCATATAAAATATTTTTTAAATAAAATTAAAAAAAAATCCATCATCAAAATATATCACTTCCTTTCTAAGTATAGAGAGAATAATCCTTTGATATTAAATATCATGTCCTTTTATAAAGCATTTTGGTTATAGAGGTAGTTATATGTTTTAACCTTTTAGGTTTTAGATTATTTAAATATTATGTTTGATTAAAGAGATGAGTAGAATAAATTATGGAAATAATATAAATAAATACAGCACTAAGTTGTTACATAATTGACTAGCTTTGAATTTTCTAAAGATAGTAATAAATAGTGCAAAAAGATACTTATCTAGAAAACACCTAATACAAACAATTTAAGTGTTGGAAACTGAGATGAAATTTGGTTTAAATATTATCAACTAGATCCTAGTGTTGGAACCCCTCCAAGATATTAGTTACACAATTGGATTGTAGCACCATATGGATCTAGTGTCTTGATATTGGTGTTAATGTCTTCTATACAAGACTGTCCTAAACTTTTGGGTACACTTGTGTCTAGATTTATAGGGTCTATTCCTACACACAAAAATTCTAAAACTTTGTATTGTACCTATAATGATTAATTTATGGTGTAAACCCTAATCCTCTATGCAAGTAGGGTATGAGATTAAAAGTGTGTTCATTAGTAGGATAGGTTGGACATCCTCAACACCTTGTTATGAAGAGAGTTGCCTACATACCAATGCTTTGAGGAGGTATCAATCCCAATGTATTTATCTCAACCTAAGTGTTGGTACAAGTGCAAGCGATGCTAGTATGATTATGTACTTAAGTGCTTTAAGTGTGATTAAGATTAGAAATCTAGAAAATCTAAGCTTGGGTTCACTATAAATGGTAGTATGCAGAAATAGGGTAAAATAGGCATTGGTAACATTAATTTTTCTCAACTTATTTTGTGTTTGAACATGTATTTTGACTATCATTTCCATCTAGTGGATATAGGGATAAAAATCATGTATTTTTAGTATTATGTTTCTTGTGTGGATAATAAAATATGTCTAGGCCAACCTTATGAGGCTTTTTATTTTGAAAATATATTCATTAAATAAAGTTATGGTAAAGGATATAGGCATCATTTTTGGGAAAATAACACCGTGTGGTTCTAGTGTCATTATTATGGCATTACTATCTAGCTGGTAGAACACTATGCATGAAGGGATAGGATTGGGAAATGAGGGTTTAGGAAAATGTTTTAGTTAATTAGGTATGATTATGGGCCACAATAAGCATAGATAAGTGTGATATTAGGCTATAGGATAGGTCTATGGATAAGCTAGGGATAGGTAGTCTCAAGTAGCACTCTTAGCACTCAAATACTACTTTTAGGTGATTACAATTCCCCCTTTTATGATAGAAATAAAATAAAGTGAAATGACTAGGGTAAAGGAAAAAAAACATACCTAGACTTACCTATGAAGTGAAGCCCATGAATATAAATAAGAGTATGTGAATTTGGGTATGTGTATATGAAGCATGATCAAAAGCATGTCCTATAAATGAAACATGCATAAATTAGTCCTTATTTAAGAGATATCAAAATCAAAAGACTATTTTGATTAAATAAATAAAACTAATTAAAGATATGGGAAAGAGGAAAGGAATGAATACACCTCATTGGGTATGTAAACTAATACATGAACTTGGTGATAACCTATGTGTGTGTGTATAGTGATCAATCGGTGAATAGTTTGGACTAGGTTGATAAATTGATCGATTATAATGTATGGTTGGATCAATAAATCAATCCAATTTTGACTCCATTTCCCACCCCTATGTGGTTGATAATGACTTGTGAATAGGTTGGATTAGATTGATAGTGTGTTTAAACCTCTCATATGGGTGGATCAAGAACTCAAGTAGGATATGAATCCATTCTTTACCACACATGTGTAGTATATGCATCTAAAACTAAACTATTTAAATTACTAAAAATGTTTAATTTAGTATATCTAACTATGTATATTGGTTCTATAGCCACTCAAGTACATTAGGCAAATTTGGGCCACTCAAGAATGCCAACCATTATAGATGGAGTAAGGCATGAAATTGGTGACAAACTAGAATATTATCTTAGGTGTATACAACATAGCTAATTACATGGAGAAATTTTCATTCCAACTAATCAACCATGGTGTAACTAAGAATATGGAAATATTGTGTTGTGCACCTACCCCAAAATATGATATCTGAGCATATAAATTCGACTAATTTATAATAAATTATATTTGAATATCTAAATTGAATATGGGAATGGTCATGTTTAATGATGTCCTCAATATAATAAAATAGATATTAATTTGAGATAAAAAATTATGAATCTAAGAAAAAATTGAGTATAATTGATAAACATATAATTGGATCTATGTAAATTTGTACTATAACTATTATACTATTTTGTCCAATATAAGTTATTTTAAAATTAAGGCTATTAGATAATAGCACCATATATTATACAATAATGACATGTGGCACTAGTGTCCCTATTTAGGTGATAATGTATTTATGGTCTAAATTTTGTGCCATTATCCTACTTGTGAGTCACTATTTTTCCACTATGTTTACCTATGTCTAAGTTTCTGTAACTGACCCTGTGTGCTAAAAAATGTAAAATGAGTGCAATATAAGATCTTGATCTATATGATAAACTCCTATTAATTCCCCCTCTTTTGAGGGTAGTTTTTGATCATGTGCAATAACTATCCTCAAAATAAAAAACTTTACAAAATGTGTGTTAGTTGGAGAATTTATGATAAATGTGTGATAATCCAATATAATTTTCATACATAACATCAAAATTTAAGATTATATGAGCATAAGTATGTAATTTAAGATGCATTTCATGTCTATCATTACATAAGGGTGTCAATATAGATATAATCAATGTGTGTAACAACAAATATAAGTAATAATGAGTAGCTAGCTAAGGGGATGGGGCATGATGTCTATCATGACACCTAAGTAGGAAGGGTAGATTCATGAAGTCCCTCATGGAATCAAAAACTTATGTGTGTAACAAAAAAATACAAGTGTCATAGCCATGATGCATAAAATAAAACATACATATAAAACACATGAGGCATGAAAAGTAGGCCAAGGGCCTATAATACAAGAGACACATGCACATGTCACTAAATCCAAGAAAATAATACATACAAGGAATGTCTACATATGAAGGAAACAAGCAAGTTTACTTAGAGCCTCATAGAATGACATGTTCAAACGTATGAATACACAATTAGGAAAGCACAGACAATGACATGGGAAAATATCTGAAGCATATATATTGTTAATATAAGTGGTGTAGAGCCAAATAATAATGGCATATTCAAATGTCCTTGAATATAAGAAGCATAAATATACAATCAAGTATAAACTAGGAAATCTAGAAATGAAAGCATGCATGATTATGGAATACAAATTTGTGTAAGATATGGGATGTACATATGATAAGTATAAAGTAGTGATAGTTAGAAAAAAATTGAGTAAGAGTAACAATGATCAATATCTAGATATAACAATGCTAAAGTTAGAATGTAGAGTATGTAAGGATAGAACCTGGTGATTGAAACTATATATAAGATTTCCCTAAGTGGGTGAATGTGTCAAGTGAATAACCATGAATTAGTGTATATAACCCCAGTGGGTAGATAATAACAAGTTTAGATCAGTTTAATGGACCTATGTCCTATAAGTAATATATAATTACTTGAAAATAATAAGTGAAGCATGTATGTATGATAAAATAGCTATAATAAGATAGATAGTAGATGTAGTATCTAGAAAATATAATAAATGTAAACATAGAAATGCATGTAATATGTAAATTTTGTGTGTTTTGAGTATTATTTGAATGTTTTTTTGCTTTTAAAATATTATATTATTTTTTTATTTTATATAAAAATCTATGTACAAGCAAAATGAAAATGAACTATGTACAAGGAGCAAAGAGAGAGAAAGTATGTACAAGAAGAGAGGAACCATACTAACTGATGAGTCTCATGGGATACTCATTATCACTATGGCTTGTGTCAATTAAGAGAATTGTGATCATGCATATTATGTGTAAGGGAAACTATGATCCCATAATCTACTATATTAAGTGATTTATATCTGTATCTATATCTACCTATGTAGTAGTGCTAAGAATTTTTGACATTGATTATGGTGTTCTATGAACTATACAAGTCTTAAGAACCTATATGGTATAAAATATTGTAGATGACATAAGTGCCTTATGATGAGAACCTTGAGAACCCAATAATATTAATCTTGAGAAAAAATGAGTGGAAGAATTCCCTCTATAATCTATGACATATCTTTGATGTAGTCTCTAATGTAGGGGCCTGTCTAATAATGATCTCTATGGGAGAGTATGCATACTATAAATACTATAGGATTAAACCTAACCTACACTGGTATCTCTATTAAAATATATTATGTATCAATAAGAAATATGGTTTGAGTTATAATTTATAATTGTGTTATATCTAGGAATTGTGTTGGAACTATAATTGGTAAT
The DNA here is from genome assembly GCA_037957365.1 of Torreya grandis. Taxonomy (NCBI): domain Eukaryota; kingdom Viridiplantae; phylum Streptophyta; class Pinopsida; order Cupressales; family Taxaceae; genus Torreya; species Torreya grandis. Next base: position 1,891,073 of record JARHVA010001680.1, on the reverse strand, counting down.
TGTGATGTAACTACCTATGGAATAGGTAAAGGATACTCATATGGAAGACCCTCAACTTTGACCACCTAATTTTCATGTATACATTTTAGGCATATGTGTCTTGTGGATGGGATTTCCCATAGTTTTTTTATCCATGGCCTACCAAATAACATATAAAACACACCTACACTAGGTACTACTAAGAACCAAGTGGCTATATGTGTTGGTCCAACCTATAATGGTAACATAATATTCCCAATGGAGCTCAGAACATGACCACTAAAACCACTAATAATTGTGTCTATGGGGAAAATATCCTACTTTAAATACCTCAAATTTTTTAAAAGTGTCATAGTGCACATGATATTTCTTAACCCATTATCAACCATAACATTCTAGATAGGATGATGATCTATATGAGCTTGTAAAAAGAGTGTATGTAAATTTGTATCATCATCAATAGTACCCTATTTTGACAAGGTGATGAGTAGTCTATATGAAAATATAGTGTGATACATACCAATGATATTATGTAATGTGTGTGCCTCCTCTATAATATTATGATATGAAGCTGGTTTTGGATGTGCTTGATATGTGTAGTGAACACTTGAAGTGATCCCTACCTCATTTATTATGTGCTTTAAAAATATATATGAAAATATATTTAATGTCTTAGCTTCCATTTTTTGTACTATTGATGCCTATGTGGGTATGCCCACATTAATAATATTAAATGTGCCTAAATCAAATCTTGTATATTATGTTTTAGGCTTATTTATATGTTTTTTATATGGCCTGATGCCCTAAGATACTCAAAAAATGTGATATAATCATTAAAATTTATAAGAGGTTATGTTGCATCAACCTATTTGATGAGAGGGAGAGATATGACATTGTATTCTAATAGCTACTATAAAACCCATCTTGGTAATTCTGAAAGGTTGGTAAAGATTCAAAATTGAGGAGATGATAAAACCAAGTGAGAATATGTCTTAGAAGTTGTGTTAACTATAGCCTTTTGAACACTCTTGTTCTTAGTGGCCCTTACCTTGTATGGAGGCTTAATTTAACTCTTAGTAAATGATTTTGATCCATTGGTATATTTTAGTTTTCCCATTGATATAATCTTGACCTCTCTTTCCTTTACTATGTGGCACAAATCTATGAATGTTGGAAACTTATTAAACATGATAGTTTTGTGTAATGCTAGTAAAAGAACCTTTTTGAATATGACCTAAAGCTCTTTATCTGCCATGAGGCTAGTCAAACTAGATAATATAGTCTTGTATCATAAGGTGTATTCTATGATAGGTTCACTTGAATTTTGTTTTAAATATGTAACTTGGGCATATGAGATTATATCACTAATATAAATGGAGAAGTGTGCTAAAAACATATCTACCAAAATATTAGATGTTCTGATAGATTGATTTGGTAAGTCATAAAACCATCATAAGGTATAATCCTTTAAAATTCATGGAAATAACTTTATGAAAAGCTAATCATTGGACATGTATTCCAAACATGTTATGTGAAAAGCTTAGAGATGGTGATTTAGGTCACCCTTGCCATCATATAATGTAATCTTATGAGATAGAATCTAGATGAAAAGGGAGTTTCCACTATGCGATGTACTGAAGATGTATGTAAGACAACATTAGAATTCATGACATATGATGGCCTAGTGGCTCTCTTCTCAATATGTAACACCTTAGATTATAGATTATTAATTTCATGAATAAGGGATATAATACATTAAGAGTTGATTAAATAGCCACAATAGGTGTATCTATCACTGAAGGTTGTGCTAGCTAAGTTGGCCCCATTATAGGTGTAATAATGTTATTAACTGGGGGAGTTAAAGATTTACCATTGTTTGATTTTAGTTTAATTTTAATTATGGATTTTAAGATTTTTTCAATATCAAGGAGTTGTTCCCAAAGTGTATCTAAATCTCTATAATACTTCATCTTTATTGACAATTATGTTATCATTGTTAAGTGGAAGGAGAACATCCTAATTTCTAATTTGTGTATCATCTTGTTCTTGATTATATTATTCATCTTAGGATGCATTATCATTGAAATCCATATAATCATGGTGTGAAGGATACACAATAGGAGTTACAATAGGTCCCTTATCCATGTTATAATCTTGAATAGTAGAAATATAAATATGATCTATAGGATAACCAGGTAGCCTAACACTTCTTCTTAATGAAAGAGAGATATATTTTTTAGTTGGCATATAGTAAATAAACTAGAATAGATATGATAAAAAAATATATGAAATTAAATATATTTAAATAAGCTAATCAAAATTGGAAAAATAAGGATACAAACCCTAGGATCATCTAGGGTTAGGGTTTGAGTAGTTTTGAAGTAAGTCAATTTCACCAAATGTTTTAACCTTATAGGGTTTACTTAATGTAAATCCTATGTTTTATTAAAGTGTTGAGTGGAATAAATCATGTAAATAATATACATAAAATACAACCACTAATCCTTTACAAAATTCATTAGGTCTAACTTTTCTATAAATAGTAATAAATAGTGAAAATGAAGACTTATCTATAAAACACATGATCCAGATGATCTAAGTTATAGAAACTGAGATGGAATATGTAATGAGTGTCATAAATTAAATACATGAGTTATAATCCATATTGGATGGTAGTTACATAATTGGATAGTAGTGTCATGTGGCTCTAGTGTCTTGATATTGGTGCTAATGTCCTTTATATAGGATTGTCCTAAACTTTTAGGTGAATCTATGCATATATTTATAAGATATGTTCTTACGTGCATGAATTCTATAAATATATATTATGATTTTAATGAATAATTTATGGTTCAAATCCTAATCATCCATGTAATTAAGGTATGAGCTAAAGAGTGTGTTCGATAGTAGGATATGATAGACATTCTCAACACACTATTGTGAAGAGAGTTGACTACATACCAATACTCCAAGGAGGGATCAATCCTAATGTATTTCTCCCTAGATAAGTTCTATTGAAATTTAAAGTGATGCTATTATGATAGTGGCCTTGAGTGCCTTGAGTGTGCTTAAGATTGGAAATTTGGAAAATTTGAGCTTAGGGTTGTTGTATATGGTAGTATGTAAAAGAAGGGCATAATATGTATTGATAACCTAAATTTTTCTCAACTTTTTTCATGTTTTAATAGGTATTTTTCATCTAATTTACATCTAATGGATATATGGCTAAAATTCATGTATTTATAGTATTATGTTGCTTATGCAGATAATAAAAGATGTCTAGGCCAACCTTAAGAGGCTTTTACTTTTAAAAATATATTCATTCAATAAGGTTAGGGTAAAGGACATAGGTGCCATTTTTGGGACACTAGAACCATGTGGCTCTAGTGTCCTCATTATGGAACTATTGTCCAGCTAATATAACACTAGGTACAAAGGACCAAGATCAAGAAATGAGGGTTTAAGACTACATTTGAGTTGACTAGGGATGCATGTGGCCAACACAAAGGCTTGATAAGTGTGATAATAATCTCTAGTATAGGTGTATGGATAATCTAAGGATAGGTATCTCAAGTACTCTTAGTAGTTAAATACTACTTTTAGGTGTTTAGATTATATAACTACCCAAACTACCAACCAAATACTTTTAGCTACTTTTTAAATTTACCATTAAAACCTATAATTTTTAAAAATATACTAAATAATACTTTTCATAATATAATATATTAATTTTTTAAGGAAAAATTAAAAAATAACATATGAAAATATAATTATACCATGGTGTGGGACCCAGATTACATATATTACACCACCATGAAAAATATTGACCTCCAATAGAATATAAGTGTAAACCATTGAATTTATCCCTAAAACATATTTTCAATGCTTCATAAGGGGCTCAAAATAATGGCCTATGAAATAGATATGACCAATCAAACATGACTCAATCACTTATGTAAGTAGGAAAATAGAGAAATCAAGGATTTTACTATAGGAGGCTCATGAGTGAAGGGGTAAATAAAGTCATATTTCCCTAACAATTTACATTGGGGATTTTTTTATTGGAAAATGAGGATTTTTCATGACTAGATGTATCCAAATTTCCTAAAAAATTATATTGGACTATTTGAGAATGGGATAAGCTAGGTTGTGACACATGAAATAAACATAATGAGTTTATTATTTATATAAATAAATAATACTAATAAGACATTATTGGGAAAATAAAAAAATTTATTACATGTAATACATTTAATTAATCTCTAATTGCTTTGAAAATATGAAAGAAAGACTTAGACATTATTGGAAAAATCAAAACTTTGAGACATGTAAAACACATAATGAATCTTTGATTTATCTAAAAATACAAAATAAGTACTAAGACATTATCAATAAAAATATAACTTTGAGATGCATAAGACATGCAATGAATTTACGATTTCTTCAAAAAATATAAAATATGTACTTTTATTAAGATATTATCATAAAAATGAAACTTTGATACACGTGAGGCATGAAATAAAGATATAGTTTTCCAATAAAATATAAAAGAAATAATTTTAATAATACATTATTGGTAAATATGTAAGTTTGAGACATGTAAGGCATGTAATGAATCTCAGTTTTCTTTGATAAAATATGAAATAAATATTGTTACAAATAAATTATTTGGAAAATCATAACTTTGAGACACATAAGGAAAGTATGGAAATATAATTTATACAATAAAATACAAAATAAAAAGTTTTAATAAAACATTATTCAATAAATTAGAACTTTGGGACACGTAATCAACTTCTAATTTATATGATAAAGATCCCAAAAAGGGAATATGCAAGGAAAAACATGGAGACTTTGACAAATAGGACAAAGATTATGTTCATGATGCAAATAATGTTTTATAAAGACACTTAGCCTTTAAAATTTAAAAAAATTGTACTAAAATTTAAGATAAATATTAGGTAAAAATTCTAGCTCTAAATGGTAACATTAGATCTTGAAGGTAAATCAACAATTCAAACTATGAATTAAAATTAATGATGACTCAAAGATCATTGCCTTATCCATTAAGTATAAAATATATAAACTAGGACTTAGAATGACAACACTCAAAGGGAAGAGATAAATAAATTATAACTTAGATCTTAAGGATAATAATTAATTATATTTTATTTACCTCATTTAAATTAGCTTATGATAGTTTTTTATACTAAGGTTAGCTAGTGCATAATTTTTAAGGCTTAGATTAGGATAAGGATTAGCCTATAATTTATTTAATAAGAAGACACATATTCAAATCCAATTATATTTTCCTATTTTGAGGCTAATAAGATAAAATTAATTAGATATTTCATAAGCTATAAATACCTTATTTATCTATGTGTTGTTTAGTTGAAAACAACAACATATCCTTGAATGTAATCTATTTTTTGTTTATCATTATTTTGTCTAAGGATAGATATTATTTTGAGGAAATTATATATACTAAAGATGATATCTTGGGTTATTACCTATTTTATAATTGGTATTTTATAAAACCTCCTTTATAACCATTTTTGTGAACATATGATTGTGATTTAACTTTCTCACACATTTATATCCTTTTCAGGTTTATTTTCAACACTTTGATGCATAGGGTTTTTTCCAACCATTTTTTTGAACATTTAATTAAGTTAGATTTATAAAAGTTATTATCCTATTTTCATCCCTTTGGAACATTTTTTTTCTAATAAACCTCCTAGTTTTTCTTCTTTTAGCAAAAAAAAAATTTCATTTTTAATTGTATTTCAATATTTGCAAAAAATCAAAAAAATCTAGGTGGGGACAATATTTTTATACATAATAATGAAAAAAAATTGATGTTGCATGATTTTTTTAATTAAAATTTTAATTTTAAGATCCTAAAATTAATTAGGAGGAATTAAGAGTTTGAATTATGAGCCTAAAGTTTTTACAAAAAATTATGAGTATTAGGGTAGTGACATATTTTTGTAAATTTGTTAGCTGAACATACTTTCAGTAAAAATAAAATCATTATTATAAGAGATATAGATATTTGGTGGTGCATTTTTGAGGTTTTTTAATCATTTTTTAGGCCTTTCCTTTCCCCTTCCTCCTTTACAACTCTTAGCCTCACTTCCACTCAATGCACTCTCCATTAGGTTCATCACAGACCTACAAACTTCATGGAGGTTTCCCCAGTGCTCTACCACAAACCTTAAATATTCTTAGAGTCAAACTAACCCTCTCGTTTGGCCCCCTTGGCCCTTTGAATTTTATCATATTAATATATTTTAAATGGAAAATATTTTTTCAATTTTTTTAATTATATATTTTTGGTGTACTTTATTTATTTCTATTCATATCTATTTCATATTATATAAAAATTAAAATTTTTGTCTTTCCCATTTTTTCACTTGTTGAATCATGAATTTTACAACACACTAAATAAGTATAGGTAGTTGTGTGGGTTTCCCTTTATATTTTAAATGCACTAATTATAAAGTTCCACACTTTTGGGGAAGGCATTTGGGCACATTTATTTGCATGCAAAAACCTTGTATTAGGTTGTTTTATTCACATCACATATTTCATGTTTGTTGGGCATCATTGGCACACTTATTATTTCATGCCACATTTAGGAGATTTTTTTGAGATATCTATAACACTTTTGTGATGAGTGTTATGCTCATTTTTTGAGTTCTTTTATAAGGCCTTATAGTACTTTCATCCTTTTGAGTGTGCATTGAGACATATAATGGTTTTTATGCTCTCTTTTTCATGTTCTCATTGTGATTTTGGTCATGTTAACACATTCATTTTTTAATTTTGAGAGGTATTTTATAAAACACCATTATGTTATATTCACCTCCACCACTACATATTAGTAAGACTAATTATGCACATTAATTCACTACATAGGGCCTTTATCTTTTCATATATGGACAAGTTCATGGTTCTCTTGACCTTATTTAACATAATAATAATCTCAATTCATGTGATGAAATTCTTGGTCACTTGTTGATGAATGTTTTCATGCCTCTCCCCCACCATCTAGAGCACAAAAGGTGTCTTTGAACTATTTTGAACATTATTTATATTTTTATGGAGACCCTTATTTTACTACAGACTCTTTTTGTGATATTGTAGTTTCCACACCTCCTTTCTCTTATGATGATGTTTTTATGTTAAATAAATCTCAAAACTTATAGAGCCTTCTTTATGGGATGAGTTTTTTCTAGACATGAGATAACTATTTTAAAATTAATATCCTCTTTTCTTATAGGATATTTCTCCTATAGAGCCATCATTTATTGATCATCTCTATGATGTTTTATAGTATTATTTATCCACTCATGGAAGCAACCATACCAATCCTTTTAGGACTTCCACTAATTATGACTCACCATGTTTGGTGGGTCATATATATTTAATTTGGAAGATTATATATACATTAAGTTTAGTTATGATCTACCATGTCCTATAGGGCCTCTTTCTTTTGATGGGTTGGAGTTATTTGATGGGAGTACCCCTATTGATTTATTTGAAACTTCCACACTTTATGATAATGGTGATAGTCCACTATGTTTTTTAGATCATCATTATGCATATTTAAGGGAAATTTAATGATTCTCTCTACTTCACATAGAAACTCTTTCAGTGAATGGTCCATGTCCTTATCACATGTTTAATTTAGTGGAATCATGTTTGGTTTGTGTGCATGTTATTTCAACACCATGACCAAACTTTATATTGGAACAATTTTAGATATATTCATACTTTTTCCATTGTCTTCCTTTATGGGGGATCTTATTTTAGTTCACATGTTCTTTCCTTCATCTTGAAAAGTGTAGATCATTATTTGATGTAGGTAAAATTCATTTAGTCTTCATTAAGAGGTCATCATCATCAATATTTTATATTTGTGATTTACTTTCCTTCATTACCTTTGACATATTTAAAATATGTTGTACTACATGGATATATAATCATCATTATTTCATATGTGTTTTAATTATACATGGTATACACATCATATTTTTAACTTTATTTTTTACTGACACTTTCTCTTATAGTGGCTTATCAACGTATTAATCTCCCTGATTATAGGCCCTAAAGGGTGTACCATAAATGGGGTGGGAAAGGTTCTTAGTGATTTTTGAGAGATGTTTCTATTATATCTTTATTACACCATTATTAATATTAGTCTAACTTCATATAATTTTATACCCATTTATCCTTTTAATTTATTTCCTCTCCAGATGTTTTAGCTTCCCTATATCCTATGGTATCATCTAGTTGGTACTATAAATTTTGTGACTTTATATTTAATATACTATTTTAACTAGATTGATATAGTTTTGAGAGTATTTTATGACATTGAAACTATATTATCCTATCATATATCATATTACATCAGTTAACATCCTCCAACTATATTGCCCAGGTTGATATAATCAGATTAGATTCTAGGATTGGATTTGGGTATCAAAACACTATATATATGTGTGGTTAATGTTCTAGTCATATCATATCATATCACTTTCTTTATCCATGGTTTCACATGTATTTCCTCCCTAAATAAGTATTAGGAG